>CP106727.1:29051437-29651437 GCA_025506655.1 Gossypium rotundifolium
GAAGAAGGTTTTTAGATTTGGACAGAAGGCAACTTGAGTCCCAGATTCATCAGACCTTACCGGTGTTGAAGCGTGTGGGACGGTGGCTTATCGACTTGAGTTACCCCGCAGTGGGTCAAATCCATAATGTATTCAATGTTTCGATATTAAGGCGTTATCGTTTTGATCTGTCTCACATAGTGCCGGTGGAAGAAATTGAAGTAAGACCCAACCTTTTATTTGAAGAAGAACCAGTGCAAATCTTGGATCGGGATGTTAAGGTGTTGAGAAGGAAGTCAGTTCCTTTTGTCAAAGTGTTGTCGCGCAATCATGGTTCAGAGGAAGCTACTGTAACATCATAAAATTAGGGGTTCTGCATTTTGCACTATTACATGCATGTGGATAGCAATGCTTTGGTAAATTTTTACTTTCTCGGGCACTTTAGAGGGAGAGCTAGTGGATGCAGACTTCCTCACTCACCCTGATAGGACAGATGTCCCTACAGGGCATCTAGACGATGTTACACATGGGGTTGATCAAGCGTCGTCGTGGGACGCATCCTCCCCAGTATTGTCTCACTCACACCACCGAGGAGGAGGATCCTGAGAACATTACTGATGATGTTCCCCCACCACACGAGGCATCACCACCGAGCCATCGCCCAGCTCATGGGGCAACTTCTTTTGCAGACATATCTGAGCGCTTATCACGATTCGATCAGCAATGTTTTCAGCTCTTCGACAATACGACACTACCCTCCATCAAATATGTCAGCACCTGCATATTTCATCGCCGCCCCGACCTCGCGACCCAGCCGATGACAAGGACCTTTGAGTCCTTTTATTTACTTTATTTTTCAATCTTAACATTTATTTTTCATTTTTAGTTTATTTTGATTTTTAATTAAATTTTTTACCTTTCTTATGTAAAAACTTTTATTAGTACAATTTAATTGCTTCTAACACTGGCTGTCTAACTCTCGAGTATCTTTAACAACATCCATTAAATAGTACTCCCTAAAAATTTAACTGATGACTTCACAGTTTCAAAAGGTACAATGTGCCACTCCAGGAACGAACATATAACCGGAGTATTCTCCACCACCTTCACTTATGCTTAGTCATCATATTCATCATTGATCATCCTCAAGGATTCCACCTAAAAAAATAAAAATTCAAGAAGTTTCACTTCTTTCACTCTCTTTTGATTTTCTTACTATATTGTGATATATATCTTTGTACATTGAGGGCAATGTACATCTTAAGTGCAGGGGGTGAAAATTATTTAGAAAAAGTTCCTAACTTTTTGCATTATTCTCAAATCCCTGAATGATATATTGTCTTAAGTAATTTTCTCATATCACTAATTAGAATGAAATTCCTGTTGATTTATGATTTTTATTGATATGTTTTGGATTAAGTCATTGATAATTGTATAGTGATGATTTAAACTTTAGGAGACTAGAGAATCAAGCATGATGAGTCTATTTTCAAAAATTAAAATTTGTTAGGTTGTCTACCTGAATCTAATTATTACCTTGAAGTTTGAAATTTACAAGGTTGTCATCAAAAACCCATAATTTTTGTGATATTTTGAACCTTTTAGAGGATATATTCTTTCGTGCTCACTTTATTGATTATGAGTGTGTCAACATTGATTTGTTATTCTAGAACTTGCTTCGGTTATACATGTCGAGACCACACCTTTGATTTGATATACAGAGATGATAGAGGCACATAGGATTTAACCCACTTACTCCACTAAAAGCCTACCCTTACGATTAACCCCTAGTGAACCCTTTTGATCCTAACAACCCTTTTTATTGACTCACCCACTAATATTAACCCAAAACCCATCTTTTATTTGTTATCACCATTCCTTTTGACTACCCTTCTATCGAGACTTGATTTGATCAGTTACCTAATTATTTTATTTCAGTAGTTGAAATTTTCTTATATTATGTATTTACTTGATTTGTTCTTAAAAAAACACAAAGTATATTCATTATTAGTTCTGTGATTAAGAGAGCTCACACGTTTAAACTAAACATCTTGAGAAAGAAGCTCATATTATTAGTATTTCAAATTTTCAATTAATGTAATTATTCAGGATTAGTTCATTTTTCTAGTTAGGTAATTTGTCAATTCAATCTCGATTTTAACCCTTCTAAATTAGCCTTTATCCATACATTTAACCTAACCCCATTACAACCCTTTAACGACCTTTTGAATTCTGTGCCATCTCATTTTATAGTGGTGGAGATTTAAATTTCAGGCAAGCCTATGGGATTAACTTTTCATGTTCAACTGTTGTGTGCTATATTTTGAACCTTAAACACCTTGAGTGATTTGAGTGAATCTTTAGTGAGGATGTCAATCCTTGTTAGTTTTGAATCAAAGGTAATTTTCTGGATAAAGGGAAACACCTATGTTTTCGTGCTTAAAACTATGACTTTGATTGTTTGAATCTTTAGGACTCTTTTAGTTAAATTATCCATGTATAAATTGCCTATGAATTATGATGAAACATTATCGATGAATATTATGAATTGAGGAAGTTCGTTTTAATTACGAGTTGAGAATTTTGCTTGAGGACAAGCAAAAGCTTAAGTGTGGGGGTATTTGATAAACCATAATATACACATATTTTAATCCCGCATTTAGCATACTTTTGGATGATTTATCCCTTTATTGTGGAATTTGGTGCTCTTAATCCTTTGTTTTCATGCCTTATACTTAAGAAAGCACCAAAGGATGAAAAGAACGAGAAACTGTCCGAAAATAGAGAAAATGGGACAAAGTACAAAATCCACACGTCCTGGGACCAAGACCACATGGTCATGCCTCATTACAGACTCGAACATGGCCTGGCCTCGACTTACACGGGCGTGCCACACGGGTATTTCCCCACTGTAGCAAAGAAGAGTTCTATTCGAATAGGGTACTTAGAGGCAAAGAAAGACATTCCAAAAGCATATATAAACACACTAGAGGCCAACCTTAAAGGCGGCATTTAGCTAGGCGAAAAAGCCAAGCTAGAGGGGCTGAATTGTGGAATTCACTCGAAGAAAGTCAGTTGATTCATCTCAAGAAGACAGAATCATACTCAAGACTGAGGATCTCTCCTTCAATTCCTTCAGGGGGTTTTAGGGTTTTTCTTATGTTTTGTTTTATATTTTCTTTTGAGATGTATTCTTTTATGATTATGAACTAAACCCCTCAAATACCTGAGGGGGATGAAACCTAAGATGGATCTTATTATTGTTTTCTAAGCTGTATGATAAATACTTGATTTGTTCTTAACTATGTGTTCTTAATTCTTCTTTTGATATTTCAAGATATCGATTCAAGCATTTATGCTCTTAGGCAGAGGAGGAATAGACCTTGTTTAAGATTAGATCTAGCATAATTAAGCGAAGTTGATCGCAACTCTAGAGATATGATGACAAAAATCTGTCGGATTAGGGTCAAATCTAATATAGGAGTCCATAGATTGAGTAAATGCAATTCTAGAGGTTCTAGTTAGAAAGAGATTTAAATTGATCAACCTAGGGTTAGACGTTAGTAGCCTCGAGAGAGGTATTAATATAGATTAGGGAATCCCATGGATCAAGTGAAGTGGATTAATCGTCTAGTTCAGAGTTAAATAACAAGTAAAGTCTCGGTGGATTCTTCCTCGGGTATTGTCTCAATCAATTGGTTTTTCCTACAAGTATTTCCCAATTCATTCTCTTTGTCTTAGCATTTTTAGCTTAGTAGTTAGTTAATTTTAGGTTGAACAACAATTCCTTTAATTCTTAGGCTAAATAATAAAAAGAAAGTTAGTATTAGTACTTTTAGTTCCTTTGGGTTCGACAATCCGGTCTTGCCACTAAACTATACTACAGTTCGATAGGTGCGCTTGCCTCAAGTCGTTGTCACAGTTAGTTTTTAGGCTAGATCATTCATATTATAAATTCTTAAGTCTCTGACACACGATCACCTAGCATATATTTTAGATACCGAAGTTTCTGAAAAGAAGATTGAATCAGTGCCTATAGTTTGCGAATATCCGGATGTATTTCTAGAAGAATTGCCTGGGTTGCCACCGGTCAGAGGGGTTGAATTTGCTATTGAATTAGTACAAGGAACATCATCGGTATCTATAGCTCTATTAGATTAGCTTCGACAGAGTTGGAAGAGTTGAAAGCTCAGTTACAAGAGTTAACAGATAGAGGTTTTTCATGATCGATTTTTTCACCCAGGGGTGCACTAGAACTAATTGTTAAGAAGAAAGACGGGTCCATGAGAATGTGTATTGACTATCGTCAGCTCAACAAGGTTACGATAAAGAATAAGTATCCGTTGCCGAGAATAGATGATTTTTTTGATCAGTTGAAAGGTGCAACAATGTTTTCAAAGATTTACTTGAGATTTGGCTATTATTAGTTGCGAGTTAAAGACTCTGATGTACCAAAAACTGTATTCAGAACGAGGTACGGACGTTATGGATTTCTTGTTATGTCTTTTGGACTAAATAATACTTCTGCCATTTTTATGGATTTGATGAATCCGATCTTTAGACCGTATTTAGACAAATTTGTTATTGTGTTCATTGATTAGATTCTGATCTATTCACGAGATGAGTCTGAGCATGTCGAGCATTTGAAGATTGTGTTGTAGACCTTAAGAGATAAGCAATTGTATGCTAAATTCAGCAAATGTGAGTTTTAGCTCTGGGAAGTCGAATTTTTGGGATATATAGTTTTAGCGGATGGCATTTGAGCTGATCCGAGCAAGATTTCTGTAGTTATTGACTGGAAACCACCTAAAAAATGTATCCGAGGTCAGAAGCTTTCTGGGATTGGTGGTTACTATCGACGTTTTGTAAAAGGATTCTCGATGATTGCTACACCGATGACCAGACTGCAGTAGAAAGATGTTAAGTTTGAATAGTCTGATAAATGTCAACAAAGTTTCATCAATTGAAAGCACTGTTAACTGAGGCACCATTGTTGGTTCAACCTGAGTTAGGTGAAGAATTTTTTATTTATAGCAACGCGTCATTGAAAGATTTGGGTTGTGTGTTGATGCATGAGGGAAAAGTGATAGCTTATGCCTCTAAACAGTTGAAGCCGCATGAAAAGAGCTATCCGACGCATGATTTAGAATTGGCTGCTATAGTTTTTGCATTGAAAATTTGGCATCATCATTTGTACGGTGAAAAATGCCACATCTTTACCGATCATAAAAGCTTAAAGTATATAATGACTCAAAAGGATTTGAATTTACGACAACAGAGATGGCTTGAGTTAATAAAAGATTACGAGTTAGTGATTGATTATCACCCTGGGGAAGCAAATGTGGTCGCTGATGCTTTAAGTAGAAAATCTTTATCTGCTTTGAGAACGATGAATAGGAGACCAACTTTGTTTGATGATGGTTCGATATTAGCTGAGTTAAAAGCTAAAACAATTTTTATTCAGCAAATTTGTGAAGCTCAAAAGTGTGATAGTGAATTGCAAACTAAAAGAGTGCAATGCGAGTCGACTAATGATTCAGAGTACCAAATCATATCCGATGATTGTTTGATGTTCCGAGATATAATTTGTGTGCCAAAAATCCAGAGTTGATTCAAAAAATTTTATACGAGGCACATAGTAGTAGCTTATCTGTTCACCCGGGAAGTACCAAAATGTACAATGATTTGAAGAAGCCTTACTAGTGGTTTGGGTATGAAAAGAGACATTTATGAGTTTGTATCAAAATGTTTGATTTTTCAGCAAGTGAAAGCTGAGCATCATGTAACATCTCGATTTTGACCCTAATCAAAACTGTGGTTTCGAGACCACAAATTTGAGTCTAAAAAATATTCTAATATTATTTTTTGTGTTTACTATGTATGAATTTGTCTGTGTGAAATTTTCATGTTTTAATTTTGTCGTTTAAGTGTCCGATTAATTAAAAGGACTTAATCGCGTAAAATGTGAAATTGGCTAATTAATGTGTAAAGTGCTAACTTGCTAATGCCTTTATAATGTGAATTCCTTAATATGAAATTAGGCCATTAATAAAGATGGTGGATGGCAATATGTTTATATTATTTATAAAGGTTAAAATAATATATATTATATTATAAAGATATTATAATAAAAGACAAACATTAAAGAAGCCATTATCATCCATTCTTCATCGAAATTAAAAAGAGAAAGAAAATAAGAAACAAGCTAGGTATTCGGCCATTGTTGAGCTAAATTATGGTATGTATTTTACTCGGTTTTTGATAATTTTTACGTTTTTGAGATCGTTGCTAAGTTATCTTCAAAGCACATGTCTTATTTTTTGAATTTGATGATGATTTTGTGTTCTGCCATTGATGAGTTTATGAGTTTTATGATGTTTGATGATGAATTATGAAATATATGTGTTAGATAAATATGTTTTGTCTTTGAATTTTTGATGATTTTGAGCAATTTAGACTAAATTGTGAAAATAAATTTGAGAGACTAAAATGTGAAAATAATGAAATATATGGACTTGTATGGAGTTAATGAATATTCGACCCTAGCATGATATAAGCAAATTTTTTGTATTTTGAATTTTATGCAATAGGGACTAAATTGCAAAAAGTGTAAAATGTCAGGGGTAAAATGATAATTTTCCCATTTATGTGTTTTTGGATTAAATTGAATGAATATGTGGCTAAATTAGTTAAATTTGAATTTATTTAGATCAAGAACGAAAGAAAATGGAATTAGATCGGGGGAAATCGAAAGTAGACAAATAGTCGATTAAACCGTTCGACAACATCCGAGGTAAGTTTATAAGCATTTTAATGTTGTTAAATTCACGAATATGTAAATGTTATGTGATAAATTGAATTATTTAAATATATATAACCTCGGCCGAATGTGATTATGAGATAGGGAACTATGTTTCAAGTTCGATTCAATCGAGATTCAAAGTCCGAAAGTCCCGTACAAACCCTAGGAATAGATAGGATACATATGTCATGACATATGATCTCCGATATGTGTTTTCGTGTAAGACAATGTCTGGGACGTTGGCAGCAATTTGTGTTTATGTGTAAGACCATGTCTGGGACATTGGCATCGTATTTGATTCGTGTAAGACCCTATCTGGGACAGTGGCATCGATATGTGATTACATGTAAGACCACGTCTGGGATGTTGGCGTTGTATGAACTTTTCTATTTTCTGCGTATCCTTTTTAATTTCGAACGGTTCAATGGGCAATGTTAAGTGAAGACCAAATGTGAAATAGAATTAAAGGGCTCAAGTATGTACTTATACCAAGTTGTGGAAATAAGGTAAGCCAGGTTGTTGAATTGATTGTATAAATGCTAAAGTTATAAATGTGAACTATATGTATGCATATGTGATTGTGTATATTTGGCCAAATGTGGTATAAGTGATTTTAATAGTGAGATTTATATAAGCTCATGTGTAATTGTACAATTAGCTATATGGTATGGGTATGAGAAATTTAAATGATAACCTTATATTTGAGAACATGTATATTCAACCTTGTTAACTTAGTGTTAATATACAATAGTTGATATATATTTGCTTATGACTTACTAATCTTAAATAGCTTACTCTGTGTGTGTTCTTGTTTACCTCTGTTTTATAGATTTTGGAGTCACGTTATAAGCTCGGGGATCGTCAGAGAGGCCTCTCACACTATTGACTAACTTCGGTATTTCATAAGCTAAAATTTCTTTAAAACTATGGCATGTATAGGCTAGCTTTGGAGTTAGTTTAATTTGAAAGTGTATGTATAAAAGCCATGCGAAAATGGCTTAATTTCCATGCTTGAGTTTAGTTTGGTTTAAAAATGGATTGTCTGTGATCATTAGGATTAGGCTCGATTTTTATGAGCTCTTGAACAAGTGTTTAATGTGTTTGGTTTTATCAATTCGGCTATGGCTTATTTATATGTGGTATATGGTTGTTTTGCTTCGTTAATAATGTGGTGAATAAGTTGATATATATATATAATATGTGTGGTATGTATGGATTTGGCAACTAATTGAGTTGGTTATGTCTTATGAAAATGAAACATGTACATGAGGGTTGGAAACCATTTATAATTCAGCTTAGTAATGAGGAAAAAAAAATATGATTAATTGTTCGAATGGGTATTGGTTGGTTAGATTAATGAGTTAGTTGATGGTTGTGAAATTTTGGTCATGGTATATTCACGTTGTGGTAGGTATGTTCCATGACATGTATGAATGGTGTTTTGGGTTATATATCTTGGTTGTGTAATGAAATGAATAGCTTACAAAATAGCTCATCGAGTATGCTTGTTACCTAGTTTAATTTGCATGTATCGTTAGTTAATAAATTTGGCTTTATATGAGATAAATGATGAATTTTATTTTTGATTGTATGTTGGTTAAATTTGACTCAGTTTGGAAATAAAAGAGTATACATATATATTAAGCTTGAATGAGTGAGTCATTAGGTACTGATCATGTTAGGAATGGTAAGAATTTTTGAAGGTTAAGTTTGATGATCGCATATAGAGTTATTTGATTTGGTTATGCGTATGGAAATGAAATTTGTTTGATGTTTATTATAGGAGTGCAAAGGCTATAATATTTAGTCCATAGGTTCGTGAAACACCCCACACCCAGCCCACGAGCCTGGACCGGATCTGGTATGTTCCTCGATGTAAACCGGTTCAAAATTCTTTTGTTACTTTGAAAACTGTGTGTTTTTGAAGATAGTTTGTAGTGGGTTGGCCTCGAGTTGAAAGCAAGTTTATTTTTATATTGTAAGTCCATTTATTTCAGGTGACAAAACATTTAAAGTTTATTTTAAATTAAATTGACTTAATCTTTAAATAACCTAAATTCGTAATGTAGTAATAAAACAACAATAAAATCATCACTATGGCCTTATTACATAAAATAAAACCCCAAAAAAAAAAATGTAGAGTACTCAAATAAAATAAAATGTCCGAATTAAATAAAGCTTGGTGAGCATGGCCACCACAAGTTCTGCCAGTCCGGGCCATCACTTGTTCATCACCAAACATGTTCCCACAACGGGTGAGTCAAGACTCAATGTGTAACCAACACTAAAATTTAATGATTTAGGCATACCATACATATCATGTTCACATAATAATAATGATGCAATCCAACCCACACCTAGATACCATCCGCTACACATCCCCTACAACTCAACTCGCACACCGTGGGGACTACTAAGTCAACCCTCCATCCGCTACACACCATCGAAGGCAGTCACTGCAGTCGACGTGCTCATCACCCATATAAAATTCATGGCATAGCCATCAGATTAAATAATTGTGTCATGAGACACCACATTCAGATAATGTAACCGAAGTTACGACATTCAGATAATGTGACCAAAGTCACCACATTCAGATAGTGAGACCGAAGTCACCACATTCACTTCCCCTTTCTCATATAACCCGAATGCCCAATATTTTTCATATTATGCATATCATACTTAAGTTCATATTCATGTCACTTTTCACATGTTAAATATAACATATTTCGTAATCCTAGTAAGAGTAGGAAACGTACCTGAGTACTTTGTACCGTAACACGGTACCTTAGCCATATTCACATTCTTATAAACAAGCACATATCAAATATTGCCATAAAACATATTAAGAATTAGTGTGGAATACACACCTGATTTGCTTAACGAATTCCTTGAAATCCCAAAAAAAAACCGATCTATTGCTTTAGATTTTTAAGTCCCTACATTCGGCCAACATGGTAATACACACTTGAAGGATTTATGTAGTCAACTTCTTACCTTTGGTGCCGATTTGATGACAATTCAAAACCCGAAATCACTGCTATGCTTCTTCTTGTATTCGGCCAAGCATTGAATCACTTAAACAGATTAGTTTTGGCTTTTTAAATAATTATCAAATAGATCTAGGTATCAAATCAGGCCTTGGCCAAACATACTTATGTGCTTACCTTCCAAATCTAATATCCCAATTGGATCCTTGCTTCCTTAATCTTGTCAAAAACCCTTGAATGTTGAAATCCGGAGAACTCTTCTTTCTCTAGTCGACACCACCTAAATCCCAAATTCCTTCCATAGTTTTACCAAAATACAATATGAGGGATTAGTCCCTAAATTTTGACAGGCTTAAAAAGAAAAGAGTGGAAACCGAGTCTAGATCTTACCCTTACTTGGAGAAATCGATGGAACTCTTACTTGAACCCTTAGCACTATTCGACTATGGCCCTGATATGTATCACAATTTCAGTTCTTGAGGCTTAGTGAGAAATCAGCTAGGGCTATTGGTACTTTTCGCTTTTGATTGTGTTTGTAATAGAAGAAGAAAAGAAAAGAGAAGAAGAGAATAATGGCATAGAGAATTCGGTAGAGGAAAGAAAGAAAAGAATGGAGAAATTTGCTAGAGAATTTCGACAGAGGCTTCCTTGAAGAGAAAAGAATGAATGAAGAATGGCCTTATTTTCCTTTTATTACCGAAATTCCTAGGCTAGAGTCCCCTACTTGGCCACCACTCTTCCTATGTTATAAATTTTTATCTTTTATTTATCACCTTAATTAATCTCATCAATAATCCACTTAAAGTAATCTAATATTAAATCTATTATTTATCCCCTATTTAGCGTGAAATTTTAAAGGGAATAAAACTCCTCTTTTAAGAGCCATAATGCCGTCCACCTCTCTGCTTCTGGAAGCAAAATAAAATTTCTTTTATTTGCTTCCCAAGTGACTCGATCCCTGGCCCAAATATACAAGCTTGTGGTGTCACTTGCTGGGCTTTTAAGTGGTGCCTTCAAGCCACTTTGACAAGTCTGTTTGTGTGTCAAATTCCTCCTATTAATTTTCTTAAGGCCACCTTGCCTTAGTTTCCTCTTTTTAAACTTAACATTTCCATACATTTTCCAGGTTTCCAAAATGTTTACTTTCCTCTTTTAACTTAGGTTTCCAAAATGTTCACTTTCCTCTTTTAGCTTAAGTTTCCAAAATGTTCACTTTCCTCTTTTAACTTAGGTTTCCAAAATGTTCACTTTCCTCTTTTAACTTAGGTTTCCAAAATGTTCACTTTCCTCTTTTTGAAACTTAACATTTCTAAATCATTTCTTACATTTCCAAGTTTCCAAAAATGTTCATAATACTTTCATAACACATAAGACATGTCATTTCGCATAATTAAATCGAAAATGCATAGGCCCTTTTCAGGATGTTACAGTTCTACCCCCCTTAAAATAATTTCTTCCTCGAAATTTCCTAGCTAAAATAATTGAGGGTATTGCTGTCGCATTGCCTCCTCTGGATCCCACGAAGCTTCCTCCGATCCATGATTGTGCCATAACACTTTGACTAGAGGAACTGACTTCCTCCGTAACACTTTGACTAGAGGAACCGACTTCCTCCGTAACACTTTCACATCACGTTCCAAAATCTGAATCGGCTCTTCCTCGTAGGATAAATCTGGCCTTAGCTCTACTTCTTCAACTGGCACTACGTGAGATGGGTTTGATCGGTATCGACGTAGCATGGATACATGGAATACGTCGTGCATCTGTTGCAATTCTGGTGGCAACGCTAGCTAATATGCCACTGGCCCAACTCACTTTAGTACCCAATAGGGCCCTATAAACCTTGGGCTTAACTTCCCTTTCCGACCAAACCTCATCACCTTCTTCCAAGGTGAGACTTTCAAAAACACTTGGTCTCCCACTTCAAACTCTATTTCCTTTCGCTTGAGGTCGGCGTAAGACTTCTGCCTATCAGAGGCTTCCTTTAACCATGCTCGATTATTTCAACCTTCTCTTGATTTACGCCACCAACTCGGTCCCAAAACTCTGTTCTCCTAACTCACCCAACAAGTAGGAGTTCGACACTTTCGACCATACAATGCTTCATATGGTGCCATCCGAATGCTAGCCTAATAGTATGTTGTTGTAGGCGAACTCGCTAAAGGCAAGTAATCCTCCCAACTTCCTCGGAAATCCATCACACAGCCTTTCAACATATCCTCCAACACTTGTATTAGCCGTTCAGACTGCCCGTCTGATTGTGGATGAAAGGCTGTAGTGAAGTCCAACTTAGTGCCTAAGGCTTGATGAAGTGCCCTCCAAAACCGAGATGTGAACCTTGGGTTTCTATCCAAAATAATTGACACCGGCACTCCGTGTAACCTTACAATCTCTGCCACGTATAATTTGGCTAACTTCTGAAGGGAATAATCCACTCTTACCGGGATGAAGTGTGCGGACTTAGTCAAACGGTCCACTATTACCCATATCGAGTCCTTCTTAGTAGGCGTAAGGGGAAGCCCACTAATGAAGTCCATGGTAATTCTTTCCCACTTCCACTGCGGAATCTCGATTGGCTGAAGCAATCCCGATGGAACTTGGTGTTTAGCCTTAACTTGCTAACATGTCAGACATTTTCCCATGAATTTATAACTTCCCGTTTAAGATCAGGCCACCAAAATTGTTCTCTTAAATCTCTGTACAACTTAGTGCCTCCGGGATGCATAGCATAAGGGCTACTATGCGCTTCCCGAAGAATCCTCTGTCTTAACTCCTTGTCCCTCGACATACAGACTTTTCCTTTGTAGCACAATACTCCTTCATCATTAGCGCCATAATCCTCTAACTCTCCGTTCCGTACTTTCTGTAACTTAGCACTTAGGTCCTTATCAGTCAACTGTCCCCTTTTCACCTCATTCAGCCATGTGGGTTTGACTTGCAACTCTGCCAACAGGCTTCATTCATCATACAAACTTATGTGAGTGAACATAGCCCTTAGATCTGACACAACCTTCTGACTTAGGGCATCAGCTACCACATTCGCCTTGCCCGGGTGGTACTCTATCGGGCAATCATAATCCTTCAATAACTCCACCCACCTTCGCTGCCTCAAGTTCAACTCCTTCTGAGTCAACAGGTACTTAAGGCTCTTGTGGTCTGTGTAGATCACTGACCTTTCTCCAGAGAGATAGTGCCTCCACACCTTAAGGGTGAAAACCACGGCTGCCAATTCTAAGTCATAGGTTGGGTAGTTAACCTCATGCGGCCTTAATCTTCGAGATGCATATGCAATTACCTTTCCGTCTTGCATCAATACACATCCCAAACCTGAATGGGAAGCGTCACAATACAATCAGTAATTCCTTTCACGCCTCTGGTCAATCAATCTTTGGAGCTTAGTTAAGACCTTCTTAAGCTTCTCAAAGCTCTCCGCTTTATCCGACCATACAAAGGGTACTTCCTTCCTCAACAACTTTGTCAAAGGCGCGGCTATAGGCGAGAACCCTTCCACAAACCTCTCAGACTAACTCCGCCAAACCTAAGAAACTTGGATCTTAGCCACGCACTTAGGTGGTTTCAATCCAACACCACTTGATCTTCCTAGGATCCACTCTTATTCCCTCGCGGATACCACATGCCCTAAGAAAGCCACCTCCTTGAGCCAAAATTCACACTTGCTGAATTTGGCATAGGGCTTCTTCTCCCTTAACACTTACAGTACAACTCGGAGATGCTCATCATGCTCCTCTTCAGTCTTGGAATACACAAAAATTTTGTCGATGAATACGACGACAAACCTATCCAAGTAAGGTTGGAAAACTCAGTTCATCATATCCATGAATGCGACTGGAGCGTTGGTTAACCCAAACGGCATTACGACAAACTCAAAATGGCCGTACCTTATCCTAAAAGCTGTCTTATGGATATCTGCCTCCTTCACGTTTAACTGATGATATCCCGACCTCAAGTCTATCTTTCAGAATACTGCGGCCCCTTTCAGCTGATCAAACAAGTCATCAATCATTGGCAAAGGATACTTGTTCTTAATGGTCAGCTTATTTAACTGACAGTAATCTATGCACATACGCATAGTTTCATCCTTCTTCTTTACAAACAAAATCGGTGCTCCCCACGGAGACGCATTGGGACAGATAAACCCACGGTCAAGTAAATTCCTGGATTTGAGCCTTGAGTTCAACCAACTCTTTTGGTGCCATTCGGTATGGAGTGGTTGACACAGGTGCTATTCCCGGTAGCAAGTCTATTCCAAATTCCACCTCCCTATCTGGGGTATTCACAGTAATTCCTCCGAAACACATCCTCAAAGTCCCTTACCGTTCTAACTCCATTGACACCTTCCTCCTTTCCATCCAAAGCACTTACGAAGGCTACAAATGCCTCGCACCCTTTACAAACCATCTTTTCAGCCTTTAGCACCGAAGATACATTGGACATGTAGTTTCTTCTTTCTCCTATCATAATGACCACCTCATCCTCCGAGGTCCTTAATTTTATTCGTTTAGCCGCACAATCCAACACGGCTCGGTGTTCTACTAACCAATCCATACCAAGTATGAGGTCAAATTCTCTGAAGGGTAACTCCATTAAGTCAGCCCGAAAGCTCACTCCCTGAATTTCTAGGGATACATTCCGAAAGATCTTATTCACCACTACAGTTTGGCCTAATGGGCATACTACCGCCATCTCCCTATCAGAAAGTTCAGAGTCTAGGCCTAGTGTTTCAACTACACTACAGGCAACATAAGAATGGGTCGAGCCCATATCAATTAAGGCATAATAAGGCTTGCCATAAATAAAGAACATACGGTTATGACATCCGGTGCGTCTCCATCCTCCCTTCGGTGAATCGCATAAACCAAACCTGGCTGTCTTGCCTCAGTGTTAGCAGCACCTCTGCCTTGTGTTCCATGTCCTCTTCCAGCACCATTACCTTTGTTATTCGAACCATGACCTCGTTGAGGCTGCTGCCCTCCTCTACCAGCCTGATTAACATTTTGAGCTGTTGATCGACTTTCATCTGGTTTCTTAGGACAATCTTTGAGCATATGGTCCTTGGACCCACACCTAAAACATCCTCCCGTATTTTTCCGGACTCCCTAAGTGCTTCTTTCCATAATGCTCACAAGGACGATCATCGCCTCCCTGTACCAACTTGTCGAATTCTCACCCCATCACTCTGGGCCTTTTTGCACATTTCTGATGATTCGATGACCCATAACCCTCTTGGGTCTATTCCTATCGAGCTCTGCTTAACCGAATCCTTGATTCCTCAGCTACCTTAGCCTTTTCAACCAACGCGAAAAACTCCCGCTCCTGATGTAGAGCTATCAATAACCTGAGGTCATCCCTTAAACCGTCTTCAAAATGGACACAATGCTCATGCTCAGTTGCTATTACTCATGAGCATATCGGCTCAACCTCGTAAATTTAGCTTCATACGCTGCATTGACTTGTTCCTTGAACCATTTCTTAAAAGCTTTCTTACGCTCATCAATATATCGTGTGCCGACATACTTTTTCCGATATGCCTCCTTAGCATACTCCCGTGTCAAATCCTCGTGAGTAGCACCATCCCTCACTGTTAACCACCATTGATACGCTTCATCTCGTAGTAGTGCCACTATTCATTTCAACTTCTCCTCCGGTCATATTGAGCTCATCCATAATGCGCTCGGTTGCTTCCAACCAAGATTCGGTGTAGTGGGTGCCACATTTGGATACTCCACGAAACACCTCAACCCCGTTAGCTCAGAGTCACTTGGGTACAAATTTTTGAGCTCTCGTATTTCCACCCACGCCACCACTATTTCCAAAACTTCAAAGATAACTGCGATACATCATCATCCCCATCTCGAGCTCATTGCTCGACAATCGACAAATGGGGGTGGTGGTGGCGATGGTAACTCATTGTCAGACCCTTGACCCGATCTAACGGGCTCTGACACAGCCATTCTTCCTTTACCGCGTCCTTGACGACCGCATCCTTTAGAATTCATATCTAACGATGCGATTTAATCTGATTTAAGAAAGTTTTATGAATTAGCCCTTGTTCCACTGATTATCCACGATGAAGTTTTATGAAAAGAATTTTAAGAGTGGTTCTTTCGTATTCATACATGCACACAGTCTTCACATTTATACATCCATCAATCAATTATGAACTTCCGTTCATTCAGAGAAATGTTGTAGTTTTCATTGTTGTTGTTTTTCCACTACCCAAGGGTATTTGCGTAATTTGTCCTACAGGGTATTTTCGTAATTTGTCAAATAGGGTTCCTTGGTAATTTTGTCAAAAAGTATTTCAGAAATTTTAAAATCCCGGGGCTTTTCTGTAAATTTGGAAATTCTAGGGGTATTTTGGTAATTTTGAATTTAGGGGGAATTTTGGTAATAAACCAGGGTAAATTTGTAAAGTTTAATAATTCAGGGATATTTCAAAATTTGTAAAACTTTGAGGGTTCTTTTTGAAAAATTTATTTTCCAAAACGATGAAGTTGCAAAAATTTTAGAAATCAGGGTCATTTTGGAAATTTTGGTAAGTTAGGGGCAATTTTGTAACTTTCCAAAAATCAAGGTATTTTTGATAATTTGTAAATAAGGGTTTTTGGACTTGTTATAAAATAATGATAATGTTGATTAAAATTGTGGGTATTTTAGACATTTTATAAACCAAGTATGTTTTTGTAATTTTACCACTAGGGGTATTTTTGTAATTTTATAAATCAGAATTTTTGGGAGAATTGTGTAGAAAAGATAGTTCCCACAATTATAGAAAAATGATTTTAAGAGTTTTAAAATTAGTGTTCTTATTAAAAAACATGGCTAGTTCCCATTCGGGTTTTAGTTATTGGGTTTAGCTTTATGACCTGAGTCTTCTTGGTCGTGGTGAACCAAAGCTACACACTAGGTAGGATTCGAATGGAGAGGAGGTGAGTCACATGGACTGCTTAAATACCAAGCTCCCACTGAAACCATTCCTAGGAATGCGCATAGGAGTTGCCACACCCACTAAGTCTTCGGGTTAGGGTGAACCGGCTACGCACTGGGTAGGATTCCATGAAGAGGAGGTGAGTCACTAGGACTGCTTAAATACCAAGCTCTTCCGGATCAAATCGTAGACATGCGCACAGTGGTTACCACACGCTAACTTGGTTGACTTAGCCATAGGTTTTTTTAATTAGGCATTTAAGTTTTATGTAGTAGTTGGGGTAGACTAGTCCTAGGGTTCAAGTACCTATCATTCTATTCTACGTTCCATTCTTTTTCTACCCTTCTGTAAATCACATAATCACACAAATGGTTAAGGGGTACTTACCTGGTGGACTGCGGGTCGGAGACTTAGGTGCCATGCCATCAAACCTGCCTATTTTCAGAAATACTTCCATAAAACACATTTGGGCTCGATTTGAAAATGTTTTGGGCCTTAGTCCATAGGCCGAGAGTTTAAAACTGGGCTTTGATACCAAATTGAAACACCCCACACCCAGCCCACGAGCCTAGACTGGATCTGGTATGTTCCTCGATCTAAACCGGTTCAAAATTCTTTTGTTACTTTGAAAACTGTGTGTTTTTAAAGATAGTTTGTAGTGGGTTGGCCTCGAGTTGAAAATAAGTTTATTTTTATATTGTAAGTCCATTTATTTGGTGACAAAACATTTAAAGTTTATTTTAAATTAAATTGACTTAATCTTTAATTAACCTAAATTCGTAACGTAGTAATAAAACAACAATAAAATCATCACTATGGCCTTATTACATAAAATAAAACCCAAAAAAAAAATTGTAGAGTACTCAAATAAAATAAAATGTCCGAATTAAATAAAGCTTCAGGCTGAGCATGGCCACCACAAGTTCTGCCGTCTCGATCCATCATTGTTCATCACCTGAAACATGTTCCCACAACGGGGTGAGTCAATAGACTCAATGTGTAACCAACACTAAAATTTAACAGATTTAGGCATACCATACATATCATATTCACATTATAATAATGATGCAATCTCGAACCCACACCTAGATACCATCCGCTACACATCCCCGTACCAACTTTTGCACACTACTAAGTCAACCCTCCATCCGCTACACACTCGGCGATCATTGCATCGACGTGCTCATCGCCCATATAAAATTAGTGGCATAGCCACCAGATTAAATAATTATGTCATGAGACACCACATTCAGGATAATGTAACCGAAGTTACCACATTCGGATAATGTGACCAAAGTCATCACATTAGGATAGTGAGACCAAAGTCACCACATTCACTTCCCTTTCTCATATAACCCAATGCCCCATATTTTTCATATTATGCATATCATACTTAAGTTCATATTCATGTCACTTTTCACATGTTAAATATAACATATTTCGTAATCCTAGTAGGAGTAGGAAGCGTGCACAGTACTTTGTACCGTAACACTGCACCTTAGCCATATTCACATTCTTATAAACAAGCACATATCAAATATTGCCATAAAACATATTAAGAATCGGTGTGGAATACACACCGATTTGCTTAACGAATTCCTTGAAATCTGAAAAAAAGCGATCTATTGCTTTAGATTTTTAAGTCCACGCATTCGCCAACATGGTAATATTTAGCAAAGGCCTATTCGGCCAAACTTAGTGTTTTCTTTTGAAGCCTGATCGGTTATAGCCCAAATCCCGAAGGATTTATGTAGTCAACTTCTTACCTTTGGTGCCAATTTGATGACTATTCAAATCTCGAAATCGCTGCTATGCTTCTTCTTGTATTCGGCCAAGCATTGAATCACTTAAATGATTAGTTTGGCTTTTAAACAATTATCAAATAGATCTAGGTATCAAATCAGGCCTTGGCCGAATATACTTATGTGCTTACCTTCCAAATCTAATATCCCGAATTGGATCATTGCTTCCTTAATACTGTCGAAAACCCTTAAATGTTGAAATCCCAGAGAACCCTTCTTTCTCTAGTCGACACCACCTAAATCCCGAAATTCCCTTCCATAGTTTTGGTCAAAATACAATATGAGGGATTAGTCCCTAAATTTTGACAGGCTTAAAAAGAAAAGAGTGAAAACCGAGTCTAGATCTTACCCTTACTTGGAGAAATTGATGGAACTCTTGCTTGAACCCTTAGCACTATTTGGCTATGGCCCTGATATGTATCACAATTTTGGTTCTTGAGGCTTAGTGAGAAATCGGCTAGGGCTATTGGTACTTTTGGCTTTTGATTGTGTTTGTAATAGAAGAAGAAAAGAAAAGAGAAGAAGAGAATAATGGCAGAAAGAATTCGATAGAGGAAAGAAAGAAAAGAATGGAGAAATTTGCTAGAGAATTTGGCGGAGGCTTCCTGAAGAGAAAAGAATGAATGAAGAATGGCCTTATTTTCCTTCTATTGCCGAAATTCCTAGGCAAGAGTCCCTACTTGGCCACCACTCTTCCTATGTGATAAATTTTTATCTTTTATTTATCACCTTAATTAATCTCATCAACAATCCACTTAAAGTAATCTAATATTAAATCTATTATTTATCCCTATTTAGCGAAATTTTAAAGGGAATAAAACTCCTCTTTTAAGAGCCATAATGTCGTCCACCTCTGCTTCGGAAGCAAAATAAAATTTCTTTTATTTGCTTCCCAAGTGACTTGATCCTCAGCCCAAATATACAAGCTTGTGGCGTCACTTGTCGGGCTTTTAAGTGGTGCCTTCAAGCCACTTTGACAAGCTTTGTTTGTGTGTCAAATTCCTCCTATTAATTTTCTTAAGGCCACCTTGCCTTAGTTTCCTCTTTTAAACTTAACATTTCCATACATTTTCCGGTTTCCAAAATGTTTACTTTCCTCTTTTAACTTAGGTTTCCAAAATGTTCACTTTCCTCTTTTTAGCTTAAGTTTCCAAAATGTTCACTTTCCTCTTTTAACTTATGTTTCCAAAATGTTCACTTTCTTCTTTTAACTTAGGTTTCCAAAATGTTCACTTTCCTCTTTTTGAAACTTAACATTTCTAAATCATTTCTTACATTTCCAAGTTTCCAAAAATGTTCATAATACTTTCATAACACATAAGACATGTCATTTCGTACAATTAAACCGAAAATGTCATAAATTTTGAACATTTTGGAAACACGAAAATGTATGGAAATGCTAAGTTAAAACAAGAAAGTGAACATTTATGGAAACTAGGAAAATGATTTAGAAATGATTCAAAAGAGGAAAGTGAGCATTTTAAACTAGGAAATGTAAGGAAATGTCAAGTTTAAAGAGCCAAATGAAAATTTTCGGAAACTTAGAAATGGCTTAGAAATGTCGAGTTTTAAAGTTTAAAAGAGGAAATTAAGGCAAGGTAGCCTTAAGAAAAAAGTATGTGAAATTTGACACACAAACAGGCTTGGAAAAGTGGCTCAAGATGCCACTTAGGGCCTCTAGAAATGGCGCCACATGCAAGTGTATTTGGGCGAGGATCGAGTCACTTAGGAAGCAAATAAAGGAAGTTTTATTTTGCTACAAAGAGCGAAGGGTGGACGGCATGAGGGCTCTTAAAAGAAGAGTTTGATTCTCTTCAAATTTTGGATAAATAGTAGATAAAGGGTGATTTAATAATAGATTATTTTAAGTAGATTATTGATGGTAATAATTTAGGTGATAATGAAAAGATAAAATTTATCACATAGAAAGAGTTGGCCGATTGAGGAGTCTAAGGCTAGTATTTTCGACCAAAAGGGAAGAATAAGGTCATTCTACCTATTTTCATCTTCCTTTTCCTCCTATTCTCTCCCAATCCCCTAAGCAACACCCTCTTTCTTTATTTGTTTTGTCAAGCGAGAAAACACACCTTGTGTAGAAACTTCATTACCCAAATTGCTCAACCCTTTCCTTCTTCTTCTTCTTCTTCTTCTTTTCTATTACAAACACAATCAAAAGTCAAGGTACCAATAGCCATAGCCGATTTCTCACTAAGCCTCAAGAACTGAAATTGTGATACATATCGTATAATAGCCGAATAGTGCTAAGGGTTCAAGCAAGAGTTCAATCAATTCTTGAAGAAGGGTAAGATTAGGTTCGATTCTCATTCTATTTCATTTAAGTCTGTCAAAATTAAGATTCAAATACCCTCAATATATTATTGCTGAAATCTTGAAGAGATCTTTCGGGATTTACTAAGTGTCGACTTCAAGGAAGGAGAAGTTCTTTTCCCGAAGGTACACTATAGGCCACGTGTTCCCTAGTTATTCGATGAGTTTTGGGATTTAAAAACAAGGTAAGTACATATATGTACATTCGGTCAGAGGTCTCTTCCATACTTTAATATTAGATCAAATCTAACATATGATTATAAGGATTTCGACAGGCACCTAAGACAAAAGATCAATTTCGGGATTTAAGATTTGGAAGGTAAGTCTCTATAGCATTCGGCCAAGGCTTATGTTAGTGTTTGGATCTATCTTTTATTATCTAAAAAGCCGAAAACTAATATGTTAAAGGGATCTAGAGTTGGCCGAATACAAGGAAGGAGCATAAGTAAAGTTTTGGGATTTGAGAACTCCAAGGTAAGTGTATTCACATATTCAGCCAAGGCCCTATCTAAAGTACTTAGATCTATTTGTTTTAACAGAAAACTAACTGATTCAAGGGATCTAGTGATTAGCCGATTTCAAAGAGGGAAGAATACAAGTTTTCGGATTTGATTAATCATCTAAACGGTAACAAGGTAAGTTTTAAGAATACAAATCCTACTAGGATTTGGTTTTATGGCCGAATAGGCCTTTGCTAAATATTACCATGTTGGCCGAATGTAGGCATTAAAAACCTAAAGCAGTAGATCGGATTTTGGGATTTCAATGAAGTTGTTAAGTGAATCAGGTGTGTACCCCACACAAATCTTAATAGATTTATGGCTCTAACTTGATATATGTTGTTAATATAAAAGTGTAAGAATGTGGCTAATGTACTATGTTATGGTACAAAGTACTCAGGTAGGTTTCCTACTCCTACTAGGATTACGAAATATGTTATGTAAACATGTGAAAAGTGACATGAATGTGAATTTAAGTATGATATGCATGATATAAATAATATGGGGCATTCGGGATATATGAGAAAGGGAAGTGTATGTGGTGACTTCATCCCACTATCTCTAATGTGGTGACTTTGGTCACATTATCCGAATGTGGTAACTTCGTTACATTATTCAATGTGGTGTCACATGACACAATTATTTAATCTGTGGCTATGCCACAACTTTTATATGGGCGATGAGCACGCCGACCGCAAGCGATTGCCTTCGATGGTGTGTAGCGGATAGAGGTTGACTTAGTAGTCCCTACTGTGTAGGTTGGTACGGGGATGTAGCGGATGGCATCTAGGTTTGGGTTTGGGTTGTATCATTATCTTGAATCATTAAATGTGAAATTATGATACGTATGAATATGATTTGTTATGCCCGAATTTGTTAAGACTTAGTGTTTGTGTACATATTGAGTCTGTTTGACTCACCCGCTGTGGGAACATGTTTCGTGATGATCGATGATGGACCGGGTTCATGAAGCTTAGGGATGGCCATGCACAAGAAGAAATTCACGACTTGGACTTTTATTTTAAATTATTATTTTGGTTTTAATTTTGGGAAATTATTTGATGTAATAAGGCCGTAGTAGCGTTTACTTTATTTTTATTATTTGAGCATACAATGTTTATATTTATTAAAAGATTAAGTAAAATTAATTTAATTCAAAGCCCAAACGTTTTGTCACCTAAATCAAAAGGATTTTTAATAATGAAATAAACCTGTTTTCAACTCAAGCCCAACCCAAAACAAACTTTCCTTGAAAACACTCAAGTTTTTCCTAAATATAAAAGAATTTGAAATGGTTTTCACCAGGGAACATACCAGATCCGGTCCAGGCTCGTGGGCCGGGTGTGGGGTGTTTCATAAAATGTTAAATATTTATTAAGTATTCGAATACCATTATAATGGTAAGCACATGATTCGTGTATTTATTTTGGAGCATATTTTGTATGACTTTGAGGAATGTGTATTAAGGTGTAAATATGAATATATGCAAGAGAATTGTATTTGTTTTACGATTAATAATGTATGTTTAATTTTAAATCAGACTTATGCTTTATTTATGAGAATATGATCTGTGTGAATATGTGAATGTTTGGAAATTATATTTTTTTTTTGTTTGGTAATGCCTTGTAACACTAATCCGACGATGGATAAGAGTTAGGGGCGTTACACATCAAGTGCCTTCGGTTTGCTTCAGCCTGTAATGATACCTGAGTGGAAATGGGACAGAGTTACGATGGATATTGTGTCGAATTGCCTTTGTCACTAAAAAAGAAAGATGCTATTTGGGTTGTTGTTGATCGATTAACGAAATCAACACATTTCATACCGATGCGTCTCGACTTTTCACTTGATAAATTGGTGAGTTGTATATTTACGAGATCGTTAGATTGCATCGGTGTAAATTTTGATCATTTGAATAGGATCTGAGATTTATGTCATTTGTTTTGGAAGAAATTGCTAGAAGCTCGGGTACAAAGTTGAATTTTAGTCTGACTTTTCATCCATAAGCGATGGACACCTGAACGAGTAATTCAGATCCTTGAAGATATGTCTCCGATGTTATGTTTTAGAGTTCAAGGCAAATGGGAGAAATATTTTTATTTGGTTGAATTTGGATATAATAATAACTTTCAATCGAGCATAAAGATGTCTCCATATGAAGCATTTTATGGTCATAAATACCAAACTCCATTGTCTTTGGATTGAACTTAGCGAGAACAAATTCACGGGGTTGATTTGGTTAGAGAAACTGAAGAGAAAGTGAAAGTAATTCGTGACTGTTCGAAAGTAGCTTCAGATTGTTAGAAATCGTATTCAGATTTGAAACGTAAAGATATTTAATTTCAGATCAGTGATAAAGTGTTCTGAAAGTATCTCTGTGGAAGAAAATCCTTAGATTTGGTCACAAAGGCAAGTTGAGTCCGCATTTCATCGGGTTGTATGATATTATCGAAAGAATAGGGCCAGTGGCATATCGACTAGCTTTACCATCAAAGTTACAAAAGATTCATAATGTATTTCATGTGTCAATGTTACGCTGTTATCGCTAAGATCCATACATGTGATTTCTTTGTCAGAAATCGGAATTCAACCCGATATGACATACAGTGAAGAACCGATCAAAATTTTGGCTCGAGCTATTAATGTAACATCCCAAAATTTGAATTTTATATGTTGCATTATTTTGGTGCTCAGCTAGTTAAACTATCCAATGTGTATGTTAAAGTAGTCCTGAGAAGGCTCAGGATTTATTTGGATTTAGAATTTTTTTTGGCATTTAGTACTTTAAGGAAATGGAATAAGTGACTTTAAAGCCTAAGGTAATAAAGTGGTAAATAGCTAGCATAAGTGAGCTATTAGTAAAGGGGTATGGCGCCATATATGCTACCTTGAGGGAAGGAGTTCGAATCCCTTTGTGTGCATGTGTGAACTTTATTTTTTTGCTTTCCTTCCTTATAGTGTCGATCAAGCATGAACTTATGGTAAGTTGGACTTTTATTTTTATGGCAAGATGGCTAAGAGAAAAATGCAAGATTGAAGTTAGGGAAAGGAATCAAATGGAAATGGCATGTAAGGGGAGCATAAGGCTTATTCAAAGGGTGATGTTTTGGAAACTTTGGGTGGCCAAACTTTTAACCAAATGGCTATGCACTTGGACGGTTTTTGAGGCTAAGGGGGGATGGCCGAATGTTGATAGCAATTTGGTAAGGTTTAGGTGCTATTTTTGGTCATTTCTTCTCATTAGCAAATAGTGTATCAAATTTTCTCTCCAAAACTCTTTTCCCTAGCCGAATGTATCATGAGCAATAGGTAAATTTTTGTTCGTTTTGGCCATTTCTTTTTGACCAATTTGGTATCATCTTTCATACTCCCCAAACTCTTTTCTTCTATGTGCCGAAACCATACAACCTTGAAGGGGTATTTTCATTTCTTTTCTTCTCTTTACCGAATGCATAACAACTTGAAGACCTTTTTCTTGTTCATTTTCTACCCTTGAAAACTGAAACTTAAACACCATATCTTCTACTTCTTTTTCTTCTCAACCACTTTTCTACTCACACTTTGATCAATTGGTAAGCGATCCATTTCAATATATTTTTTTGTATTTTTATTTTACCCTTTCTCTTAGTGCCAAACCTATACCTTGGTGTGGGATGGCTATTTTGATCAAGACCATCACCATACTATCTCTCATACAAAATCACTTTTCTTTGCTATAGAAAATTAGTGAAAGGTGAAAACTTGGGGTTACCGAAGTCATCGATTAATCGCTAGGATTCGGTCCAATATTCTTAAGGTAAAGATTCTTTGAGGATATTATAATAACTTTTTTATTCGTTAAGATAGTGTTGATTAATTGATGTTATTATAGGGACTCTATCGCTTGATCTTTCATCTTGAGATCATAGAATTCTTGTGGTAAGTCGACTTCACTCCTAAGATCAATCGTTTATAATAGCTGTAAAATCCTTAAATCAAGGTCTCTGCATTTTATCTATTGCATGTAGTTAGTTTAGTTGTCATGTTAGTTTGGGCTATTTTAGGGTCTAGGCATGAGCCAGGGATAGGTCTGAGTTTCCTTGAAAGTTGCATTTTGGGCTTCTAGAAGAAGGTTTGGGTTTGGGTTGCATCATTATCTTGAATCATTAAATGTGAAATTATGATACGTATGAATATGATTTATTATGCCCGAATTTGTTAAGACTTGGTGTTTGTGTACATATTGAGTCTGCTTGACTCACCCGCTGTGGGAACATGTTTCGTGATGATCGGTGATGGACCAAGTTCTAGAAGCTTAGGGATGGCCATGCACAAGAAGTAATTCACGACTTGGACTTTTATTTTAATTTAAGTAATTTAAAGTTTATTTTGGTTTTAATTTTGGGAAATTATTTGATGTAATAAGGTAGTAGTAGCGTTTACTTTATTTTTATTATTTGAGCATACAATCTTTATATTTATTAAAAGATTAAGTAAAATTAATTTAATTCAAAGCCCAAACGTTTTGTCACCTAAATCAAAAGGATTTTTAATAACGAAATAAACTTGTTTTCAACTCAAGCCCAACCCAAAACAAACTTTCCTTCAAAACGCTCAAGTTTTTCCTAAATACAAAAGAATTTGAAATGGTTTTCACCAGGAACATACTAGATCCGGTCGTGCTCATGGGCCGGTGTGGGTGTTTCATAAAATGTTAAATATTTATTAAGTATTGAATACCATTATAATGGTAAGCACATGATTCGTGTATTTAATTTGGAGCATATTTTGTATGACTTTGAGGCATGTGTATTAAGGTGTAAATATGAATATATGCAAGAGAATTGTATTTGTTTTACGATTAATAATGTATGTTTAATTTTAAATCGGGCTTATGCTTTATTTATGAGAATATGATCTGTGTGAATATGTGAATGTTTGGAAATTATATTTTTTTTTATTTGGCAATGCCTCGTAACACTAATCTGACGATGGATACGAGTTAGGGGCGTTACACATCAAGTGCCTTCGGTTTGCTTCAGCCTGTGGTGATACCTGAGTGGAAATGGGACAAAGTTACGATGGATATTGTGTCAGAATTGCCTTTGTCACTGAAAAAAGAAAGATGCTATTTGGGTTGTTGTTGATCGATTAACGAAATCAACACATTTCATACCAGTACGTACTGACTTTTCATTTGATAAATTGGCTGAGTTGTATATTTCTGAGATCGTTAGATTGCATCGGATGCAAATTTTGATCATTTTGAATAGGATCTGAGATTTATGTCACTGTTTTGGAAGAAATTGCTAGAAGCTCTGGGTACAAAGTTGAATTTTAGTACAGCTTTTCATCCGCAAACTGATGGACAGTCTGAACGAGTAATTCAGATCCTTGAAGATATGCTCCGATGTTATGTTTTAGAGTTCGAAGTCAAATGGGAGAAATATTTTTCGCTACTTGAATTTGGATATAATAATAACTTTCAATCGAGCAAAAAGATGTCTCCATATGAAGCATTTTATGGTCATAAATACCAAACTCCATTGTACTGGATTGAACTTAGCGAGAACAAATTCACGGGGTTGATTTGGTTAGAGAAACTGAAGAGAAAGTGAAAGTAATTCGTGACTGTTCGAAAGTAGCTTCAAATTGTTAGAAATCGTATTCAGATTTGAAATGTAAAGATATTTAATTTCAGATCAGTGATAAAGTGTTCTGAAAGTATCTCTGTGGAAGAAAATCCTTAGATTTGGTCGCAAAGGCAAGTTGAGTCCGCATTTCATCGGGTTGTACGATATTATCAAAAGAATAGGGCCAGTGGCATATCGACTAGCTTTACCATCAAAGTTGCAAAAGATTCATAATGTATTTCATGTGTCAATGTTACGCTGTTATCGCTGAGATCCATACATGTGATTTCTTTGTCAGAAATCGGAATTCAACCCGATATGACATACAGTGAAGAACTGATCAAAATTTTGGCTCGAGCTATTAATGTAACATCCCAAAATTTGAATTTTATATGTTGCATTATTTTGGTGCTCAGCTAGTTAAACTATCCAATGTGTATGTTAAGGTAGTCCTGAGAAGGCTCAGGATTTATTTGGATTTAGAATTTTTTTTTTTGGCATTTAGTACTTTAAGAAAATGGAATAAGTGACTTTAAAGCCTAAGGTAATAAAGTGGTAAATAGCTAGCATAAGTGAGCTATTAGTAAAGGGGTATGGCGCCATATATGCTACCTTGAGGGAAGGAGTTCGAATCCCTTTGTGTGCATGTGTGAACTTTATTTTTTTGCTTTCCTTCCTTATAGTGCCAGTCAAGCATGAACATATGGTAAGTTAGACTTTTATTTTTATGGCAAGATGGCTAAGAGAAAAAGGCAAGATTGAAGTTAGGGAAAGGAATCAAATGGAAATGGCATGTAAGGGGAGCATAAGGCTTATTCAAAGGGTGATGTTTTGGAAACTTTGGGTGGCCAAACTTTTGACCAAATGGCTATGCACTTGGATGGTTTTTGAGGCTAAGGGGGGATGGCCGAATGTTGATAGCACTTTGGTAAGGTTTAGGTGCTATTTTTGGTCATTTCTTTTCATTAGCAAATAGTGTATCAAATTTTCTCTCCAAAACTCTTTTCCCTAGCTGAATGTGTCATGAGCAATAGGTAAATTTTTGTTCGTTTTGGCCATTTCTTTTTGACCAATTTGGTATCATTTTTCATACTCCCCAAACTCTTTTCTTCTTTGTGCCGAAACCATACAACCTTGAAGGGGTATTTTCATTTCTTTTCTTCTCTTTACCGAATGCATAACAACTTGAAGACCTTTTTCTTGTTCATTTTCTACCCTTGAAAACTGAAACTTAAACACCATATCTTCTACTTCTTTTTCTTCTCAACCATTTTTCTACTCACACTTTGATCAATTGGTAAGCGATCCATTTCAATATTTTTTTTTTGTATTTTTATTTTACCCTTTCTCTTAGTGCCAAACCTATACCTTGATGTGGGATGGCTATTTTGATCAATACCATCACCATATTATCTCTCATACAATATCACTTTTCTTTGCTATAGAAAATTAGTGGAAGGCTAAAACTTGGGGTTACCGAAGTCATCGATTAATCGCTAGGATTCGGTCCAATATTCTTAAGGTAAGGATTCTTTGAGGATATTATAATAATTTTTTTTATTCGTTAAGATAGTGTTGATTAATTGATGTTATTATGGGGACTCTATCGCTTGATCTTTCATCTTGAGATCATATGAATTCTTGTGGCAAGCCGGCTTCACTCCTAAGATCAATCGTTTATAATAGCTGTAACATCCTTAAATTAGGGTCTCTGTATTTTATCTATTGCATGTAGTTAGTTTAGTTGTCATGTTAGTTTGGGCTATTTTAGGGTATAGGCATGAGCCAGGGACAGGTCTGAGTTTCCTTGAAAGTTGCATTTTGGGCTTCTAGAAGAGGGGAGCTGTTTGAGCTTGGTGTTAAGGGTAATTGGTGGTAGGTTGTGTCACAAGAGAGGCCTTGGTAAAGTGGCATGGAGGTGGCACTTAGTGTTCAAGGAAGTGACGCCTGAGGAGAGTGGGAGAGCCTTGGTTCTTTTGATTGCAAAGATCCCTTTCTGTTAAAGGAGTCTTATTCTTTTTACGCCTAGACAAGGGAGGAAAAAGGGGGATGGACACTTGAGCTTAGAGTTGGTCGTATGTCAAACTCTATGGGGGAAGGGAGAATCAGTTTGGGTAGCTCAGGGGGTGCCGAATTTGCACATTTGAACTTGGGGTATTGGTTCTCAAGTGACATTACGGCTAGTGGGGGAGCACTTAGAAATCCTTTTCTTTTATTTTCTTTGGTGCCGAATTCAGCTACTTCCCTAGTGGATTTTACAATTGCTATTTTTTTTCTTCTCCTATCAAAAAGCCAAAGTCGAATCTCTCCTACCTTATTTTCTTTATTTTGTACCAAAACCGAAATCCCTCCTACATCTCTTCTCATTTCTTCCTTTTCTTCTTTCGGCTTCTTTTATGTTTAGCCGAATCTATTTTGCTTCCTACCCATCATTTGCAACTTATTTTCTTGCCATATCTTTTAGAGCCGAAACTCTATCTTTCATTCTCCTCTCCATCTTGTTTTCATTCTTGTTTTGTCAAAACTTTTGTTACTCTTTTCTCTTATCCTTCAATACTGTGGCCGAATCATTGTATGATTGGTAAGATCTCTGCCGTTTCTTTTTTGCAATATCTCTTTCTTTCTTATCTTATCACTTTCTTATTATCTGGATGGTTGATTCTTTCTTTTCACTCTTTCATCTTAGGAGCAGAATGTTCTTGGTGGTGGCTGCTTTGCCGAATTTCCTCTTCCTCTATTCTAGTGTCGAATTCTCTTGGGTGTAAGGTTAGTAGCGATTATTTCTATTTTGTGTTATCTCTTCGGTTTTCATGCCAAAGTCGAATGGCTATTTGGCCTAATGTGAGGGCTTGGCCGAATGTAGGTGGTGAAGGGGGGTGTCGCTTTTCAATGGAGATACTCGGGATTCGCTTGACTTGTGGATCAATCTAACATTTCATGGATTATCGATCTAGGTAAAGGTGTTCGGTTTAAGTGTTGGGTTAATCTTTTAGTTTGGATTCCGTTGCTTTGATTCGGTTAGTGATTAAGGTATTCATGGATTCAAAGGATAACCAAGCATTAGGAGGGGTTAGATCTGAGACCCCAGTCCCTAAGTTCAAGAAGAGGCTATGTCGGCTGTTCGTGATTGGCCACCTGGGTGTGGGCCAGCATCTGAGCAAAGTAGTAGGCAGTAGCGGTAGTGTTGGTTAACAACAGTGTCGACGTAGAAAGTGTAGTCTTGCAAGTAATCAGGTGTGTAACTCCTACACACTTCGTAAGTTAATTTGATATTATTTTATGATTTAACAAAATTCAGAATAACTGTGGAAATCGATGTGTTACCATTGTGGGTATAAGTGAGGACTCTGGGTAAGTCCATTCTGATTTGGCTAACGTTAAATACCTCGGTTAAGATTACATATGCCGAGTTATGTTATTTCTGAATATTAGGCATGATTATTTTGCCATGGAAAGCATGTTCATAAAAATGGGTGATGAAATGAGGGGAAATGTATGATTACAGACTGTCACCAGTGGTTTTGACCACACAGTGGGTTGGCCCGCTTATTTTTATTGTGACTAAGTCTTAGTGGTTTTGACCACCAGTGGTTTGGTACCACATGTATCTATCTTTGTGACTCGTCCCAGTGGTTTGTTACCACAGTGGGTTGGCCCCATATATCGATACGGGATTGTCACCAGTGGTGTTGACCACACATATATTATTTATGACCTCGGTCACCAGTGGTTTTGACCACCAGTGGTTTTGACGACACGGGGTAGACACAGGAGTTTTGATGGTTAGGGTTGGGTTGCATGGCATACTTGATTACTTATGAAATTGTGTAAGGGCTTAAATTTGTGGGATGGGGATTTATACACTGAGTCTCGGTGACTCACCTCTCCCTTTTGCATTTTAAAGATGATTCTTAGATCGTGGATGTAGAGCCAGGACGGACTCAAGGTGGCCATGCACGATATTTTGGGTTTTGTTTTAAGTTATTATTTCGAGTTTAGATTTTCATTTAATTTGGTTTTGGTTGTAATAAGGCCATCCAAATTTTTATTTCAGGATTATTTATTTCGTTGACAACCTTTGAATTCGCGTTAAACATTAAAGCACGTCTAAGATGGAAAAGTGTCAATAAAATGAATATTTTCACAAACCTTAATGGGTACTCGGGATTTTCTAAAACTTTACCATCCGGTAAAAGATGAACTTGTAATATCAACAAGGTAAAAGATGAACTTGTAATATCAACAAGGTAAGTCACTGGTTCTATCAAAAATAGGCTTTCTCTGTGACATGTCGGATTTGGTCGTAGTGTGTTGACCGGGTTTGGGGTGTTACAATTTTAGTATCAGAGCCTAGTTCAACAGCTCGGCTGTGGGCCTGAGGCCCAAAATGTTTTCAGCAAAGGGTTTGCGAATAAATTTGAAGGAAAATGCATGTTTTGGAAAGCATGGCACCTAAGTCTCTAGCACCTATCCGCAATGGTAAGTCCCCTAACTATTGATTGCATGGTTTAAAAAGTTGTGTTATGGATACTAGTAAGAGGAATCCACTTTAGAGACTGAAGCCCATAGAATTGTATGAACTTACGAGAACAACTCTAAGTTATTCATAAAATTGTATTGTAATAATAGTGGAAGAAAGCTAATGCATAAAATTCTTAAATCAAATTAATTCGGGAACGGTAGACATGAGCACTCGAGGACGAGGTCGTAACACGCGTTGACATGGCAGGGGTAGGATGACTATATCGAAACCGGCAGGGTCTGGTCATGGGTCAGAGAATGAGGTACCATCGCCGCTAACTGTGGGCCCTGAGTTCCAGGATCAGATGGGTGGTGATGATCACGGTCGCAGCGATGTCTGAAGTTTTGGAGAGAGTATGGAGTGGTGGAGAGGCAGGGGCTCGAAATTTTTGTCTGAACGGCTCAGAGCCAATAGAGCAGAGGTGTTCGGGGGTGTTTCTGGTGTGGCTCCCAATACAGCTGAGTACTGGCTTGAGGCGACTGAATGTATAATGGACAATTTGGATTTTACGGCAGAGGAAAAGTTGAAAGGGATAGTGTCTCTTCTCCGGGATGAATCTTATTAGTGGTGGCTCACGGTCAGGGATGGTGCGACAGTTGATGACATCACTTGGGATTTCTTTAAGGCAGCTTATCATAGGAAGTATGTTGGGTCCGATTATATAGATGTGCAATGGAAGGCATTCTTGAATCTGGTTTAAGGGAAGAAGTCAGTATCAGAATATGAGGCGGAGTTCCTTCGGCTGAGTCATTATGCTAGGAGTATCGTGGCTATGGAACACGAGCGTTGTGTCAGATTTGAGGACGGGCTGAGAGATGAGCTGCGGATGTTGATTGCCCCGCAGAGGGAAAGAGAATTTACTGTCTTAGTGGAGCAGGCCAAGATAGCTAAAGGGGTAAATCAGTCGGTGAGACAGAATTAGGATCAGAGTTGGATTAAGGAGAGTTCTGGGTCATCAGGGTCTATCAGGAATTCGTAGAAAAGGGCTAGATATAGTGGGCCGAGTCAAGCTGCAAAGCCTGCTGCTACTACCTAGTGGCCGCCACGGTGTGCTCGGTAAGGGAAGTCTCATTCGGGAGAGTGTTGGACAGGAAACAGAGGGTGCTTCGAGTGTGGGTCAATAGGGCACCGGGTAAGGGATTGTTCGTAGAGGTTAGCTAGGATCCAGTCTGAGGGTCAGGGACGTACACAATTCAGGAGGGATGGCCAGCAATAACAGAGGGGTCGCGGTCCGGCCAGGGGAGGTAATGGTTCTGGTTGAGGTCGTGGAGCATCGGCCAGAGGTGCCAGAAATGTTGATGCAAGACAGCATGTGTTGGTCTATGCTGCGAGGCATCGAGAGGAGGGAGACGCACGGACGTCATAACCGGTACGTTCTTAATTTTTAGAATGCCTTATACTACTTTGATAGATGTTGGATCGACGAACTCGTATGTTGCTAGCAGTATAGTGGGAACTCTGAACTTAGTACATGAGATTTCTTCTAGGGAGATAACCATAATTAGTCCTCTGAGTCACTCTGTAGAAGTAAACAAACTGTATAGGGATGTACCCCTAGAACTCCAAAGGGTAGTGTTTCTGGCTAATTTGATGGAGCTGCCATTCGGGGAGTTTAATTTGATCCTAGGGATGGACTGGCTAGTGAAGTATCAGCCAAGTTTGGACTGTGCAGCTAAGCGTATGGTGTTGAGGTCTGTTGAGGGTGAAGAGGTGGTGATGATAGGTGATAGAAGAAATTACCTATCCAATGTGGTATCTGCTCTGAAGGCCGAGAAAATGGTGAGAAAGGGATGTGAGGCATTCATAGTTCATGTTTGTGCATTGGAGGCCAAAGAGTCAACTGTGGGGAGTGTTCGAACAGTAAAGGCTTTCACTGATGTGTTTCTAGAGGAGCTCTCGGGTTTGCCTCCAGATCGTGAAGTTGAGTTTGGTATAGACCTATTACCAGGAACCGCACCAGTGTCTATTGCCCCGTATAATATGGCACCGTATGAAGCGCTGTATGGGCGGAGGTGTTGCACTCCTACGTGTTGGACGGAGTTGGGTGAGCGTCAACTGTTGTGTCCAGAATTGGTTACTGAAATAGAGGATAAGGTTTAGCTGATTCGAGCTCATTTGAAGGAAGCTTCGTGTAACACCCCAAACCCGATCAACACACTACGACCGAATCCGGCATGTCACAGAGAAAGCTTGTTTTTGATAAAACCAGTTGTAGACTTAAGTTAAAAAAACATCTTGTTTTATTGGAAACCAAAGTTGGTTTGAATCAAAAGCTTAAACCATTTCAAATTTTCTTTTTAAAGAGAATCAAGTTAACTTGCTGATATTATAAGTTTGTCGTTTACCCGATGGTAAAGTTTTAGAAAATCTCGAGAATCCATTAAGGTTTGTGAAAAACATTCATTTTATTGACTCTTTTCCATTTTAGACGTGCTTTAATGTTTAACGCAAATTCAAAGGTTGTCAACGAAATAAATAATCCTAGAATAAAAATCTAGATGGCCTTATTACAACCAAAACCAAATTAAATGAAAATCTAAACCCGAAATAATAATTTAAAACAAAACCCAAAATATCGTGCATGGCCACCTTGAGTCCTTCCCGACTCCACATCCGCGATCTAAGAATCATCTGCAAAATGCAAAAGGAAGAGGTGAGTCACCGAGACTCAGTGTATAAATCCCCATCCCACAGATATAAGCCCTTACACAGTTTCATAAGTAATTAAGTATGCCATGCAACCCAACCATAACCATTCAAACTCCTATGTCTACCTCGTGTGGTCAAAACCACTAGTGACCAAGGTCACAAATAATATATATGTGGTCAAAACCACTGGTGACCGAGGTCACAAATAATATATATGTGGTCAAAACCACTGGTGACCGAGGTCACAAATAATACATGTATGGTAAAAACCATTGAGACTTACTCACAAAAGAGAATACGTGGGGCCAACCCACTGTGTGGTCAAAACCACTGGTAACAGTCTGAAATCATACTCTTCCCCTCCTTTCATCACCCATCTTATGGACATGCTTTTCATGGCAAAATAATCATGCTTAATATCCAGAAATAACATAACATGGCAATACAACCTTAACAGAGGCATTTAATGTTAGCCAAGCCAGAATGGACTTACCCGAAGTCCTCGCTTATACCCACAAGGGTAACACCTCATAACACATTGCTTCCTGCCATTATTTTGGCTTTTGACCAATCACAAGATAATAACATATTAACCTACGAAGTGTGTAAGTGTTACAAACCTGATTACTCGTAATACGACGCTCTCTACGTCGACACTGTCGTTAGTCTACGCTACCGCAATTTGCCTACTCTCCTGTTCCGATGCTGGTCCACACCCTGGTGACAAATCGTGCACCGCAGATACAACCCTCTTCTTGAACATAGGGGCTGGGGTCTTGGATACAACCCCTCCTAACGTTCAGCTGACATTAGGGTCCACAACACCTTTGGTCACTAAATTGGATTAACACAAGGATTAACGATGAATAGAGATTTAACCCGAATAAATAGATCCCTTACCAAAGTCGACAAAAACACGAGGCTCTAAGTGTAACTCACAACAAACGAATCCTGAAAGTTCACCCAAGATGGCGTCACCACACCCCCTGCATTCGGCCAAGCATAACACTACTAAGCAAATAGCCATTCGACCTTGATCAAGAAATCCCAAAGAGATAGCGCAAAATACAAGGGATGCCTCCCCCTTTACCTTAACCCGACAGATTTGATCACCCCCTAGCAAGAATCGGCAACGGCTTGAAATAAGAGAGAATCTGATGAGAAACTAAAATAGAAATACAATCATCACCAGGATGCTTAGGGGTTTCAGCCTTACACCATAGCAATCGAAGGAGAGAAAAAGAATTTAAAAAGAGAGAGTTAGGGAGATTCGGCCAAAGGCCGAGAACTTACCTAGATGCCGGAAGCGTTCCACTTATACATAAAGAAAGATGAAATTGAAGGGGAAACTTTCAGCAGATGGTATTTGGCCAAACACAAAAGAAGTAAAAAGAGAAATACTGAGAAGAGGTTTTAGGAGGGATTTCAGTTTTGGGAATTGAAGAGAAGAGAAAAGGTTTGGGTTCCCAAGTGGTCTTGTAGTTTCGGCTATGACTAAAAGATGAGAAGGGAAAAGATAGGTTTAATTATTACGGCACAAGAGAGTTTGGGAGAAGAAACAGAAATCAAAAGAGAGGGGAAATGTTGATTTTGGTTTTGGAACAAAGATGGAGTAAAAGTGTGGAGAGAATTTGGCTTACTAGAAAATAAAATGGAAAAGATGATAAGGAGGAATGGTATATGGTATATGAGGTTTTGGTTCCTAAGGTTATGGAAAGAGAATGAATCACCAATAATGGATGGAGAGCAAGATGCATTCGGCCAAAACAAAATAGAAGAGAAGAAGAGGTTTAAGAGAGCATTCGGGTTTTGGCCAAAAGAGAGAAAAGAAGAAAAATGAAATAATGCCTAGTGAGAGGGGTTTAGTTTCAGCACAAAAGAAATAAGATGAAAAAGAACCTGAATGCCTTTCTAACCAGCCAAAAATCACACCCCACCAAAGCCTATACCACATTCGGCCACCTCCTCTAACTAGCACCCAACCCGATTCTCCCCTCTCCCATAGAGTTTGACATACAACCAACTCTAAGCTCAAGTGTCCATTCCCCTTTTTCCTCCACAAATTTCTCCTGGCCACACATTCAAACCCTTTTGAATGTTTCAAACTCCTTAGATTTCTCTCTCCACTTATTTCAATTTGTTGACTATTTAAACACCTATGCATAATAGTCCATCCTGAGCACAACTCCTCCCTAGCCTTGGAGTCAAAAAGAATACCAGAAAGGAGAGCTCTGCTACTCGAACTCAAGCTCTCCCACACTCCTGAGGCGACATTCTCCTGACACTAAAGTGGCGCTGTAACAGACCGAATCTGACCCTAATAGGAAAGGTGGTTTCGGGACCACGAATCTGAGCCCGAGAAATGTTTACATATTATATTTAGTGTTTATTATGTATGTATTTATATGTGTGAAAGTTTCATATAAAAATTTTATCGTTTAAGTGTCGAATTAGATAAAAAGGACTTAATCGCATAAAAAGTAAAAGTGGCCAACTAAAGTGAAATGTGTTAAATTGAGCATGGCTCTTTAATGTGAGGTAGTAAAAGGGAAATTAGCCCATTTTAAAGTTAATGGCCGGCCACCTTAGTTGCATGTAATAGTGTTTGGATTATTATAATGTATATTATTATATTATATGTTAAAATAATGAATAAATATATGATAATAAAACAATAAAATAAAAGCCATTCATTTTGTTCATCCTTGGCGAAAGAAACACAAAAGAAAAGGGAGAAAAGCCTTTGAACATTCGGCATTATTCAAGCAAAATTGGGTAAGAAATCTAGCTCGGTTTTTGTTAATTTTTACGTTTTGAGATCGTTGCTTAGTATATTACCCACCCATGCTAAAATTTCTAAGATTAGTGTGTATATATGAATCGCCATGGATGAATTCTTGAGGTTTTGATGTTTAATGATGTTAGATGAAAGGTATGTTAAAAATTAGTATATTATGTGTTGGAAGTTTTGGTGAAATTGTGTTTTAGGGCCAATTTGTAAAAATAAATTTTAGAGGGCTTGATTGCAAAATAAATGAAAGATATGGACTTGTGTAGTCCTTATACACATTCGGCCTTTAAAGAGTATGGGGTAATTTGATGTATTTTGAGTTTTATGCAAATAGGACTAAATTGTAAAGTTGTAAAATAATAGGGGTAAAATAGTAATTTGCCCATTTACGTGCTTAGGGACTAAATTGAGATAAATTGTGCTTGAATAAGGTAAATTTAATGTGTTTTAGATCAAGAGCAAAGAAAAATGGAGTTAGATCGGGAAAGACGAAGGTTCTCGAATGGCCGATTCGCACTACTTATCGACAACCAAGTAAGTCCTGTTGAAATTTGTTAAAGAATTATTCATGAACTCATTAAATGTTAATGTGTGATAAAATTTTGATATATAATCATGTTAGCCGAATGTATAAATATGTGTGTATGAGATTGATTTCATAAATTTGATAATATGAGATGAATTAGTGTATCAATGTAATTTGTGAAATTGTACAATGAAGTAATGATTTATTTGTTTAAGGTGAATAAGTTAGTTGATTTGGATATGTAATATAGATATGAGGTGTGTGTGGAATGATTGATTATATTGATGTGTTCAGGCTTAGTGCCTAGCAGGCTTCGTGCCGGTGATATATTCGGGCTTAGTGCCTAGCAGGCTTCGTGCCGGTGATATATTCGGGCTTAGTGCCTAGCAGGCTTTATGTCGGTGATATGCTATAAGAGGAAGTACTGAACATCAAACAAGGTGAAATGTTTATATAGGGTTATGTGGTAAAGGTTCAGGTAAGAACTAATCCACCATTTTAGTAAGGAATGAAGTGAACAAAAGAATTCTTAATGTATAATTAAAGATCAGTGATATGTGTGATAAAAGTGCTTGTTCTTGTGTATAAATGGAAATAGAGGATCGATGTCTAGATTGGTTTTCGATGTTATTGTATTGATATTTAAGTAAAGAGTATTACTATTATTCAATGATCTATATTTTATATAATGAAATAATTATGTGTTATATTATATGCTCATTATATTTATGTATGCTTGGGACTTACTAAGCTAGTAAGCTTCTTGTGTGTGTATCTTTGTTTATCTTTGTTTTATAGATTGTGATTGAACTACGGGCTCAAAGGATCATTCGTGAAGTCAACCACACTATCGACTTTCTTTTGGTATTAAAAACTTAGTTTGTTATTCAAAAGGGCATGTATAGGCTAGATTAAAGCGTATAACTAATGTTTTGTAATAGTGTAAATATCTCGGCTATGCTGAAAATGGCTATCTATTTTGAATAACTTGTTTCGTGTTTTGATGATATTGTTTGCTCATGCCATGAACTATTATTTATGCTTGATTATGGTTTAACATGTGTGTGAGTGGCATTATTGTTTATGCATGTTAGATTGTGATAAGAAAGACTTATTAATTGGTTCATGTTAATGAGCTTAATATTTGGTATATTCATTGATAATGTTTGGACTAAGATTCGGCTATGAGAAATGGTAAATGATAGTTATGGTTTAGGTATGTTTGGTTAGCTTTATTGGATAGTTAAAAGTGCCAAGTTGATGTTAATAATAATATGGGATGCGCACATGTGTGGTTGTAATATTTGGTTCATTTTGATATGCATATGACCTTGGTTATGGTGTGGCTGAATAAGTGACTAGTAATAAGATGAAAATAAAGTTTAGGTATACAAATGTACTTGTGAATTAGGGATGTAGGTAGGTTCGGTTAGAAGCTAGTCTTTCATAAATGCAACAAAACAGCTTGTAGTAGCAGCAGTGATGTGAGTTAGAAAAATCACCAAAAATAGGGTATATTTAATTAGAAGGTGAATGAGATATTAAATTAAACCTTATTGTGTCTATTTTTACATAAAAGAAACAGAGTAGGCAAAAGATTTATATATTATGAGATAATTAAGTTTTAGTGAGACCTGCTCTGAATGAATTCATGAGTCACTGTTCTGTTTTGAAAAATTGTAAAAATTGTAAAAATATCATTAAGAAGCATGGTTTATATGTGTAGAACCCTTAATGAGTCTATTTTTCATTGGTATAAACAAGAACATTATAGGAAATTTGTGCAATGAGATAACTGTATTTTTGTAGAGACAGGTCAGAATTGTCAAGCAGTGTAATAAGGGTAAATTTGATGAATAAACTGTACTAATTTGCCACATGAAAAATTCTGGAAAAATTATGGTGAAAATTTATATGAGTCTAGTTTCAAGGAAAATTTACTGATCTAAATTTAGAGTTTTTTAACTCAAGTTATGATCAATTTAGTCAGCATGATACAGTTGGACAGCTTTAAAATCTTACACCCCGAGTTAATAGTCAAGTCTAGTAATGCCATGTACTCGATTCCGGCAAGGGTTTCGGGTATGGGGTGTTACAGGCGCCTCCCCTGCCACTCCACCAGTGTGATTCTTGCATCAAAACCTGCCACTAAATATCCTTAACACCTCACTCCTTCAGCTCTCCCTCTTAGAAGCCCAAAAATGAAAATTTCCACAAGGCTCTAACCTCTCTCTGGCCTAAGACTAGACCCTAAAACACCCTAAACAAGCACAATAGCCCTACTATCTACATGCGATAAGTAAAATGCAAAGACCTCAATTTAAGGATGTTACAGTTCTACCCCCTTAAAAATAATTTCGGCCTCAAAATTACCTGGTCAAAAGAGTTGGGGGTGTTGCTGCCGCATCACATCCTCTGGCTCCCAAGTGGCCTCATCCGAACCATGATTCCGCCAAAGAACCTTCACCAAAGGAACTGACTTTCTACGCAAGACTTTGACATCCCGATCCAGGATTTGCATCGGCTCCTCCTCAAAAGACAAATATGGGTTTACTTCTATCTCTTCCACTGGCACAACATGCGATGGATCTAAGTGATAGCGTCTAAGCATTGAAATGTGAAACACATCATGGATCTGACTCAATTCTGCTGGCAACTCAAGCTGATAAGCTACTGGTCCCACACGCTTCAACACCTTATACGGCCCGATGAACCTAGGGCTCAGCTTGCCCTTCCGACCAAATCTCAACACCTTTTTCCACGAGGACACCTTCAGAAAAACTTTGTCACCCACTGCAAACTCTATATCCCTCTGCTTGAGATCGGCATAAGATTTTTGTCTGTCCGAAGCTTCTTTTAGACGAGCTCGAATCAGCTTAATTTTATCCTTTGTTTCAGTAACCAACTCTGGACCCAACAGTTGACGCTCACCCAACTCTGTACAACACGTAGGAGTGCGACACCTCCGCCCATACAGTGCCTCATACGGTGCCATCTTAATACTTGCCTGGTAACTGTTGTTGTACGCGAACTCTGCCAATGGTAGAAATTCTTCCCAACTACCTTTAAAATCCAAAACACAACCCCTCAGCATGTCTTCTAAAATTTGGATTACCTCTCTCTGACTGCCCATCTAACTGCGGATGAAATGCCGTGCTGAAATCCAACCTTGTACCCAATGCCTGATGCAATGCTTTCCAAAACCTTGATGTGAAACGAGGATCCCTATTTGAGATAATTGACATCGGCACTCCATTAAGTCTCACGATTTCCACTACATACAACTTAGCCAACCTTTGAAGTGAGTAATCAACCCGAACTGGTAAGAAATGAGCTGACTTTGTCAAACGGTCAACAATCACCCAGACCAAATCCTTCTTACTAGGCGTGAGGGGTAGCCCAGCGACGAAATCCATCGTAATCCTTTCCCACTTCCACTGTAAATCCTCACCGGCTGCAACAGACCCAAAGGTAACTGATGTTTAGCTTTGACTCGCTGACACGTTAGACACTTACTTACAAATTTATTACCTCTCGCTTCAGACCCATTGTTCCCTCAAATCCGGTACATTTTACTACCTCACGGATGCATAGCGTATGCGCTACTATGAGCTTCCTGAAGAATCCTCTGCCTTAATTCAACATCCTTCGACATACAAACTTTCCCTTAGAAACACAGCACACCCTCACTGCTCAAGGTATAACCCTTCAATCCACCATTTTGCACTTGCAAATATCGAGTACTTAAGTCTTCGTCCATTAGCTGGTTTTCCTTAACCTGGTTTACCCACGTCGGCTTCACTTGCAATTCCGCTAATAGACTTCCATCATCATATAGACTAAGATAGGCAAACATTGCTCTTAAGTCTGCTACCACCTTACGACTCAACGCGTCAGCCACTACGTTAGCCTTACCCGGATGGCATTCAATCGAACAGTTGTAATCCTTCAACAACTCAATCCACCTTCGCTGCCTCAAATTCAATTCCTTTTGAGTCAAGAGGTACTTCAAACTTTTGTGGTCTGTGTAGACGATAGACTTCTCCCCATACAAGTAATGCCTCCAAATCTTTAAGGCGAAAACTACTACAGCTAACTCTAGATCATATGTCGGGTAATTCACTTCGTGGGGTCTCAACTGTCGAGACGCATACGCCACTACTTTTCCTTCATGCATCAGCACACATCCCAAACCAGTATACGATGCATCACAGTAGACTGTAAATTCTTTCTCTGCCTCAGGCTGAATCAATATCGAAGCTTCTGTTAAAATCTTCTTTAACTTCTCGAAACTCTCTTGTTGTTTGTCTGACCACACAAACGGAACCCCTTTCCTTAGCAACTTGGTTAACGGTGCTGCAATCAAAGAAAAACCTTCCACAAACATTCTATAATATCCCGCCAAACCCAAAAAACTCTGAATCTCTGCCACTAACTTCGATGGTTTCCAATCCAATACCACTTCAATCTTCCAAGTGTCTACCCTAATCCCCTCAGCTGACACCACATGACCCAAGAAGGTTACCTCCTTTAACCAAAACTCGCATTTACTAAACTTTGTGAACATCTACTTTTCCCTCAGAATCTGTAAAACCACACGGAGATGCTTATCATGCTCCTCATCTAATTTCGAGTACACCAAGATGTCCTATATAAACACCACGACAAATCAATCAAAATACGGCTGAAAAACCCGATTCATCATGTCCAAGAATGCTATCGGTGTTAGTCAACCCAAACGGCATTACTAAGAACTCGTAGTGCCCATAACGAGTGCGAAACGTCGTCTTATGGATATCAGCCTTCTTTACCTTAAGCTGATGGTACCCCGACCTCAAATCAATCTTAGAGAAAACCGATGCCCCCTTCAGCTAATCGAACAGGTTATCTATCCTCGGCAATGGATACTTATTCTTAATCGTCAACTTATTCAGCTGACGGTAATCTATACACATCCGTATTGTTTTGTCTTTCTTTTTAACAAAAAGTATAGGCGCTCCCCAAGGTGATACACTTGGCCGGATAAAACCTTGATCCAACAACTCCTAAATCTGCCCTTGGCTCCACTAACTCTTTAGGTGCCATCCTATACGGGGCAATAGACACTAGTGCGGTTCCTGGTAGTAAATCTATCCCACACTCAACTTCGCGATCGGGAGGTAGACCCGAAAGCTCCTCTGGGAACACATCGGTGAAATCCTTTACTGTTCAGACACTCTCCACAATTGACTCTTTGGCCTCTAATACACAAACATGAACTCCCTCCAATACCATTTTCCCACCTTCAGAGCAGATACCACATTGGATAGGTAATTTCTTCTACCACCTATCATCACCACCTCTTCACCCTCAACAGACTTCAACACCATATGCTTAGTCGCATACAGTCCAAACTTGCATGATACTTCACTAGCCAGTCCATCCCTAGGATCAAATCGAACTCCCGGAATGGTAGTTCCATCAAATCAGCTAGAAACACTACCCCTTAGAGTTCTAGGGGTACATCCCTATACAGTTTGTTTACTTCTACAGAGTGACCTAAAGGGCTAATTATAGTCATCTCCCAGGAAGAAACCTCATGGACTAAGTTCAGAGTTCCCACTAAACTACTAGCAACATACAAGTGCGTCGATCCAATATCTATCAAAGCAGTATAAGGCAATCCAAAAATTAAGAAGGTACCGATTATGCCGTCTGGTACGTCGCCCTCCTCTCAACGTCTCACAGCATAGACCAACCTAGGCTACCTTGCATCAGCATTCCCAGCACCTCTGCCCGGTGCTCCATGACCTCGACCAGAACCATTACCTCCCTTGGTGAACCACGACCCCTCTGTGGTTGCTGGCCATCCCTCCTGAATTGTGTACCTCCCTGACCCTCAGTTGGATCCTAGTGGACCTATGTGAATAATCCCTTACCCGGTGCCCCATTGACCCACACTCGAAGCACTCTCTATTTTTGGTCCAACACTCTCTCGAATGAGACTTCCCACACCGAGCACACCATGGCGGCCACTGGGTAGTGGTAACAAGCTTTAAAGCTTGACTCGACCCACCATATCTAGCCATTTTCTGTGAATTCCTGACAGACCCTGATGACTAAGAACTCCTCTTAATCCAACTCCGATCTTGATTCTATCTCACTGATTGCTTCACCTCCTCCGTAATCTTGGCCTTCTCTATCAAGACCGTAAAATTTCTCCCCTGCTGTGGAGCAATCAACATCCGCAGCTCATCTCTTAGCCTGTCCTCAAACCTGACACAGGGCTCGTGTTCCGTAGCCACGATACCCCTAGCATAATGACTCAGCAAAGGAACTCTGCCTCATATTTTGATATTAACTTATTCCCTTAAACTAGATTCAACAACGCCTTTTGTTGCGCATCTATGTAACCAAACCCGACATACTTCATCCGATAAGCTACCTTAAAGAAATCCCAAGTGATGTCATCAACTGTCGCACCATCCCGGACCATGAGTCACCACTGATAAGATTCATCCAGAGAAGAGACACTATCCCTTTCAAGTTTTCATCCACCGTAAAGTCTAAATTGTCTATTATACGTTCAGTCACCTCAAGCCAGTACTCAGCTGTATTGGGAGCCACACTAGAAACACCCCGGAACACCTCTTCTTCATTGGCTCGAAGCCACACTAAGCCCAAACACCCTCTCTAAAATCTAATCTCAACATTTGAACCCGGTGTGTTTACCTCATTCTATGACCCATGGCGTCTTCAAGAATCCTACCTCTACCACGCCCGTGTATTCGCCCCATCCCAGAGTGCTCATGTCTCTTAACGATTTAAAAATTTTATGCATTAGCTTTCTTCTCTGATTATTACAGAAGCGATCTTATGAGCAATTTACTTTGCATTAGCTTTCTTCTCTGATTATTCTCACAAGTTCACACAATCCTATGGGCTTCAGTCCCACAAGCTAACATTCATATCTCAATCATTAGACCATATAAACAGCGATTAAGGGAACTTACCGTTGCGAATTGGTGCTAGGGACTCAGGTGCCATGCATTCTGTAATATTCGGGATTTAGGGGTTATGCATTTTCACTTAAATATTTGTGGTAGCATGCTTGTGCATGATTTGAATGTGTTTTGGGGCTTCAGGAACCTTGGAATGTAGGTAGAAGCCTTAGAAAAATATTTGATTTTACGCCTAAAAAGGGAACTAAGGGAGCTAGGCCTTAAGGAGTTTAGTGTATGGCTTAGGACACAGGAGCTGAGCTGGTAATGTGGTAAGGGATGTGCACTTAAAGCTCAGGAGATAATGCCATAGGGAGTGTGAAGGGGCCTAGGTTCGAGAAACGCAGGTGGCGGTTAGGAGCTTTTATTTTTCAGCAAGGAGGTGCAGTGGTGGATGGCACAAGGACTCTGAATGGATTAAGTGTAGATTGGGTCTGATAGCTCAAATATTCGGCTAAGAAGGAGGAAAAGAAGAGATTTGGATGAGAGAGGAAGAGTTGGATGACAAAAGGGACTTTGGAGGGGGCATATTCGGTCATGCATAGGGGTTCAAGGTGCAATTTGGCTCTCTTTTCGTTCCCTAAGTGATGTGCCGAAAGTGGTAGTCAGAGAACTTTCAAAACTTTTCTTTTTGCATTAGATGAATTTGAGCAGACCATTAGGGCCACTTTTTTCTTCTATTTTCATCTTCAATCTCTACCATCTTCAAAGCCAAAACCTTGTGAGTTCTCTTCTTCCTCTCTTCTTTCAAGTGTTTGGCTGAATATCCTTGGCCTTATTTCTTTCTCTTCTCACGTGATCTAGTCTCCATTGAAGTGCCGAATCTATCTCTTTCTTTTTGAGTTATAGTCAAATTTCTCTGTGTTTCCAAACAAGGGTGCAATCGATCTCAACATTGTGGTAAGGGTTAACTGTCATTCGGTTTCTTTTCCTTTTTCCTTTGGTTAGCCAAAATTTAGAAATCTAATCTCTCTTATTTTCTTTTGGCCAAACCATGAAGGAGATCTTTTAAGATTCTTGTAGTCAACGATTGAAAGGTGATTTTTTGGGATTTGAGATCCAAGGTAAGGGTTAGTATTTGGCTAAAGGCCATATTATTTTAAAGATGGCCGATTCTAACTATGGTTTTAGGGGGAGTTCGACAGAGATAAGGAGAAGTTTCAGGATTCAAATCTATTTCGGTAAGGGTTCTAGTGTTTGGATCTGTCTCTCATTCGTTCAAAAGCCGAAGGCTAATTATTTTTTTGTGCTAGTGTTGGCCGATTGTAGTGGAAAGATCGGTCTCGTATATCTCGGGTCGTGGCTAGTATTCGAAAGGCGTTAAGGTAAGGATTATGGTTGTGCATTAACCTTTTGGGATTTGTTTGTATAGCAGAATGGCCTCTTTGCTAATGATCTTAGTGTTGGCCAAATGTAGGAAAGGGGATCTAGTGCGTTAGATCGGGATTTTCGGGATTTGATAATCACGTTAGTAACTAGGTGTGTAGCCCACACTAGTTCCCGATAGATTAATAGAATTGGTATTAAATATGTGTTAATGGAAATATGAAAAACATGGCTAAGGGTACCATTCCATGGAACAGTGCACTCTGGTACGTTACCCCTAACACTCAGTTAATAATGCTTATAGGCATTGATATGAAAATACATGTAATTTTGCTATGGTTTTGGGGTAGGGTATGTTGCATGACGTATGCATAATATGTATGTTGCATGGGCATATGGGTGATAATGATAAAGGGGAAGTGTTCCGGTGGTATTACCACATTATCCGGTGACTTATGTAACATAATATGAATCCGGTGACTCTGTCACATTATCTGGTGGCTATGCCACGATTATAAGGCGATGTCTGATTATTGCGTTGGCGCCTTGATGGTGTGTAGAGAATGGAGGGTCAATTTAGTAATCCCCACGATGTGATTGGCAAGTATGGGTGATGTGTAGAGGTTGGATATCTAGGTGGGTTTGGGTTGCATCATTGCTTATATTTGTTATATGTGATTGGATATGCCTTGATTGTTTGGGAGTCTGTGTTGGTTGTTACACAATGAGTCTATTGACTCACCCTTCGTGGGCTAACATTTTGTAGGTGATACTTAGTAAATGGATCGGGTCGGCAGGGACTTAGTGGTGGCCATGCTCAGGTCAGGAATTTTTGGGTTTTTACATAATTAAATCTATCATGTTTTCTTATTATGTTGTCGAGGATTTATATCGGTTTTTATTTTGTTGTTATAAGGCCATTACTATTTAACTGTTTAATTTATGCGGTTTAAATCTTTATTTCTGACACAATCGACATCAAACAAATGGTTAAAATAAAAATTTTCGTAAAACAATTTCAAATGTTTGACACCTAAACACCTACGATTTTCAAACTTATTCATAAGCTTTAAAATTAGGCATTTCTTTCAACTTGGAATTTTTGAAACATGAAAATAACGTTTTAATGAAATACAAACCTTAATAACAACACGGTTTTCAACTTGATCTTAACACAAATCTATTTTCTTCAAAACCCCCAATTTCTCTAAGATGACAAAACAAGATTTAGCTATGTTTTACTCAAGAAGCATGCCAGATCCGATCAGGGTTTGTAGGCCAGGTTTGGGGTGTTTCAATTTGGTATCAGAGCCCGATTCAAAACTCGGCTTGAAGGGATTTGGGGACCAAAACATTTTTTTTGAAATTGAGTTTTACTAAAAGATGAGCAGGTTTTCTGGCATGGCACCTGAGTCTCCGGCCCGAAGTCCACCAGGTAAGTACCCCTAACTATTGTGTGGTTTGTATGTGGGTATTACGGGATCATAGATTAGTAGATTAGGAGCTATTGAACTCTAGGATTAGCTTACTCCCACACAAAATTACATAAAATTTAAAGACTAATTGAACAAACTTGTGAGTAAGTCACCGAGTTAAGGGTGTGGCAACAGTTGTGCGCATGTCTAGGATTGGATTCAGGGGGAGCTTGGTATTTAAACAGTCCTAGTGACTCACCTCCTCTTCGCTTGAATCCTACCTGGTGCGTAGTGATGGTTCACCCTAACCAAGAGGACTTACCCACAGGCTAAATTCAATAATTAAAACCCGAAAGGGACTAGCTACACTGTTATTATAAAAACCTTAATTTTAAAATCACCAAATTACCCCCCGATTTGTAAAAACTATTTTAGATTTTGAAAAAAATTTCCAAATATCCCCGATTTATAAAATTACCAAAATACCCTTATTTTGTAAAATTACTAAAATACCCTCAGTTTATAAAATTACCATACTACCCTCAATTTTTACCAAAATATTCCTATTTTGCCAAAAATACCAAAAACCCCTATTTTACAAAAATTTACGAGGTACCCCTAATTTGGAAAATTATCAAAATACCCCTATAAGATAAATTACAAAAATACCCCTGGGTTGGTACGGACGAAAATGCTCAAAGTGGTGAACGTGTGTAGTAGATACTATTGAATGAATGTGATTCCCTGAATTAGGGTAGGAGATTAGAACGAAAACTTTGAAATGATCGAAAGAACTACTACTAAATTTCGTGACATAAAATTTGTTCGTGGATAATTAGTGGAACAGAAAGCTAATGCATAAAATTTAAATAAATCGAGTTAAATCGTGATCATAGACATGAGTTCTAGGGGACGTGGTCGTAATGTGCGTGGGCGTGGTAGAGGAAGAATGGTCATATCGGAACCAGTTAGATCTGGTCAAGGGTCCGAGAATGAGATGCCATCACCACCAGCTACTGGTGTTGAATATCGAGATCGACGGGGGATGATGTAGATATCACGACGATCTTTGCGAGTTCTTGAGAGGGTGGCTGGAGCAGGTGGAGGAATGGGAGCTCAGAAATCTATACCTGAGCGACTCTGAGCCAATGGAGCTGAAGTATTTCGAGCTGTATTTGGTGTGGCGACCAATACGGCTGAGTATTGGTTGGAGGTGACGGAGCGAATTATGGATGATTTGGACCTGACTGTTGAGGAGAAATTGAAAGGGGTGGAGTCGCTTCTCCGGGATGAGTCATACCAATGGTGGCTCACGGTTCGGGATAGTGCTACAGCGGATGATCTCACTTGGGAGTATTTTAAGGCGGCGTATTAGAAGAAGTATATTGGGGCTAGTTATATTGATGCGCAAAGGAAGGCGTTTACGAGGTTTGGTTTAGGGGAGTAAGTCCAGTGGCGGAGTCTGAGGTGGAATTCTTAAGGTTGAGCCAATGCTCGAGGTATCATATCTCTGAGCATGAGCGATATGTCCGATTTGAGGATAGATCAAGGATGACTGAGATTGCTTGATTGCTCCACAATAGAGGCGGGAGTTTACCGTGTTGGTAGAAGGCTAAGGTAGTCGAAGGGTTAAGGAATCTAAGAGATAGAATTCGAATAGGAATAGACAAAAGAGAGGTTTTGGATCATCAGGGTCATCCGGGATTGTTCAAAAGAGACCTAGAGTTGCTGGGCCGCGAGGTCAGCAGGTGGTTACGAAAAGGCAGTATCGTACTTATGCTCAGTGTGGAAAGATGCACCTGGGAGAGTGTTGAAAGAAGCAGGGGAATGTTTTAAGTGTGGGTCCAAAGAACACATGATTAGGGACTGTCCTGTGGAAACAAGCAGGAGCCGACCAGCAAGTCAGGGTGTTAATCAGACTGGAAGAGGGGGACAGCAACCACCGCGGGGTCGTGGTCTGATTGGAAGAGGTAATGGTTTTGGTAGAGGTCGCGGGACACCAGGCAGAGGTGTTGGTAATGCGTGGAGGCAAGACAGCCGGGTCTGGTATATGCGATTCATCGGACGGATGATGGTGATGCACCTGATGTCATAACGGGTACGTTCCTTATTTCTGGATTACCCTTTATTGCTTTGATAGATATAGGGTCAACTCATTCGTACATTGCTAGTAAAGTATCTGGAACTCTGCATGTGAACTCTAAGACTGTACCTAAGAAGATGACTGTACTTAGTCCTTTAGGGCAATCAGTAGTAGTAGACAAACTATTTAGGGCAGTGCCTTTGGAAGTTTAGGGGACGCAGTTTCCAGCTGACTTAATGGAGTTGCCATTCGGGGAATTTGATCTAATCTTAGGAATGGACTGGCTAGTGAAGTACAGTGCGAATGTAGATTGTGCTACTAAGCGCATGTCATTGAGAACTTCCGATAACAATGAGGTTATGGTGATGGGCGAGAGACAGAATTACTTGTTGAATGTAGTATCCGCCCTTAAGGCGGAGAAGATGGTAAGAAAGGGGTGTGTAACTTTTTAATGTTGGTAAGTGCCTTAGAAGCTAAGGAAGCAGCTGTAGGAGGGGTCAGGATGGTAAGAAAATTTGTGGATGTCTTTCCAGAGGAGCTACCTAGGTTACCCCCGGATAGGGAGGTAGAGTTCAGAATTGATTTACTGCCAGGTACAGCTCTTGTGTCAATTGCTCCGTATAAGATGGCGCCAAAGGAGTTGGTGGAGCTCAAAGCCCAGATCCAAGAGTTACTTGATCGTGGGTTTATTCGACCCAGTGTGTCTCCATGGGGAGCACCGGTCCTATTCGTGAAGAAAAAAGATGGGACTATGCGTATGTGTATAGATTATCGGCAGTTAAATAAGCTGACCATCAAGAACAAGTACCCATTACCGAGGATAGACAACTTGTTAGATCAGCTCAAGGGGACCGTAGTATTTTCAAAAATAGATCTAAGGTCAGGATATCATTAGCTTAAGGTGAAGGAAGCAGATATCCATAAGACAGCTTTCTAGACTAGATACGGGTATTATGAGTTCTTAGTAATGCCGTTTGGATTGGCGAATGCCCCAGCTGCGTTCATGGATATGATGAATTGGGTTTTCTAACCCTACTTGGATCGGTTCATCGTCGTGTTTATAGATGACATTCTAGTATATTCCAAGTCCGAGGAAGAACATGATGAGCATCTCCGGTGGTATTACAGGTGTTAAGGGAAAAGAAGCTATATGCCAAGTTCAGCAAGTGTGAATTTTGGCTGAAAGAAGTTGCATTTTTTGGTCATGTGGTGTATGCAGAAGGGATAAGGGTGGATCCTCAGAAGATCGAGGCAGTATTGGATTGGAAACCACCTAAGTCTGTGGTAGAGGTTCGTAGTTTCTTGGGGCTAGCAGGCTACTACAAGAGATTTGTTGAAGGGTTCTCGTCAATAGTAGCACCTTTGACGAAGTTGTTGAGAAAGGAGGTACCTTTCGTATGGGTAGATAAGCAGCAGGAAAGTTTTGAGAAGCTTAAGAGAGTATTGATAGAGGCTCCAATTTTGATTCAACCGGAAGCAGTGAAAGACTTTGTGGTGTGTTGTGATGCTTCTCATACAGGATTGAGATGTGTTCTAATGCAAGACGGAAAGTGGTCACTTATGCGTCTCAATAATTGAGGCCACATGAGGTTAACTATCCGACGCATGATCTAGAGTTGGCGGCTATATCATTCACCCTAAAAGTGTAGAGGCACTATTTGTACGGAGAAAAGTCAATGATTTACACGGATCACAAGAGTTTGAAGTCTCTGCTGACTTAGAAGGAGCTAAATTTGAGACAGCGAAGGTGGGTGGAGTTGTTGAAAGACTACGACTGTTCCATAGAATATCATCCGGGCAAGGAGAATGTGGTGGCAGATGCCCTAAGTCAGAAAGTAGTGTCAAATCTGAGGGCGATGTTTGCACATCATAGCCTTTATGATGATGGGAGTTTGTTAGCGGAGTTGCAGGTGAAGTCGACATGGCTAAGTCAGGTAAAGGAGAAACATTTGGTAGATGGTGAATTAAGTTCTAAGCTGCTGCAAGTGCAGAATAGGGAATTGGAAGACTATAGTGTAAACAGCGATAGAGTGTTGTATTTTCGGGTAAGGTCTATATGCCAAAGGATGAGGAGTTAAGGTAGAAAATTCTTCGAGAATCGCATAGTAGCCCTTATGCTATGTATCTTAGAGGAAGTAAGTTATACATGTATCTACGAGATCAGTTTTGGTAACCTGGTCTTAAGCGGGAAGTTACAAAATTTGTAGGGAAGTGCTTAACGTGTCAGCAGGTTAAGGCTGAACACCAAATACCGTCAGGATTGCTTTAGCCGATAAAGATTCCGCAATGGAAGTAGGAGAGAATTACCATGGACTTCGTTAGTGGGCTTCCCCTTACGCCTACTAAGAAGGACTCGGTATGGGTGATAGTAGACCGGTTGACGAAATCGGCACATTTCATACCAGTGCGGGTTGACTATTCTTTGCAGAGATTGGCAAAATTGTATGTGGCAGAAATTATAAGGCTGCACGGGGTGCTGGTGTCAATTATCTCAGATAGGGATCCAAGGTTTACATCTCGATTTTGGAAAGCACTACATTAGGCATTGGGCACCAGGTTGGACTTCAGTACGGCATTTCATCCGCAGATGGATGGCCAGTCTGAACGAGTAATTCAAGTTCTAGAGGATATGTTGAGAGGTTGCGTGATAGATTTCAGAGGAAGCTGGGAGGAGTTCTTGCCTTTAGCGAAATTTGCGTACAATAACAACTATCAAGCAAGTATTCGGATGGCACCGTACAAAGCGTTGTATGGACAAAGGTGTCAAACACCTACGTGTTGGGCGAAATTAGGGGAACATCATGTTTTGGGTCTAGAGGTTATGGCAGAATCCAAAGAAAAGGTTAAGGTAATTCAGACACGATTGAAGGAGGCATCTGGCAGGCAAAAGTCATATGCAGATCTTAAGCGGAAGGAGATAGAGTCTGCCGTGGGAGATCAGGTGTTTCTAAAAGTTTCGCCGTGGAAGAAGGTGATGAGATTTGGTCGCAAGGGAAAGTTAAGTCTCAGGTTTATAGGACCTTATCGGATTTTGAAGCGGGTTGGACCAGTAGCATATTAGTTAGAGTTGCCTTCAGAGTTGAAGTAGATGCACGATGTGTTCCACGTTTCGATGCTACATCATTACCGATCGGATCCATCCCATGTGATACCGGTTGAGGAGGTAGAGCTAAAACCAGATTTGTCCTATGAGGAAGAGCCAATTCAGATTTTGGAACGGGATGTGAAAGTGCTACGTAGGAAATAAGTTCCTCTAGTCAAAGTGTTATGGCATAACCATGGATCGGAAGAAGCTTCGTGGGAGCCATAGGAAACAATGCGGCAGCAATACCCTCACTTATTTTAATCAAGTAATTTTGACGTCGAAATTATTTTAAGGGGGTAGAACTGTAATATCTAGGATTTAGGGGTTATACATTTTCACTTAAATGTATGTGGTAGCATGCTTGTGTGTGATTTGAATGTGTTTTGGGGGCTTCGGGAACCTTGGAATGTAGGTAGAAGCCTTAAAAAAATATTTGATTTAAGCCTAAAAAGGGAACTAAGGGAGCTAGGCCTTAAGGAGTTTAGTGTGTGGCTTAGGACACAGGAGCTGAGCTGGTAATGTGGTAAGGGAGGCACCACTTAGAGCTCATGAGAGTGACGCCACAGGGAGTGTGAAGGGGCCTAGGTTCGAGTAACGCAGGTGGCGTCTAGGAGCTTTTATTTTTCAGCAAGGAGGTGCAGTGGTGGATGGCACAAGGACTCTAAATGGATGAAGTGTAGATTGGGTCTAATAGCTCAAATATTCGGCTAAGAAGGAGGAAAAGAAGGGATTTGGATGAGAGAGAAAGAGTTGGACGACAAAAGGGACTTTGGAGGGGGCATATTTGGTCATGCATAGGGGTTCTAGGTGCAATTTGGCTCTCTTTTCTTTCCCTAAGTGATCTGCCGAAAGTGGTAGTCAGAGAACTTTCAAAACTTTTCTTTTTGCATTAGCCGAATTTGAGAAGACCATTACGGTCACTTTTTTCTTCTATTTTCATCTTCCATCTCTACCATCTTCAAAGCCGAAACCTTGCGATTTCTCTTCTTCCTCTCTTCTTTCAAGTTTTTGGCCGAATATCCTTGGCATTATTTCTTTCTCTTCTCACGTGATCTAGTCTCCATTGAAGTGCCGAATCTATCTTTTTCTTTTTGAGTTATAGCCAAATTTCTCTGTGTTTCCAAACAAGGGTGCAATCGATCTCAACATTGTGGTAAAGGTTAACTGTCATTCGATTTCTTTTCCTTTTTCCTTTGGTTAGCCGAAATCTAGGAATCTAATCTCTCTTATTTTCTTTTGGCCGAACCATGAAGGAGAGCTTTCGGGATTCTTGTAGTTGACGATTAAATGGCGATTTTTTGGATTTGAGATCCAAGGTAATGGTTAGTATTCGGCTAAAGGCCATATTATTTTAAAGATGGTCGATTCCAACTATGGTTTTAGGGGGAGTTCGACAGAGATAAGGAGAAGTTTCGGGATTCAGATCTATTTCGGTAAGGGTTCTAGTGTTTCGGATCTGCCTCTCATTCGTTCAAAAGCCAAAGGCTAATTATTTTTTTTGTGCTAGTGTTGGCCAATTGTAGGGGAAAGATCAGTCTCGCATATCTAGGGTTGTGGCTAGTATTTGAAAGGCGTTAAGGTAAGGATTATGGTTACGCATTAACCTTTCGGGATTTGTTTGTATAGTCGAATGGCCTCTTTGCTAATGATCTTAGTGTTGGCCGAATGTAGGAAAGTGGATCTAGTGTGTTAGATCGGGATTTTTGGGATTCGATTATCGCGTTAGTAACCAGGTGTGTAGCCCTACACTAGTTCCCGATAGATTAATAGTATTGGTATTAAATATGTGTTAATGGAAATATGAAAAACATGGCTAAGGGTACCATTCCATGGTGCGGTGCACTTAGGTACGTTACCCTTAACACTCAATTAATAATGTTTATAGGCATTGATATGAAAATACCTGTAATTTTGCTATGGTTTTGGGGTAGGGTATGTTGCATGACATCTGTATAATATGTATGTTGCATGGGCATATGGGTGATAATGATAAAGGGGAAGTGTTCCGGTGGTTTTACCACATTATCCGGTGACTTATGTCACATAATATGAATCCGGTGACTCTGTCACATTATCTGGTCGCTATGCCACATTATGAAGGCGATGTGCAGTTGACTACAGCGACTGCCTTCGATGGTGTGTAGAGGATGGAGGGTCGATTTAGTAATCCCCATGGTGTGATTGGCAGGTACGAGTGATGTGTAGAGGTTAGATATCTAGGTGGGGTTGGGTTGCATCATTGCTTATATTTGTTTTATGTGATTGGATATGCCTTGATTGTTTGGGAGTCTGTGTTGGTTGTTACACACTGAGTCTGTTGACTCACCCTTTGTGGGCTAACATTTTGCAGGTGATACTCAGTAAATGGATCGGGTCGGCAGGGACTTAGTGGTGGCCATGCTCAACTCAGGAATTTTCGGGTTTTCACTTAATTAAATCTATCACTTTTTCTTATTATGTTTTCGGGATTTATTTCGTTTTGTTTTGTTGAAATAAGGCCATTACTATTTAACTGTTTAACTTATGCGATTTAAATCTTTATTTCTAACACAATCAATATCAAACAAATGGTTAAAATAAAAATCTTCGTAAAATGATTTCAAATGTTTGACACTTAAACACCTACGATTTTCAAACTTATTGATAAGCTTTAAAATTTGGCATTTCTTTCAACTTGGAATTTTCGAAACATGAAAATAATGTTTTAATGAAATACAAACCTTAATAACAACACGGTTGTCAACTTGATCTTAACACATATCTATTTTCTTCAAAACCCCCAATTTCTCTAAAATGACAAAACGAGATTTAGCTATGTTTTACTCAAGAAGCATGCCAAATCCGGTCAGGGTTTGTGGGCTGGGTTTGGGGTGTTTCACTTTCCCTTAAATATACAATTTCCATCAAATCATTTTACAAAACCCTCCTTACTGATCACATTTTGGGCCTCGGGCCCATAGCCGAGCTTTTGAACTAGGCTCTGATACCAAAATTGTAACACCCCAAACCCGGTCAACACACTACGACCGAATTCAGCATGTCAGAGAGGAAGCTTGTTTTTGATAAAACCAATTGTCGACTTAAGTTAAAAAACATCTTATTTTAATGGAAACCGAAGTTGGTTTGAATCAAAAGCTTAAATCGTTTCAAATTTTCTTTTTAAAGAGAATCAAGTTAACTTGCTGATATTATAAGTTTGCCTTTTACCCGATGCTAAAGTTTTAGAAAATCCCGAGAATCCATTAAGGTTTGTGAAAAATTTTCATTTTATTGACTCTTTTCCATTTTAGGCCTGCTTTAATGTTTAACACAGATTCAAAGGTTGTCAACGAAATAAATAATCCCGGAATAAAAATCTAGATGGCCTTATTATAACCAAAACCAAATTAAATGAAAATCTAAACCCAAAATAATAATTTAAAACAAAACCCGAAATATCGTGCATGGCCACCTTGAGTCCATCCCGGCTCCACATCCGTAATCTAAGAATCATCTGTAAAATGCAAAAGGGAGAGGTGAGTCACTGAGACTCAGTGTATAAATCCCCATCCCACAGATATAAGCCCTTACACAGTTTCATAAGTAATTAAGTATGCCATGCAACCCAACCCTAACCATCCAAACTCCTGTGTCTACCCCATGTGGTCAAAACCACTGGTGATCGAGGTCACAAATAATATATATGTGGTCAAAACCACTAGTAACCGTCACAAATAATATATATGTGGTCAAAAGCACTGGTGACCGAGGTCACAAATAATATATATATGGTCAAAACCACTGGTGACCAAGATCACAAATAATACATGTGTGGTAAAAACCACTGAGACTTAGTCACAAAAGAGAATACGTGGGGCTAACCCACTATGTGGTCAAAACCACTGGTGATAGTCTGAAATCATACTCTTCCCCTCCTCTCATCACCCATCTTTATGAACATGCTTTTCATGGAAAAATAATCATGCTTAATATTCAGAAATAACATAACATGGCATATACAACCTTAAGCGAGGCATTTAATGTTATCCAAGCTAGAATGGACTTACTCGAAGTCCTCGCTTATACTCACAAGTGTAACACCTCATAACACATTGCTTCCTGTCGTTATTCCGGCTTTTGACCAATCACAAGATAATAACATATTAACCTACGAAGTGTGTAAGTGTTACACACCTGATTAGTCGCAATACGACGCTCTCTACGTCGACACTATCGTTGGTCGACACTACCGCGATCTGCTTACTCTCCTGTTCTGATGCTGGTGCACACCCTGGTGGCCAATCGCGCACCGCATATACAACCCTCTTCGTGAACTTAAGGGCTGGGGTCTCGGATACAACCCCTCCTAATGTTTGGCTGACATTAGGGTCCATAACACCTTTTGTAACACCCCATACCCGAAACCCTTGCCGGAATCGAGTACATGGCATTACTAGACTTGACTATTATCTCGGGGCATGAAAATTTAAAGCTGTCCAACTACGTCATACTGACCAAATCGACCATAACTCGAGTTACAAAACTCAAAATTTAGATCCGTAAATTTTCCTTGCAACTAGACTCATATAAATTTTCACCATAATTTTCCAGAATTTTCATGTGGCCAATTAGTACAGTTTATTCATCAAAATTACCCTTATTACACTGCTTGACAATTCTGACCTGTCTCTACAAACATACAGTTATCTCATTGCACAAATTTCCTATAATGTTTTTGTTTATACCAATGAAAAATAGACTCATTAAGGGTTCTACACATATAAACCATGCTTCTTAATGATTTTTGTACAATTTTGACAATTTATCCAAAACAGAACAGGGACTCACGAATTCATTCAGGACAAGTCTCACTAAAACTTAAATATCTCATTATATATAATTTCTTTGCCTAACTTGTTTCTTTCATATCAAAATAGACATAATAAAATTTAATTCTATGTCTTATTCACTTTCTAATTCAATTTCTCCTATTTTTGGTGATTTTCAAAATCACATCACTGCTGTAACTAAAACTGTTTCACAACAAAATGGCCATGAAACATATTCACTCTTATCATTTAGCAACCGAACCTATATAACCAAACATCACAAAATATATGCCAAAAACATGCTTTCAAAATAAATCTAGGTTATGGCCACATACACACAAACTTTGACATTATAATTAAGCCATACTCACATGGCTGTCTATATACAATTTTCCAAAACCAAACATATAAAAACCAGCCTATACATGCCATAGGTTTGTAGTTTAAGCTTTTAAAATACCAAAATAGCGATCGATAGTGTGGTCGACTTGCTTGACGATCCTACTCGAGCCGGTAGCGTAAACAAAATCTGTAAAACCGAGGAGAACATTTCACACAAATAAGCTTACTAGCTTAGTAAGTCCCAAGCTCAAAAACATTTTAACATGTAAATTTGAACATGGCGAATGCTATCAATTCCTTAACTCAAGTATTTGCACTTTATAACCATAATCACATAATTCACTAAAACACCAAAATATATCACATATATTCGCATATTCCAAATCAAGTGAGTACAACATTTACGTTAATCATATATACCTATTTGAATATTTATGCAACCACATCTTAACTCTTTCACTCTTAACATTTTCACTTAATATCGGTTCTCCAAAATATCACATATAAGCTCAAATTCCATTATAATGTTCATACTCAACAATAGTAAGCTCAAAAGCTTATATCAAAATTCCTATCGAATCATCAACCATATCATAACACACTTAATTTAAATAATACTATACCATCTACCTTACCTTTGGTAAATATAGAAAGCTTAAACATACACATGCTTTTAGTTCATGAGTTTAAATACATTTCTCCTTGTATGATTCATGATTTCTCCATTTATAACACATCAAGCATAAAGCCCGCTGAGCACTAAAGCCGAAATCAAACACCAAGACAACGCTGCTAGGCACGAAGTCTGAATTTATCAAACCTTGAGCACCTTTAGGCTCGAAGTCTTAATATGTCACAGGCATTAAGCACATAGGCACGAAGCTAATATGTCACCCCAGATAAGCACGCTGAGCACGAAGCTTTGAATTAAATCAATATAACCAAACATTCTACACACACTCTTCACAACTAATATATACTTATGTTTAACTCAATTGAGCTCATTCACATTAAACCAATAAAATTTACTATATCATTATGCAATCCAACAATTTATTTCACATAACCAACTTCAATCATCAACCAACTATCCCACCATACATTCGCCATAATGAAAATAGGTACAAAATTCAGCAATTCATACTATAGTTTATAATCATAATTAAGTCATTAACATTCTTTAGCTAAAGGACTTACCTCGGTTGTCGATAGTCCGTCTGCGAATCCGCTTATTCGAGAACCTTCGACTTTCCGGTCTAATTCGTTTTCTTTGCTCTTGATCTAAAACACATTAAAGTTTAGCTCATTCAACCACAATTCATCTCAATTTAGTCCTTAAGCACATAAATGGGCAAATTACTATTTTACCCTAGAATTTCACAACTTTGCAATTTAGTCCTATTTGCATAACACACAAAATACACCAAATTAGCCAAAACTATGCAAGGGTTGAATGTTCTTAGGGACCTTACAAGTCCTCACATTTCATTTATTTTGCAAATAGGCCCTCTAAAATTTATTTTACAATTTAGCCCTAAAACTCAATTTCATCAAAACTTCCAACACATAACATACTAATTTTAACCTAACTATCATCTAAAATCATCAAATAACAAAAACCACATGAACACAACAATGGCGAACATCAAGCATACTTAGATTCAAAAATTACAACATGGGTCTGATTGTTCAAGCAACGATCTCAAAAGCGTGAAATTAACAAAACCGACTAAAACTCACCTTGAATTTAAGCCTAGAATTGCCGAAAATCAAAAGAACCTATAGCTTTCTTCTTTCTCCAACATTCGGTCAAGGAAGAACTAAAAAGATGATAATGGCCATTTTATTTTTTTTTGTTTTAATTAACATATATATTAAAATAACTTGGTTTACCAAAATAACCTTTATACTAAAATAATAACCATATAATACTTAAGGTTATACTAGACTTTTGTCACCCACTAACTCATAAAATGGGTTAATTTCACTTTTAATACTCCATATTAAAAAGCCATCCACATATAAGCACTTTTCACTTTGGCATGCAACTTTTACGCATTACGCGATTAAGTCCTTTTAATCAAATTCGATACTCAAACGATAAAATTTTTCTACAAAACTTCCACACACATAAATTCACATATAATAAGCACTAAATATAATATTTAAATATTTCTCGGGTTCAGATTCGTGGTCTCGAAACCACCGTTTCGATTAGGGTCAGATTCGGTCTGTTACACCTTTGGTCACTAAATTGGATTAACACAGAGATTAACGATGAATAGAGATTTAACCCAAATAAATAGATCCCTTACCTAGGTCGATAAAAACCCGAGGCTCTAAGCGTAACTCACAACCAATGAATCCTGAAAGTTCACCCAAGATGGCGTCACCACATTCCCCTACATTCAACCAAGCATAACACTACTAAGCAAATAGCCATTCAGCCTTGATCAAGAAATCCCGAAAGAGATAACGCAAAATACAAGGGATCGACTCCCCCTTTACCTTAACACAATAAATTTGACCACCACTTAGCAAGAATCAACAACGGCTTGAAACAAGAGAGAATCTGATGAGAAATCAAAAATAGAAATACAATCATCACCAGGATGCTTAGGGGTTTCGGCCTTACACCATAGCAATCGAAAGAGAGAAAAAGAATTTAAAAAGAGAGAGTTAGGGAGATTCGGCCAAAGGCCAAGAACATACCCAGATGCCAGAAGCATTCCACTTATGCATAGAGAAAGAAGAATTCGAAGGGGAAACTTTCAGCAAATGGTATTCGGCCAAACACAAAAGAAGTAAAAAGAGAAATAATGAGAAGAGGTTTTAGGAGGGGTTTCAGTTTTAGGGATTGAAGAGAAGAGAAAAGGTTTTGGTTCGCAAGTGGTCTTGTAGTTTCGGCTATGATTAAAAGATGAGAAGGGAAAAGACATGTTTAAGTATTACGGCACAAGAGAGTTTGGGAGAAGAAAAAGAAATCGAAAGAGATGGGAAATGTTGATTTTGGTTTTGGAACAAAGTCGTAGTAAAAGTGTGGAGAGAATTCAGCTTACAACAAAATTAAATGTAAAAGATGATGAGGAGGAATGGTATATGGTATATGAGGTTTCGGTTCCTAAGGTTATGGAAAGAGAATGAATCACCAATGATGGATGGAGAGCAAGATGCATTCGGCCAAAACAAAATAGAATAGAAAAAGAGGTTTAAGAGAGTATTTGGGTTTTGGCCAAAAGAGAGAAAAGAAGAAAAATGAAATAATGCCTAGTGAGAGGGATTTAGTTTCGGCACAAAAGAAACAAGATGAAAAAGAACCTGAATGCCTTGCTAACCAACCGAAAATCACACCCCACTAAAGCCTATACCATATTCGGCTACCACCCTAACTAGCACCCAACCCGATTCTCCCCTCTCCCATAGAGTTTGACATACAGCCAACTCTAAGCTCAAGTGTCCATCCCCCTTTTTCCTCCACAAATTTCTCCTGGCCACACATTCAAACCCATTTGAATGTTTCAAACTCCTCAGATTTCTCTCTTCCACTTATTTCAATTTGTTGACTCTTTCAACACTTATCCACAACAGTCCATCCTGAGCACAACTCCTCCCTAGCCTTAGCGTCAAAAAGAATACCAGAAAGGAGATCTCTACTACTTGAACTCAAGCTCTCCCACACTCCTGAGGGGACATTCTCCTGAGACTAAAGTGGCACCTCCCCTGCCACTCCACCAAGGTGCTTCTTGTGTCAAAACCTACCACTAAATATCCTTAACACCTCACTCCTTCAGCTCTCCCTCCTAAAAGCCCAAAAATGAAATTTTCCACAAGGCTCTAGCCTATCTCTAGCCTAAGCCTAGACCCTAAAACACCCTAAACAAGCACAATAGCCCTACTATCTACATGCAATAAGTAAAATGGAAAGACCCAGATTTAAGGATGTTACACTTTAGATAGATAGAAATCTTATGCCGATCTCAAGCGGAAGGATATAGAGCTTGCAGTGGGCGATAAAGTTTTTCTAAAGGTGTCCCCGTAAAAGAAAGTATTGAGATTTAGTCAGAAGGGCAAGTTGGGCCCTAGGTTTATCGGGCCGTATAAGGTGTTGAAGCATGTGGGACAATAGCTTATCAGCTCAAGTTGCCAACAGAATTGAGTTAGATCCATGACGTGTTTCATATTTCAATGCTTAGACACTATCGATCAGATCCATCTCATGTTATGCTAGTGGAGGAGATTGAAGTGAGCCCGGATTTGTCTTTTTAAGGAAGAAACAGTGTAGATTCTGGATCGAGATGTCAAATTTTTACGTAGGAAGTCAGTTCCTTTAGTGAAGGTGTTATGGCAGAACCATGGGACTGAAGAGGCCACGTGGGAGCCAGAGGATGTAATGCGGCAGCAATACCCTCAACTCTTTTGACCAGGTAATTTTGGGGCCGAAATTATTTTTAAGGGGGTAGAATGTAACATCCTTAAAATAGGGTCTCTGCATTTTATCTATTGCATGTAGTTAGTTTAGTTGTCATGTTAGTTTGGGCTATTTTAGGGTCTAGGCATGAACCAGGGATAGGTCTGAGTTTCCTTAAAAGTTACGTTTCGGGCTTCAAGAAGAGGGGAGCTATTTGAGCTAGGTGTTAAGGGTAATTGGTGGTAGGTTGTGTCGCAAGAGAGGCCTTGGTAAAGTCACTTAGTGCTCAAGGATGTGACACCTCAGGAGAGTGGGAGAGCCTCGGTTCGAGCTACGAAGATCCCCTTTTGTGCTTATTCTTTTAGCACTTAGACAAGGGAAGAGATGTGCTCAGGATGGACTCTGATGGATAGGTGTTGAAGGAGTCAACAAATTCAAGTTAGTGGAAGAGAGAATTTTGAGGAGTATGAAACATTCAAACGAGTTTAAATGTTGGTGAGGAGAATTTCATATAGGAAAAAGGGGGATGGACACTTGAGCTTAGAGTTGGCCGTATGTAAAACTCTATGGGGAAAGGGAGAATCGGTTTGGGTAGCTTAGGAGGGGTGCCGAATTTTCACATTTGAACTTGGGGTGTTGGTTCTCAAGTGACATTATGGCTTGTGGTGGAACACTTAGAAATCTTTTTCTTTTATTTTCTTTGGTGCCGAATTGAGCTACTTCCCTAGTGCATTTTACAATTGCTATTTCTTTTCTTCTCCTCTCAAAAAGCCAAAGTGAATCTCTCTTACTTTCTTTTCTTTCTTTTGTACCAAAACCGAAATCCTTCCTACATCTCTTCTCATTTCTTTCTTTTCTTCTTTCGGTTTCTTTTGTGTTTAGCCGAATCTACTTTGCTTCCTACCCATCATGTGCAACTCATTTTCTTGCCATTTCTTTGAGAGCCGAAACTCTATCTTTCATTCTCCTCTCCATCTTATTTTAATTCTTATTTTGTCAAAACTTTTGTTACTCTTTTCTCTTCTCCTTCAATACTGTGGCTGAATCATTGTATGATTGGTAAGATCTCTACCATTTCTTCTTTTCACTCTTTAATCTTAGGAGCCGAATGTTCTTGGTGGTGGCTACTTTGCCGAATTTCCTCTTCCTCTGTTCTAGTGCCGAATTCTCTTGGGTGTAAGGTTAGTAGCAATTATTTCTATTTCGTGTTATCTCTTCGGGTTTTCATGCTAAAGTCGAATGGCTATTTGGCCTAATGTGAGGACTTGACCGAATGTAGGTGGTGAAGGGGGTGTCGCTTTCTAATGGAGATACTCGGGATTCGCTTGACTTGTGGATCAATCTAATGTTTCATGGATTATCGATCTAGGTAAGGCGTTCACTTTAAGTGTTGGGTTACTTTGGATTTCGTTGCTTTGATTCGGTTAGTGATTAAGGTATTCATGGATTCAAAGGATAACCAAGCATTAGGAGGGGTTAGATCTGAGACCCAACCCTAAGTTCAAGAAGAGGGCTATGTCCGTTGTTCGTGATTGGCCACCTGGGTGTGGTCCCGCATCTGAGCAAAAGCAGTAGACAGGTAGCGGTAGTGTCGGCTAACGACAGTGTCGACGTAGAAAGCGTAGTCTTGCGAGTAATCAGGTGTGTAACACCTACACACTTCGTAAGTTAATTTGATATTATTTTATGATTTAACAAAAGTCAGAATAACTATGGAAATCAATGTGTTACCCTTGTGGGTATAAGTAAAGACTCCGGGTAAGTCCATTCCGATTTGGCTAACGTTAAATACCTCGGTTAAGGTTACATATGCTGGGTTATGTTATTTCTGAATATTAGGCATGATTATTTTGCCATGAAAAGCATGTTCATAAAAATGGGTGATGAAATGAGGGGAAAAGTACGATTACAGACTGTCACCAATGGTTTTGACCACACAGTGGGTTGGCCCCGCTTATTTTTATTGTGACTAAGTCTCAGTGGTTTTGACCACCAGTGGTTTGGTACCACATATATCTATCTTTGTGACTCGTCCCAGTGGTTTGGTACCACAGTGGGTTGGCCCCACATATCGATACGAGATTGTTACCAGTGGTTTTGACCACACATATATTATTTGTGACCTCGGTCACAAGTGGTTTTGACCACCAGTGGTTTTGACCACACGGGGTAGACACAGGAGTTTGGATGGTTAGGGTTGGGTTGCATGGCATACTTGATTACTTATGAAACTGTGTAAGGGCTTATATTTGTGGGATAGGGATTTATACACTGAGTCTCGGTGACTCACCTCTCCCTTTTGCATTTTGTAGATGATTCTTAGATCGCGGATGTGGAGCCAGGATGGACTCAAGGTGGCCATGCACGATATTTCGGGTTTAGATTTTCATTTAATTTGGTTTTGGTTGTAATAAGGCCATCTAAATTTTTATTTTGGGATTATTTATTTCGTTGACAACCTTTGAATTCACGTTAAACATTAAAGCACGTCTAAGATGGAAAAGAGTCAGTAAAATGAATGTTTTCACAAACCTTAATGGGTTCTTGGGATTTTCTAAAACTTTACCATCGGGTAAAAGACGAACTTGTAATATCAACAAGGTAACTCGATTCTCTTTAAAAAGAAAATTTAAAACGGTTTAAGCTTTTGTTTCAAACCAACTTCAGTTTCCAAGAAAACAAAACGTTTTTTTTCAACTTAAGTCGACATCTGATTTTATCAAAAATAGGCTTTCTCTGTGACATGCCGGATCTGGTCGTAGTGTGTTGACCGAGTTTGGGGGTGTTACAATAACGAAATATTAGTTTAGGCTAATATTTATTTTCAATGGAGGAAAACAAGATCAAATCAAAAGGGGTAGTGATTGGTGATCGAAAAAGGAGTAGATTCACGATCCCTTCTAGATTCAAACGAAGGGCTATTTCGGTGATCCGAGACTTTCCACCGGGTTGTGGACCCTCATCCGGTGAGAATCAACTATTCGAAGTTGTTTGCAATTGTGAGGCATCAGCGATTCAAAATTTTCCACTGGGTTGTGGACTGTCAACCGGGGAGAAATGGAAAATAGTAGTTGTTCGTGATTCCGAGGGTAAAAACCTAGACCGTTTATCTTAGAGTAGATTTCCTATAAGTGTACATGATCTAATCGAGCGTTAAAAATATTTTTAGGTGTCAACGATAAGAAAAGTGTAGTGCTTACCATAATCAGGTGTGTAATCCCACACTGTATTTCATGGGTTAGATAATTATATCATGTTAACCGCTTGATGAAATCACATGTTAGTGAAATCGGGTAAAATGGCATATTTATCACTATGTTGGTAAAGACTATGAAATCGGTATTAAGATTGTGAAAAATATGAAATTGCCCTCAATAGGCCAAATCGATAAAAGTGACTTTATGGGTCAAATGTGATATTTGATATATGGGCCAAATGTGATATTTGATATATGGGCCAAATGTGATATTTGATGTATGGGCCAAATGTGATATTTGTTATAATGGGCCTTATTGTTGGTAATAAATATTTGAATGAATGGTTGTAAATGTAACATCCCAAAATTGGGCATAGTAGGACTGTGCCCAATGGGCCTTGGGCGTAGGAATGTTTAAAATTTTGAGAATAAGAGATTGTCATTATTGCAAATTGGACTTTTTAGCTAAGTGAATTTGGAAGGTTACAAGGTTTCTATGAAGTCTCGGGTTTAATTGGGCCTTAGGAAAAATTGGTATTTTAGCACTTTAAGGAGAGATGGTAAGTAGCTTCAATGCTTATTGAAATAAATGAATAAATGGTTAGCATAAAGGAGCTATTGGTAAAGAGGTTATGGCATTAAGTGGAGTACATTGAGGGAGGAGGTTCAAATCCCTATGTGTGCAATTTTGACTTTTATTTTTGCACTCTTTCCTTAAGTGTCAGCCAAGGAGTAAATATGGCAAGTTTGACTTCATTATTTTTGGCAAGGCGGCTATAAGAATAAGACAAGGTTCAAGTTTGGGAAAGGAATCAAGATAAATAGTAATGAAAGGGGGACATGAGGCTTAATTTGTGGGTTATGTTTTGGAAAGCTTGGGTGGCCAACTCTTATCCTAGGGGGGATGAATGTGGACGGTTTGGGGCTAGAGTGATAGCCAAATTTTACCTTGGCATTTGGTAAGGTATTGGTTTTGTTTTGGCAAAATTTCCCTTAGACAACTTTGTGTCATCTCTCCCATTTTGCAACTCTCCTTGCCGAAACATATTAGCACAATAGTGCATTTTCTCTTCTCTTGAATTGGTCACATATTCATCTTTTGTCTAATCTCCTTGATAGTCGAATATCATTGTTCATTCTCCCCCATAACCGAAACCTTTCCATCGTTCTTTCTTTCTCATTCCTTAAGCAATAGGTAAGTATTCTTTCCAATGTTTTATTTTCTTCTCTTATGACCGAATCCATACTTTGGTTTTTGGATGGTCATTTTGACCAAGACCATCACCTTACTTTCTCTCATACGAGATTGTTTTCTTCTTCATAGTGATATAGAGGGAGGCCGAATATCACAACATCGCCTAATCATTTCTAGTTATAGGACAATCGTGAGAAACGAGATTATAATCGATTAAGGTAAGGAAGATCTTTCATAGTCCATTCGATATCTCCATTTGGTTATTGAGTTAATCGGATTGAAGGTTGGCTAATTGATATTGTTGGTAGGATTGATTCTTGGTGCATGGAGGGAGATCACAGTCGTGGTAAGTGGAGTTAGCCTAATAAAGTGTTTCTAGTTACGATTATCGATGTTGAGACTAACCTTCTATCAACTATCAATATAGGTGTTGAAATCAGTAGAAAGCACAACTCGTAATCAAGGTGTGTAATCCTGTACCCTTCCAAATATATGTTTGAAATGGTGAGTAAGTCTCACATCTCTTTGAAAGTTTACATGAAATATTTTGTGATTCAGTAGAAATATCAAAGAAAACCGATAACAAACATTCGTGATCACTCGGACGTGCGTATGCTCGTAGTGGTAATCATGTTTTGTAATAAAATACTTTCGGTCAAAAACAGTGACATGAATTTGAAAAATCATAAAAACTAGATAAAAGGAATTACAAAGTGAGTAAGATTTCAGATTAAAGATTACTGTGTCAAATTTAATATGGAAGAAATGGAGAAGGAAAAGGAATATTATATTCTAAGATATGTTAATTTTAGTGAGACTGGTTCTGAATGACTTTGGGGTATTCTTTTCTGTCTTGGAAAAATTGTATAAAATTGTAAAAAGTGAATTATGGGACATAATTTATATGTATGGATTCCTTTGTGAGCTTATTATTGATAGAGACAAGTGGGAGAAGTCTATGAAAACTGTACAGTGAGATATTTGGATTTTGGGTAAGAGAGGTCAGAATCATTGGATAGTGAAACAAGGGAAACTTTAAGGAATAAACTGTACTAAATGGTTAAGGTAAAAATTCTAGAAAAATGGTAGTAAAAATAAATATTAGTCTAGTTTCAAGGAAAATTTACGGATTTAGATTTCGAGATTCCTAACATAAGTTATAGTCAATTTAGTCAGTATGATGCAGTTGGATAGTTTCAAACTTTTATGCCCCAAATTAGTAGTTAAGCCTAGGTTACGAAATTACCATAATACCCTTATAGGGTAAATAACCGAAATACCCCTGGATTGCGAGATTACCAAATTACCCTCGATGGGAAAAATTACAAAAATGCCCTTATGAGCCGAATTACGAAAATGCCATTATGGGCCGAATTATAGAATTGCCCTTAATGGACTAAATCGATAAAAGTGATATATGGGTCAAATGTGATATTTGATATATGGGCTAAATATGATATTTTCTATGTGGGCCAAATGTGATATTTACTATATGGGCCAAAATGTGGTATGGGCTAGATTGTTTAAATTTTTATAATGGGCTGCATGTTTGTAATAATTATATGAATGAATTATTGTAAATGAATATGCATACATGATTTGCATGGGCCGAGATATTTAACGAAGAAAAGTTCTGGTAGCTTTGCTACAAAATTCTTATGGCTATATGCCCAATTTTATATATGGCTTAATGCCTAGTTTGATATATGGCTTAATGCTCAGTTTGATATATGGCTTAATGCCCAGTTTGATATATGGCTTAATGCCCAGTTTTGGTGTGTTGGTGGGGTGGGTGACTAATGCTCCCCACAAGTGTGTTGGTTGGTACGGGTGGTGTGTAGCGGATGGAAAACTAGGTTTGGTTGGGAAATTACATTTCATACACATGTTATATTTGATACATTATTGTTATTGTAAATGGGCTTAGGCCTAAAATATTGCTATGTGTGTTCCGACCCAATGGATGATGGTAAGGGGATTTCACACTAACACTAAGTTCTTGTAACTCACCCCCTCCTGTTAACCCTTATAGATAATGCTCAGTGATGAGGGCTTGAAGCCATGGATGACTCAATGGAGGCCATGCTTCGGAAATAACATGTTCGAATATTAGTAAACTACCTTTTCGTTTTATTTAATTACTTTTATTGTTTCGAGTTTTAAAGTTGTAATAAGGCCTCTGGACTATTTTTATTTTGCTTTATGTTTGGGATGTTTTTATTATTCTTCTTAAATTATTTAAAAGGAATTTTCTAAAAATATAAATAATGGTTTTCAAAATTGACTAGTAAATGGATTTTATAGCAAACATTTACAAATAATTTAATTCAGATTCTCTTCCAAAATTTCAACGTCATTTTCAAAAGTCCTGATTTTAAAGTCCACCACTTCGATTTTTGACTCATCAATCAACCTCTCAAAAATATTGTATTTTATCTACGTTTTCGTAATGTTTTCAAAATGCTCCTGCAACTCTACTTCCAAACGTCATATTTTTGTAAATTGTTATTTCAAATATGTTTTCGTAACCAAAAAATTTTTTAAAGATAATTACGTTTTCAAGTAGATAACAATTGCTTAAGTGTTTTGGGTTTTAACAAAGAGGTTGTAATTCTCAAATAAGTTTTTAATAATTGCAAAGATGGTTTAAAAAAATACTTTCATGTGACACGCCAGATTTGGGCCTAACTTCTAGGTCGGGTTTGGGGTGTTACATTTTATGGTATCAGAGCCTAGTTGTAAAACTCGGCCGTGGTTTAGGTTCAATAGCGTATTCTAAAGCTGTTTAGAATTTTGATTTATAAACATATGTTCTAAAGGAAGTATGGCACCATGGGTATTCGGCACCAAGTCAAGTAAGTACATGTTATTAATGAATGACTATGATTATTATGATATGACTATAGGAACACTCTAGAACTTTTAGTTTTAGATGTTGAAACTATAGAGATTGAGACTATAGGATGCGTTTACGAAAATGACTTTACTTATTATCTCTCATAAAACATCGTTTAATAAATATTGAACAACATATTGATTTATAAGACTCTTAATTAGATTATATCGACTTAGTGAACATGAGCGCTAGAAGACGTGAATGCGGTAGACGTGGACGTGGACGTGGTAGAGGCCGAGGTGCTAGGGCTAAATCTTTGGCACCAAGGCATGTGCCCGAAAGAGAAGCACAGACATCGTTAGTGGCTGCTACGAGATCTCATGATTGAGTTGGGGTTGATGAGCTGACTCAGATAGTTAAGAAGGTATTGAAGGAGGTTAAGAGAATCAGTGAAGCACTTCGAGTTGGGTCTGTGGACTATAAGAAGAAAGGAGATCGTGGTTCTTTTGGATCGTAGTCTCGTTCCGTAAAGCATGTCAAGGCAGGTCCAAATTTTTCAACTTACGATTATTGCGGAAGGCGTCACCTGGGTAAGTGTTGGAGGAGGTCAGGAGCATGTTTAAGATGCGGGTTTAAGGAGCATAAGGCTCGGGATTGTTCCATCACTACCAAGTTAGGTATGTTTTTGTTGGACGTGATGTTTGAATGTAGAAAATTTTATGAATGAGTGATAAATACATGTTTGCTTCTGGGATTAAATATTTGATAATATGAAGAGTTTCCAAGGTTAAAGATAGAAAATGAATTAGTGTTATTAACATCAGAGTGTGCAGCGAAAGCTTAGTGATGTGATTTGAGCGATACGTTTTGTTGTTGATTGGAAATTTTGAGGACAAAATTTCTTTAAGGAGGGTAGAAATGTAACATCCCAAAATTGGGCCTAGTAGGATTGGGCCCAATAGGCCTTGGGCGTAGGAAAGTTTAAAATTTTGAGAACAAGATAATGGCATTATTGCAAATTGGACTTTTTAGCTAAGTGAATTTTGAAGGTTACAAGGTTTCTATGAAGTCTCGGGTTTAATTGGGCCTTAGAAAAATTTGGTATTTTAGCACTTTAAGGAGAGATGGTAAGTATCTTCAATGCTTATTGAAATAAATGAATAAATGGTTAGCATAAATGAGCTATTGGTAAAAAGGTTATGGCATTAAGTGAAGTACTTTGAGGGAGGAGGTTCATATCCCTTTGTGTGCAATTTTGACTTTTATTTTTGCACTCTTTCCTTAAGTGTTGGCCAAGGAGTAAATATGGCAAGTTGGACTTCATTATTTTTGGTAAGGTGGCTATAAGAATAAGGCAAGGTTGAAGTTTGGGAAAGGAATCAAGAGAAATAGGAATGAAAGGGGGACATGAGGCTTAATTTGTGAGTGATGTTTTAGAAAGCTTGGGTGGCCAACTCTTATCTTAGGGGGGATGAATGTAGATGGTTTGGGGCTAGAGTGATAGCCGAATTTTACCTTGGCATTTGGTAAGGTCTTGTTTTTGTTTGGGCAAAATTTCCCTTTGACAACTTTGTGTCTTCTCTGCCATTTTGCAACTCTCCTTGCCGAAACATATTAGCAGAATAGTGCATTTTCTCTTCTCTTGAATTGGTCACATATTCATCTTTTGTCTAATCTCCTTGATAGCGAATATCATTGTTCATTCTCCCCATAACTTGAAACCTTTCCATCATTCTTTCTTTCTCATTCCTTAAGCAATCGGTAGGTATTCTTTCCAATGTTTTATTTTCTTCTCTTATGACCGAATCCATACTTTGGTTTTTGGATGGTCATTTTGACCGAGACCATCACCTTACTTTCTCTCATTCAAGGTCATTTTCTTCTTCATAGTGATATAGAGGGAGGCTGAATACCACAACATCGCCTAATCATCTCTAGTCATAGCACAATCGTGAGAAATGGGATTATAATCGATTAAGGTAAGGAAGGTCTTTCATAGTCCATTCGATATCTCCATTTAGTTATTGAGTTAATCGGATTGAAGGTTGGCTAATTGATATTGTTGGCAGGATTGATTCTTGGTGCATCGAGGGAGATCACTGTCATGGTAAGTGGAGTTAGCCTAATGAAGTGTTTCTAGTTATGATTATCGAAGTTGAGACGAACCTTCTATCAACTATCAATATAGGTTCTGAAATCGGTGGAAAGCACAACTCGTAATCAAGGTGTGTAATCCCATACCCTTCCGAATATATGTTTGAAATGGTGAGTAAGCCTCACATATCTTTGAAAGTTTACATGAAATATTCTGTGATTTAGTAGAAATATCGAAGAAAACCGATAACCGGCATCCGTGATCACTCGGACGTGCGTATGCTTGTAGTGGTAATCATGTTTTGTAATAAAATAGTTTCGACCAGAAACAGTGATGTGTATTTGAAAAATCATGGAAAATTGGATAAAAGGAATTACAAAGTGAGTAAGATATCAGATTAAATCTTACTGTGTCTACTTTAATATGGAAGAAGCGGAGAAGAAGAAGGGATATTATATTCTGAGATATGTTAATTTTAGTGAGACTAGTTCCGAATGACTTGAGGTATTCATTACGTCTTGGAAAATCATATAAAATTGTAAAAAGTGAATTATGGGACATAATTCATATGTATGGATTCCTTAATGAGCCTATTATTAATAGAGACAAGTGGGAGCAGTCTATGAAAACTGTACAGTGAGATATTTGGATTTTGGGTAAAAGATGTCAAAATCCTTGGACAGTAAAATAAGGAAAACTTTAAGGAATAAACTATACTAAATGGTTAAGGTAAGAATTCTAGAAAAATGGTAATAAGAAGAAATAAGAGTCTAATTTCAAGGAAAATTTACGGATTTAGATTTTGAGATTCCTAACATGAGTTATAGTCAATTTAGTTAGTATGACGCAGTTGGACAATTTCAAACTTTTATGCCCCAAATTAGTAGTTAAGTCTAGGTTACGAAATTACCATAATACCCTTAGAGGGTAAATTACCAAAATACCTCGGGATTGTGAGATTATTGAATTACCCTTGATGGGTAAAATTACAAAAATGCCCTTATGGGTCAAATTACGAAATTGCCCTCAATGGACTAAATCGATAAAAGTCATATATGGGCCAAATGAGATATTTGATATATGGAACAAATGTGATATTTGCTATATGGGCCAAATGTGATATTTGCTATATGGGCCAAAATGTGATATGGGCCAGATTGTTTAAATTTTTATAATGGGCTGTATGTTTGTAATAATTATATGAATGAATTATTGTAAATGAATATGCATACATGATTTGCATGGGTTGGGATATTTAACGAAGAGAAGTTCTGGTAGCTTTGCTACAAAATTCCTATGGCTATATGCCCAGTTTGATATATGGCTTAATGTCCAGTTTGATATATGGCTTAATGCCCAGTTTGATATATGGCTTAATGCCCAGTTTTGGTGTGTTGGTGGGGTGGGTGACTAAAGCTCCCCACAGGTGTGCTGGTTGGTACGGGTGGTGTGTAGCGGATGGAAAACTATGTTTTGTTGGGAAATTGCATTTCATACACATGTTATATTTGATACATTATTTTTATTGTAAATGGGCTTAGGCCCAAAATATTGCTATGTGTGTTCCAACCCGATGGATGATGGTAAGGGGATTTCACACTAAATTCTTGTAACTCACCCCCTTCCTCTTAACCTTTGTAGGTAATGCTCAGTGATGAGGGCTTGGAGCCATGGATGACTCGGTGGAGGCCATGATTCGGAAATAACATTTTCAAATATTAGTAAACTAACTTTCCATTTTATTTAATTACTTTTATTGTTTCGGGTTTTAAAGTTGTAATAAGGCCTTTGGACTATTTTTATTTTGCTTTATGTTTGGGATGTTTTTATTATTCTTCTTAAATTGTTTAAAAAGGAATTTTCTAAAAATATAAATAATGGTTCTCAAAATTGATTAATAAATGGATTTAATAGCAAACATTTACAAATAATTTAACTCGGATTCTCTTTCAAAATTTCAACGTCATTTTCAAAAGTCCTGATTTTAAAGTCCACCACTTTGATTTTTGACTCATCAATCAACCTCTCAAAAATATTGTATTTTATCTATGTTTTCGTAATGTTTTCAAAATGCTTCTGCAACTCTACTTCCAAATGTCATATTTTCATAAATTGTTATTTCAAATATGTTTTCACAACTAGAAAGGTTTTTAAAGAACGTTTACAAGTAGATAACAATTGCTTAAGTGTTTTGGGTTTTAACAAAGAGGCTGTAATTCTCAAACAAGTTTTTAATAATTGCAAAGATGGTTTTTTTTAAAAAAAAACACTTTCATGTGACATGCCAGATTTGGGCCTAACTTCTAGGCTGGGTTTGGGGTGTTACAGTAAATGAATATACATTATATACATGGATTGCATGGGATGGGGCAATGATGAAGAGAAGTTCTAGTAGCTATGCTACATAAATCTAGTGGCTCTGCCACAAATCTGAAAAATGCTAATGCCATGTAAACTCTGTAAATCTGGTGGCTTGTCCACAAATTGATATAAATGGCTTAATGACTATTTTGGTGTGTTGGCGGGGTGGGTGTGTAACATCCTGAATTAATGGGTCTATGGGTTTAGTGTAAGGAAATGTTTAATATGTTAATTTAAGTGATAGGGGTCCAAATTAGGCTGAGGACTAGGCAAAGGCCTTGGTTAAATTGTCTAATTGGGCATTATAGAGTTAAAAGGTGGTAATTGTGTTTAAAATACCAACATGGGCTTGTGGCCCAACAGTAGGTGGCATTGCAAGGGAGTTAGAAGGTGGCGTCACTAACAATTAAAGAGGCCCAAGTTTTGGCCGCAAGGAGCCTATGTTTTTGGGCCATTCTCGGCACTTAAAAGGGAGCAAGGGGTGACGCCACAACAAGGGTGTAAGGGGCCCTAAATTTATGTTCTATGGAGTCCAATTCTCTTAATTTAAGTAATCTAAATTCGACATTAGGGTTAGGTGAAGTGGATGGAAAAAATGCTCAAAAATAGGAGGATTTACATGGATTTTATAATTGATAATATAGAAGATAAAATAGTGAAAAGATAGGAGCTATCAAGGAAAGGTGATGGACTAAAATCCACCAACTAGAGGAGTAAAGAATTCAGCTACTTCATGAAAAAAGGGGTGCTGAATTTTCCCTTTTATTAGCTTGGTTTTTAGTTATCAAGAAGGGTAATTTCAGTTTTTTTTATAGGAGTGTCGAAATTTCTATAAATAAGGAGGGATATCTCATTAATTCTGGCATTTGAACCCTAATTTCTTCTTCTTCTATTGTGCCTAAATTCTTAGTCTCTCCCTCTACAATTTCTTTTCTTTAATTTCTTCAAAAGCCGAAACCTCTCCCTTTACTCTCTTTCCATTCTTTTCCTCTTGTGCCGATTTCTTTAAAAGCCAAAATCTTCATAGTTTTTCTCTATTCATACCATTTGTGAGTTGGTTCTATTTCTTCCGGCATTTAAATCTTCCTCATTGACATTGTCGAATCCTCTCCAGTGCTAGCCGAATTCCCTGTGTTAAGGTAAGTGTCGACTTCTGTTGGTTTCTCATGTTCTATTTCGATTTTTGAAAGGAAAAGCGAAAAGCTAATAGTTTAATGGTTCTATGATGGGTGGCATTCCGGGATTTGAAGGAAACTTGGTCGTCTAGATGTAAAAGTCGAAAATAGCTAGTCTTCAACTTTAGGATTTTAAGGTAAGGATATTTTCCCTAGATTTTTACTAGATTCGTTCATTATATGCAAGATCTAAACTTTATGATGAGGATTAACGATCATATATTGTGATAGTAGTTCTGACAAGGACTTGTGATGGAATTAAATATGGATCAGGCAAAGGAGAGAATCCCTAAGTTTAAGAAACGAGCGGTATCCGCCGTTCGAGATTGGCCACTTGGTTGTGGACCGACTTTTGAACAACACCTTAGGCAGATAGTAGTTGTGTCGACTACGAATAGTGTCAACATAGAAAGTATCATTTTATCGGCAATTAGGTGTGTAGATCTCTAACACACACTCTCTAATTGTAATTTATGTGTAGTGGGCATAAAAGTCGGAAAGTGGTTGTGTAGACAGTCGATTATAACCCAAAAAGGGTTAGGCAAGGATGCCAAGTACGCAATCATAGAAATCTCTATGTATATTGAGACTTATGAAAGCTTGTATGATGTTCTCTTTATGTATGTATGCATGGGGTGGGGATATAATATGAAAGGGGAAGTGTATTAAGGGTTATATGGTGACCGGTGGTAGAAATCCCATGAATATAAACATGGGTCATATGGTGATGGGTGGTAGAAATCCCACAAATATAAATGTTAGATCACACAGTGATCGATGGCTATGCCACGTGGTGTGTAGCGGATGGAGGGTTGATTGTAAAAATCCCCAAGGTGTGATGGTTGGTACAGGTTTGGGGTGTTACATTTTGGTATCAGAGTCCAGTTCAAAACTCGAGCTGTGAAATGGGCCTAGGGATGTTTTGTAAAGTTGAGGAGAATTTGAACAAAACTTTGGAAGAAGATAGGGCCTTCGAGTCTACCGGCACCCGATCCACGCAGGTAAGTATTCTAACCCTTGATGTGATGTACTTGTTGGGTTGATGGGCTTGAGGGACGTAGACTAGTAGGATAGTAGCAATGGACTTTAGGCCTAGTTAAACAACTCTTCAAATCCATAAGACTTAATCCAACTAAACAAACCCGTGACCAAGTCGATGGGTTAGGGTGTGGCAACAGGCATACGCATGTCTAGGATTGGATCCAGGAAGAGCTTGGTATTTAAGCAATCCTAGTGACTCACCTTCTCTTTTCTAGAATCCTACCTGGTGCGTAGTGACTGTTCACCTTAGCCACAATGGCTTGTTGACAGGCCAAAATTTATAACTAAAACCCGAAAGGGACCAGTACCCCATTTTTTTATGAAATTACTTATACGTCCCTGATTATGTAAATTACCCAAAAGCCCTAGGTTGAGGAAATTTACCAAGATACCCCTGATTTTGCTAAATGATCAAAATACCCTTGATTAGAAAATTACCAAAGTACCCTTGTTGAGGAATTACTTAATTACCCCTGATTCACGAAAGTTACCAAAGTTGAAAAATTACCAAAATACCCTCGGATTGCAAAATTACCAAAATACCCTTAATTTGAAAAATCTCCAAGAAACCCTATTATTATTTTTAAATTTTTTTACAAAACTACCCTTAAGGATAAATTACGAAAATACCCCTGGGTAGTGAAATGACGAAAATACCCTTATATGATGAATGTGAGTTCATGGATGTTGGTTGTATGTTGATGGTTGATTATGTGTGACTCCTAGGACTAGGAGATATCGACTTAAAATTGAACTCGCTTGCGAATTCGAAAGAACTACTTTTAAACCCACTATTCATAAAACTGTCCGTGGTTAATTAGTGGAAGAAAACTAATAAATCATAAAATTTCTAATCAGATAAATCGCGAACGGTAGGATGAGCACTAGAGGACGTGGTGTGCGTGGCCGAGGTAGAGGCAGGATTGCTATGTCAGAACTCGTAGGGTCTGGTCACGAATCCGGGAATGAGGTACTAGTGCCACCAGCTGTGGAGGCAAAATTTCAAGATCAGACGACCAGAGATGATGCTGTATCTCAGGCTATGTTAAGGGTTTTGGAGAGAGTTGCTAGAGTAGGTATGGGCATAGGAGCCCAGAAATCTGTACTAGAACGACTTCGGAGCAACAGGGCAGAAGTGTTTAGAGGAATCTCTAGTATAGCCCCGATCTCAGATGAGTATTGGTTAGAGGCGGTTGAACGCATAATGGACGATCTAGACCTCAAGGAGGAAGAGAAATTGAAAGGGGTTATATCTCTCTTGAGGGATGAAGCCTACCAATGGTGGCTCATGGTTAAGGATGGTACGGTGGCTGACCGCATCACATGGGAGTTCTTCAAAATAACGTTTCAAAACAAGTACATTGGATCGAGCTATGTGGATGCGCAGCGCATAGCATTCCTAAACTTGGTTCAAGGAAGTAGGTCCGTAGCGGCCTACGAAGCGGAATTCTTACGCCTGAGCCGTTATGCTCGAGGGATAATGTCCATGAAGCATGAGCGATGTGTCCGATTTGAGGATAGACTAAAGGATGAATTAAGGGTGTTGATAGCTCCGCAATGAGAACGAGAATTTGCGGTGCTTATGGAAGAGGCTAAGATAGCGGATGAGGTGAAACGGACAGAAAAGTTGAACCGGGATAGAGATAGGGGTGGAGGTAAGAGAAACTTTGGATCATCGGGAACAACTAGAGGTAATCAAAAAGGACTTAGGCCAGATGGGCCGAGACGAGATAATAGACCTACTACTGCTAGTCAGACACTGAAGTGTGCTCAATGTGGTAAATCCCATGCGGGTGAGTGTAGGGCGGCAGTGGGAAGTGCTTTAGGTGTGGATCTTTTAACCATCAAGTTAGGAACTGTCTGCAGCGAATTGGCAACGAAGGGTCCACGGGCCAAGGGAATGTTTAGCCTGGCAGAGGAGGTCGTGGGGTAGCCAGAGGTGGTAACAATCCTGATCGGGGTCGTGGAGCACTAGGTCAAGGGGTAGGAAACATTGAGGCGAGACAAATAGGGGTTGGTCTATCTTTGTCGATGTCGAGAGGAGGCTGACGCACTGGATGTCATAACCAGTACATTTTTAATTTTTGGCTTGCCTTATACTGCATTGATTGACATTGGGTCAATGCATTCGTATGTAGCTAGTAGCATATCTAAAACTTTATGGTTAGAATCTGAAATTACCCTTAGGGAAATGACTGTAGTTAGCCCGTTAGGACAATCGGTGATAGTGGATAAACTCTATCGGGAAGTACCTCTAGAAGTTCAGGGGATAGTCTTCCAAACGGATCTAATGGAATTACCGTTTTGGGAGTTTAATTTAATTTTAGGCATGCATTTGCTTGTAAAGTATCAAGATAATCTAGATTGTGCAGCCAAGCGTATAATGTTAAAAATGCTCGAGGGTGATGAAGTGTTAGTGATAGGAGAAAGGGGAACTGTTTGTCAAACATGGTGACCACCAAGAGTGGAAAGGATGGTGAGGAAAGGATGTGAGGCAGTCTTGATGTTTGTTCGCTATGGAAGCTAAAGAACTAACAGTGGGAGACGTTAGGACGGTGGAGGAATTTCCTGATGTTTTCCCTGAGGAGCTTCCAGGATTACCTCCGGATCATGAAGTGAAGTTTGGAATCGATCTTCTTTCAGGGACAGCACCGGTATCTATAGCTCCATATCGAATGACGCCGAAGGAGTTGGTGGAGTTGAAAGCGCAGATTCAGGAGTTGTTGGATAAAGGGTTTATTCGACCTAGTGTGTCACCGTAGGGAGCGCCGGTTTTATTCATCAAGAAGAAGGATGGGTCAATGCATATGTGTATTGACTATCGCCAGTTGAATAAGTTAACGATCAAGAACAAGTACCTGTTGCCAAGGATTGATGACTTGAGACAAATAATTCAGATTTGGAAGGTGGTGTAATAGGGGATTTTGGATTTGATAATGATGGAGTACTGTGTTTTTGCGGAAGAATTTGTATGCCCAAGGATTCGGATTTGAGACAAATGATTCTGCAAGAGGCACTTGGTAGCCCTTATGCTATACACCCCGGGGGAAATAAAATGTATCGAGACCTCCGTAAGCAGTATTGGAGGCCAAGGCTAAAATGGGAAGTTACTAAATATGTGAGTAAGTGCTTGACTTGTCAATAATTGAAGGCGAACACCAATTACCATCGAGATTGTTGCAATCGGTAAAGATTCAATTATGGAAATGGGAACGAATAATGATGGACTTTGTTAGTGGGTTACCCTTATCACCTACTAAGAAAGATTTCGTCTGGGTAATAGTGGACCAATTGACGAAGACTGCCCATTTTTTACCTGTTCATATGGATTTCTCACTGCAGAAGTTGGCTAAGTTGTATGTAGCGGAGATCGTGAGGTTACATGGGGTACCAGTGTCTATTATCTCGAATAGAGACCCTATGTTTAAATCACGATTTTGGAAAGCTTTACATGAAGTGATAAACCATAAAAGTAACATATTTTAATCCCACATTTAGTATGCTTTTTGATGATTTAGCCCTTGATTTATATAAAAGGTGCTTGTAATCCTTTCTTTTCATGTCATATACTCAGGAAAGCACTCAAGGATAAAAAGAACACAAAACAGGCTTAAAACGAAGTAATTGGGCCTTAGCAAGAAATCAACACGGTCGGGCACAAAGCCTGCACAACCGTGTCTCATCGATTACCTAGAGCACGGCCTAACTCACAAGTTGCACGGCCGTGCATCATCTCATTACCGCGATCTACATGGTCGTGTCCCAATCGACAGGCCTGAAGCACGGCCTGAATCCCAACTTACATGGCCGTGCCACGAAAGTGCCCAAAACAATAGAATCAAGGCACGACCCAACCCCGAATTTCACGGGCGTGTGCCATTGGCGTGCCCTACCACGAGAATAAGCAATTTCACTTGGAATTGGATGCTTGAAGCCAAATAAACATACTCCTAAGTCTACTTAAACACCCTAATACTAATTATACTTGAAAGAGGTACTTAGGAGCCAAGTAAAGCATCTCAAAAGCCATTATAAACAACCCAAGGTAGACATTGAAGGGATGACTTTGGTCAGAGGCTTTTGCCGAAGCTTTCATCTTTTAAGAATCACTTGAAGATAGCCAGTTGATCCATCTCAAGAAGCCAGGATCTCTACTCAAGATGGAGGATCTCTTCTTGAATTCCTTGAGGGAGTTTTAGGAATTTCTTATGTTTTGTTTTATCTTTTCTCTTGAGATGTTTTCTTATTTAGTTATGAACTAAACCCTTCAGATACCTGAAGGGGATGAAACCTATGATGGATTTTGTTATTTGATTTCTAAATTATATGATAAGTACTTAGTTTGTTCTTAATTATGTTGCTTAATTTAATCGATGTGCTTAGGTGGAGGAGGAATAAACCCTGCCTAAGAGTAGATCTAGCATAATTGAGCGGAGTTGATCGGGCGCCTAGAGATAGGGTTACAAGATTTTTTCAGATTAGGGTGAAACCTAATATGGGAATCCATTGATCAATTTACTGCTTTCTTAGGGGGTTATTATAAGAGAACGAGAGTTCCACTAATTAACCTAAGGTTAGACGTTATTCACCTCGAGAGAGGGTTTAATATAGGTTAGGGAGTCTCACAGATCAAGCTAAGTAAAGAAATCATATGGTTTGGGGAATAAATAATAAGTGAAGTTATAGGTGGATTCTTCCTGAGTGTATCGTCTTTATCAACTGAGTTTTCCTAAAGTCTTTCTCCAATTCATTCTTTTGTCTTTGCATTTCGTTTAAATATTTCATTTAGTATTAGATAAATCAACCAATCACTCCATATTTTAGACTAAATAATAGAAAGAAATTGAGTAGTAGTACCTTTAGGTTCCCTTGGTTTCGATAAGAAATTCTTACCTAAACTATACTACTATTCGATAGGTGCACTTGCCTCTATCGTTGTCATAGTTAGTCTACAGGTTCGATCATTCTTTTTAAAAATATTAAAGCTCGACTGTTTGACACGATCAAGTTTTTGGCGCCATTGTCAGGGACTATTAAAATATTAAGAAAGCTCTATTTCTATTACTTTAGCCATTATTCTATTATTTTTTTATTTTTTTAAATTAAATTTTTATTTTTACTAATTCTCTTTCTTTCTTTCTTGACTTGCGAGGTACCTCTAGTTTATGACTAGAAGAAACCCAAGAGGAACATTAGAATACGAAAGTGACATTGAGGCTACCGCTCGCAGAAATCACAGAGAAACTAGACGAGCTCTAGACTACCAAAGAGAAGTACAACAAGACAGATCCAATCCCACCGAAGGGATGGACGAAAACAATCCACCGCCAAATGTGCAAGAACAAAATGCTCCGCATACTATGTATGATTATGCTAAACCTAATTTCACAGGAGCAGAATCTAGTATTGTTAGGACTGCTATAGCTGCTAATAATTTTGAATTAAAGCCTAACACAATACAAATGATTCAATAGTTTGTTCAATTTGATGGTTTGCAGAACAAAGATCCAAATACTCATGTAGCTAATTTTTTAGAGTTCTGTGATACCTTGAAAATAAATGGCGTTTCTAACGATGTCATACATCTTCGGTTATTTCCTTTTTCATTAAGGAATAAAGTAAAGCAATGGTTGAACTCGTTACCACGAGGGTCAATCACCACATGGGATCAAATGACCGAAAAATTTCTTTTAAAATATTTTCCACCAGACAAAACGGCCAAATTTAGGAATGACATATCTTCTTTTGTGCAGAATGACATAGAAACATTATATAATGCATGGGAGAGATACAAGGACCTCTTGAGAAGATGTCCATACCATGGATTACCTTTGTGGCTTCAAGTCCAAACTTTTTACAATGGTGTGAATTCTTCAACATGGCAAATGATTGATTCATCAGCCGGTGGAACTTTGAACAACAAAACTCCTGAAGCAGCGTACGATTTTATTGAAGAGATGTTGTTGAACACCTATCAATGGCAAATTACAAGAGCCAAACCAAAAAAATCAGCCGGAGTTTTTAACATAGACACAGTGACAATGCTGTCAACACAGGTGGAGTTGATGAATAAAAAGGTTAATAACTTATGTTCTTCGCAAGTACACCCAGTTCATGCAATGCGAAGTGAAAGGGAATGTGGCGAATCCTAAGTACCCACCCTACCAATCGGAGCAGAAAACAAGCAAACAAACTATATAGGTAACAATTTCCGATCTAATAATCCTTATAGTAACACTTACAATGCAGGTTGGAGGAACCACCCAAATTTTTCGTGGGGAGGACAAGGAAATCAAGGAATTCAAAGGTAGCAACCTCCTTCAAATTACCAAAATCAGCCCTATCCATAAGAAAAGAAATCAAATCTTGAAGAGATGTTAACAAAATTCATGGCAGCTACAGATTCTCGTCTCCAAAAGACTGAAGCAACACTTGATGAACAACAAAAATCAATCAAAGGGATCAAGAATTAAGTTGGAGAACTTACTAGGTCAGTGGAACATCTTACAAAGCTAATTTCTGAACGTCAACAAGGATGTCTACCAAGCAACACAGAAATAAACCCAAAAGAACAAATCCAAGCCATCATATCTCAAGAGGGTACAAAGGTAGACAAACCCACATCAGCACAAGAAACCAATGAGGAAAAGATAAAATAGAGGTAGCACAAGAAACACCGGTAATCAAAGAGTACCAACCTCGTATACCTTATCCTGAAGCATTGAAAAAAGATGATTCTGAGGAATAATTCGGTAAGTTTCTAAAACTTTTAAAGAAATTACATATTAACTTACCTCTTCTTGAAGCTCTTTTTTAGATGCCCGACTCAAGGAGATTTTTAAGACAGCTCTTGACGAACAAATGCAAAATAGATGAAGAACACCATGTGGAACTCAACGCAACATGCTCAGCAATGCTACAGAACAGACTATCACAGAAACTAAAAGATCTAGGGAGTTTTGTGATTCCATGTTTAATTGGTAGTTTAACTATTGATAATGCGTTAGCTGATTTAGGGGCAATTATAAATGTCATACCTTATGCACTATTTAAATGACTAGGTCTAGGGAAGCCCAAATAAACTAGGATGAGTATTCAACTAGCTGATAAAACTATTAGAATTCCTAGGGGCATTATTGAAGACATTTTAGTAAAAATCGATAAATTTGTTTTCCCAGTAGATTTTGTTGTTTTTAGACATGGATGAGGAAAATTCAATCCCTTTAATTTTAGGAAGACCTTTTCTTGCAACTGCCAAGACTAAAATTGATGTTACCACAGGAGAACTCATACTTTGTGTAGGAGAAGAATCGCTCAACCTCCAAGCTCTTGACTCAGCCAAAACAATAGAAGATGATGGTAAAAAAGTCATTTCAATAGATAACCAAATTGTTCAACCTTCATCGTAGGAAACATCACAATGCATCAAACCTGAGCCAACTCATAGCCCCCAAGTTGTCATAGAAGAATCACACCAGAAACAAAACCGTAAGATCAACAATTTAGAAGAGCAGAAGATACACACCAAAGAAAAGTTGGATCCACATGAAGTAAAACCAAAGGAACCACTATAAGAGCTCATAGGGACATCAAATCACTTTAAAATAGGAGACCAGGTGTTGTTAGACAAAGCCGATCCTCACATCACTTCAACAGACCTGAAAAAAAAAGGAAGAAATACTCCTTTAGGTACACGATATTTTCTTACATGAAATAGTCGAGGTAAGCAATCCACTATTCGGCAATTTCAAGGTAAACACTTCTCGACCTAAACTTTGTCACAAAAATAAAACTGTCAGCAAGAGGGAAAATATTCAAACTTTTAAACCTCCCTAAAATTTTCAAAGTCAAGGACAGTCTAACTTAAGACTATAAACGAGCGCTTCTCGGGAGGCAACCCGAGCACTAACACTATTTACTTTCAAATTTATTTTCTTTTCTTCCCTTCTTTCTTCTCTCAACATTTAAACTAACACAAAAATGCAGATTTCCAGGCCACGTGGCCTTACACACGACCGTGCCCGTGGCTGTGTGGACCACCAGAACCACCACACTGATTGAGCAGAGCCGTGCAAGTCAGTCCACCCACCCCCTAATGTCATGGATCCAACCACCCACACCACAGGCACCAACAAAATAGCACGGCCATGCCTCATGACCGTGCTAAGATACTGACTTATTGAGCATGAGCAAACCACGCCTGTGCATTCCATCCGTGCTCACATGCTGGCCTTTTAGGAATGGGCGTGTCAATCGATAAACGGGCCTGGAAGAATAACACACTCCACAACACAGTCGTGCGATTCGACCGTGTAAATCGACACACCCTTGGTACACGAGCGTGGAAACGTGCCATATTTGAAATCTTATTTAAATCCCCACAGCCCTTCCCCTTTTCCCATCTTCTTTCTCCCTTCTCTTCTTTCAAATTTTTCTTTCTGTTCATAGAAAAGGTCCAAGACTCTTGAGCAACACAAAAATCATGCCGAAGAAACGTAAGAAGGTAAGCATCGCCTCCTCAGAGAAGACCTCAACATGAGTTCATGCCGGCAGCTTCAGCTAATTGAGACGCCAAGGGTCTCCAAAAACCTTTTCGGTTCTATTTTTCTTTTCTCTTCTCCTTTATTTTCCTTATCTATGCTTCTTTTCTGCTTAATTTAATTTATTTCATATTAGTTTCTTGGTTTTAGGCTCTAAAGGCTGCTAGGGAATCACACCACTTCCACCATTACCAACACTCCGCAGCCTTAGAAATCATACCCACCTCACGAACCATCTGCTAATAATGACTCCTTAGTCCATTAGTCTTTTCTTTAAATTTTAGTTTTCTTCTTAGTCTCCTTCTCTTTATTTTATTAATCTTTAATCATTTTATTAGTATATTATTATTATTTCTCTAGATCTCTTGGCTATATCTTTGCAGGCTACCCAATTTCTTCATTTATCAAATTGCTTTTTGGTAGCCACACCGCCAGGCCCATAGAAAACACCACCACCGCCACCAAAGATGCCAGGAATCATCCAAAATTTAGAAAGTGTCACGCTACCCCTTCTCTTTTGATTTATCCCATAATTATCATTATTTATCTTTGTACATTGAGGGCAATGTACATCTTAAGTGAGGGGGTAAAAGTGTCCAACTTTTTGCATTATTCTCAAATCTTGAATTTAGTCTTGTTCGAAAGTATTTTTCTCATACTACTAATTGGGATGAAATTACTAGTGATTTATGATTTTTATTGAAATGTTTTTATTAAGTCATAGTTAATTGTGCATTGATGATTAAATTTGAAGGATACTAGAGAATCAAGCATGATAAGTCTACTTTCTAAAAATCAAAATTAATAGGTTGTTGAACTAAATTTGAATGTCACCTTGAAGTTTGAAATTTATAAGGATTGATGTCAAAACACCCATAATTTTGTGAGATTTTGAGCCTTATATAGCATATATTCTTTTTCGTGCTCACTCTATTAATTATGAGTGTGTCAACTTTGAACTGTTATTCTAAAACTTGCCTCGTTTATACATGTCGAGACCACATTAATGATTTGATATACTGAGAGGATAAATGCACCTAGGTTTTAACCCGTTCACTCCACTAAAAAGCCTACCCATACAAATTAACCCCTAGTGAACCCCGTTGAATCCTAACAACCTTTTTATTGACTCACCCACTGATATTAACCCAAAATCCCTTTGAATTTGTTATCACCATTCTTTTGACTACCCTTTAATCGAGGTTTAATTTGATTAAATTACCAATTATATTAGTTCAATAGTTACATTTATTATTTATGATGTAATATTTTAGTTTGTTCTTAAAAAATCCAAGTTTATTCAATATTAGTAGTATATAAAAGAGCTTAGAGCATTTGAACTTCAATTGTTGAAGAAAAAGCTCAGATTAAAGTATTATCAAATTTTAAGTGATGAAAATATTCTTTATTATATAGTAATTATCAATAGTGGTATTATTAGTTTTCATTCAATGTAAATATTCATATTCACTCATTTTTTTAGATTAGGTAATTAGTCAATTCGATCTTGATTCTAACCATATAATTCAGCCTGTATCCACACCCTTAACCTTAGCATGTATCTACAGTGGTGGAGATTTGATTTTCAGGCAAGCATATGGGATTAACTTTTCAGGTTCGACTTATGAGTGATTATTCTTGAATCCTAAACAGTTTGAGTGATTTGAGTGAACCTTCCGTGAGAATGTCAATCCTTGTCGGTTTTGAATTAAAGGTAATTATTCAGATAAGGGGAGACACCTATGTTTTCGTGCTATAAAGGTATGACTTATCATAATTGAATCTTTAGGACTATTTGAGTTAAATTATCCATGTATAAATTATCTATGAATTATGATGAGACGTTATCAATAGGAATTATGGATTGTAGAAAGTTCGTTTTAATTATAAGTTGAGAATTTTGCTTGAGGACAAGCAAAAGCTTAATGTAGGGGTATTTGATAAACCATAAAAGTAACATATTTTAATCCCACATTTAGTATGCTTTTTGATGATTTATCCCTTGATTTATATAAAAGCTGCTTGTAATCCTTTCTTTTCATGTAATATACTCAGGAAAGCACTCGAGGATAAAAAGAACACAAAATAGGCTTAAAACAGAGCAATTGGGCCTTAGTAAGAAATCAACACAGCCGGGCACAAAGCCTGCACGACCGTGTCTCACCGATTACCTAGAACACAGCCTAACTCACGAGCTGCATAGCTGCGCATCATCTTATTACCACACGCGGGCGTGTCAAGCGATCTACATGGTCATGTCCTAATCGATAGACCTGAAGCATGGCCTGAATCCCAACTTACATGGCCGCGCCCAAAATGATAGAATCAAGGCACTGCCCAACCCTAAATTACACGGACGTGTGCCATGGGCGTGCCCCTGCCATGGGAATGAGCAATTTCACTCGAAATTGGATGCTTGAAGCCAAAGAAACATACTCCTAAGTCTACTTAACCACCTTAATAGTAATTCTACTTGAAAGAGATACTTAGAGCCAAGTAAAGCATCTTAAAAGCATATATAAACAACCCAAGGTAGACATTGAAGGGACGACTTTTGGTAGAGGCTTTTGCCAAAGCTTTCATCTTTTAAGGAATCACTTAAAGATAGCCAATTGATCCATCTCAGGAAGCCAGGAGCTCTATTCAAGATAGAGGATCTCTCTTTCAATTCCTTGAGGGAGTTTTAGGAATTTCTTATGTTTTGTTTTATCTTTTCTCTTGAGATGTTTTCTTATTTAGTTATGAACTAAACCCTTCAGATACTTGAAGGGGATGAAACCTATGATGGATTTTGTTATTTGTTATTTTTATATTTTATGATAAGTACTTAGTTTATTCTTAATTATATTGCTTAATTTAATCTGATGTGCTTAGGTGGAGGAGGAATAAACCCTACCTAAGAGTTGATCTAGCATAATTGAGCGGAGTAAATTAGGCGCCTAGAGATAGGGTTACGAGATTTTTTCAGATTAGGGTGAAACCTAATATGGGAATCCATTGATCAATTTACTACTTTCTTAAGGGGTTATTATAAGAGAATGAGAGTTCCACTAATTAACCTAAGGTTAGACGTTATTCGCCTCGAGAGAGGGTTTAATATAGGTTAGGGAGTCTCACGGATCAAGCTAAGTAAAGAAATCATATGGTTTGGGGAATAAATAATAAGTGAAGTCATAGGTGGATTCTTCCTGAGGGTATCATCTTCATCAACTGAGTTTTCCTAAAGTCTTTCTCCAATTCATTCTTTTGTCTTTGCAATTAGTTTAAATATTTCATTTAGTATTAGACAAATCAACCAAACACTCCATATTTCAAGCTAAATAATAAAAAGAAAGTTAGTAGTAGTACTTTTAGGTTCCCTTGGGTTTGATAAGATATTCTTGCCTAAACTATCCTACTATTCGATAGGTGCACTTGCCTCTATCGTTGTCATAGTTAGTCTACAGGTTCGATCATTCTTTTCATAAATATTAAAGCTTGACTGTTTGACACGATCACGAAGCTTTGGGAACAAAGTTAAATTTTAGCATGGCTTTTCATCCTCAGTTAGATGGTCAGTCAGAAAGAGTAATCCAGCTTTTGGAAGACATGTTAAGTGGTTGTGTGATTGACTTCAAAGGTAGTTGGGAGGATTTTCTACCATTGGCAGAGTTTGCGTATAACAATAACTATCATTCCAGTATCCAAATGGCACCCTATGAAGCATTGTATGGTCGTAGGTGTCATACTCCTACTTGTTGGACTGAATTGGGGGAACGATAATTTTTGGGTCCTAAATTGATATCAGAGATGGAAGAAAAGGTAAAGGTAATTCAGCGCAGTTAAAAGAAGCTTCGGATAGAAAAAAATCGTATGCGGATCTGAAGTGTAAGAACAATGAATTTGCGGTGGGAGATTAGGTCTTTCTAAAGGTCTCACCTTGGAAGAAGATCTTCAGATTTGGAAGGAAGGGCAAGTTGAGCCCTAGGTTTATCGGACCGTACCGTGTGTTGAAGCGTGTAGGACCAGTGGCTTTTCATCTTGAATTACCTCCGGAGTTGAGTCAGATTGATAGTGTTTTCCATGTCTCAATGTTGAGTCGTTATCAATCGAATCCGTCTCACATAAGTACAAGTAGAGGAAGTTGAGCTAAGGCCTAACTTGTCATTCGAGGAAGAGCCAGTGAAAATTTTAGATCGAGATGTAAAGGTGCTGAAAAGGAAGACAGTGCCGTTAGTCAAGGTTATATGGCATAATCACGGAGTGGAGGAAGCTACATGGGAGCCTGAGGAGATGATTCGACAACAATATCCCCATCTCTTTTAACCAGGTAAATTGCGAGGATGAAATTTTCTTTAAGGGGGTAGAATTGTAACATCCTAAAATTTGAATTTTATATGTTGCATTATTTTGGTGCTCAGCTAGTTAAACTATCCAATGTATGTGTTAAGGTAGTCCTGAGAAAGCTCGAGATTTATTTGGATTTAGAAAAAAAATTTGGCATTTAGTACTTTAAGGAAATAGAATAAGTGACCTTAAAGCTTAAGGTAATAAAGTGGTAACTAGCTAGCATAAGTGAGCTATTAGTAAAGGGGTATGGAGCCATATGTGTTACCTTGAGGGAATGAGTTCGAATCCCTTTGTGTGCATGTGTGAACTTTATTTTTTTTCTTTCCTTTCTTATAGTGCCGGTCAAGCATGAACTTATGGTAAGTTGGACTTTTATTTTTATGGCAAGATGGCTAAGAGAAAAAGGTAAGATTGAAGTTAGGGAAAGGAATCAAATAGAAATGGCATGTAAGGGGAGCATAAGGCTTATTCAAAGGGTGATGTTTTGGAAAGTTTGGGTGGCCAAACTTTTGACCAAATGGCTATGCACTTGGACGGTTTTTGAGGCTAAGGGGGGATGGTGAATGTTGATAGCACTTTGGTAAAGTTTAGGTTCTAGTTTTGGTCATTTCTTTTCATTAGCAAATAGTGTATCAAATTTTCTCTCCAAAACTCTTTTCCCTAGCCGGATGTGTCATGAGCTTGTTTGTTTTGGCCATTTCTTTTTGACCAATTTGGTATCATCTTTCATAATTCCCAAACTCTTTTCTTCTTTGTGCCAAAACCATACAACCTTGAAGGGGTATTTTCATTTCTTTTCTTGTCTTTGTCGAATGCATAACAACTTGAAGACCTTATCCTTGTTCATTTTCTACCCTTGAAAATCAAAACTTAAACACCATATCTTCTACTTCTTTTTCTTCTCAACCACCTTTCTACTCACACTTTGATCAATTGGTAAGTGATCCATTTCAATATTTTTTTTGTATTTTTATTTTACCTTTTCTCTTAGTGCCGAACCTATACCTTGGTGTGGGATGGCTATTTTGATCGATACCATCACCATACTATCTCTCATACAAAATCACTTTTCTTTGCTATAGAAAATTAGTGGAAGGTCAAAACTTGGAGTTACCAAAGTTATCGATTAATTGCTTGGATTCGGTCCAAAATTCATAAGGTAAGGATTCTTTGAGGATATTATAATCATTTTTTATTTGTTAAGATAGTGTTGATTAATCGATGTTATTATAGGGACTCTATCGCTCGATCTTTCATCTTGAGATCATACGAATTCTTGTGGTAAGCCGACTTCACTCCTAAGATCAATCATTTATAATAACAAAATATTAGTTTGGACTAATATTTATTCTCAATGGAGGCAAACAAGATCGAACCAAAAGGGGTAGTGATTGGTGATCGAAAAAGGAGCAGATTTACGATCCCTTTTAGATTCAAACAAAGGGCTATTTGGGCAATCCAAGACTTTCCACCGGGTTGTGGACCCTCATCCGGTGAGAATCAACTATTCAAAGTTGTTCGCAATTGTGAGGCATCAGCGATTCGGGAATTTCCACCAGGTTGTGGACAGTCAACTGGGAAGAAACGACAAATAGTAGTTGTTCGCGATTTCGAGGGTAAAAATCTAGACCGTTTATCTTAGTGAAGATTTCTTATAACTGTACATGATCTAATCGAGCGTTAAAAATATTTTTAGGTGTCGACGATCAGAAAAGTGTAATGCTTACCGTAATCAGGTGTGTAACCTCACACCGTATTTCATGGGTTAGATAATTATATCATGTTAACCGCTTGATGAAATCACATGTTAGTGAAATAGGGTAAAATGGCATATTTATCACTATGTTGGTAAAGACTATGAAATCGGTATTAAGACTGTGAAAATTATGAAGTTGCCCTCAATAGGCCAATCAATAAAAGTAACTTTATGGGCCAAATGTGATATTTGATATATGGGCCAAATGTGATATTTGATATATGGGCCAAATGTGATATTTGATGTATGGGCCAAATGTGATATTTGATATATGCACCAATTGTGATATTTGTTATAATGGGCTTTATTGTTCGTAATAAATATTTGAATGAATGGTTGTAAATGAACATGCATTATATACATGGATTGCATAGGATGGGACAATGATGAAGAGAAGTTCTGGTAGCTATGCTACATAAATCTGGTGGCTCTGCCACAAATCTGAAAAATGGTAATGCCATGTAAACTCTGTAAATCTGGTGGCTTGTCCACAAATTGAAATAAACAGCTTAATGCCTATTTTGGTGTGTTGGCGGGGTGGGTGACTAAAGCTCCCCACAGGTGTGTTGGTTGGTACGGGTGGTGTGTAGCGGATGGAAACTAGGTTTGGTTTGGGAATTGCATATCACATTCATTTTATATATGTTATTATTGTATTATAATTGCAAATGGGCTTTGGCCCAATAAATGCTTAATTGGATTTTTGGCCCAATGGACAATGGTAGGTGGGTTACACACTGAGTTCTAGTAACTCACCCCGTTTTCCTTATCACTTTTAGGTAATGATCAATGATGGAGACTTGGGTCGTGGATATCTTGATGGAGGCTATACTTCAAAACAGTTAAATTTGAAATTTTGGATTTCCTTTAATATTTTAATTATTTAGCTATTTGAATTAAGTTTGTAATAAAGCCTCTGGATTTTTTTTTTTTTTGGTTTTGTTTATTGTTTGATGAATTCATAAACTTCTTAAAGTATTTTGATTGAGATTTTAATTTCTAAAACATAAATAATCATTTTATTCAAAATGAATATACAAAAGGATTTCATAAAAAATTCATATTTTAACTCGGAAAATTACTCTTAAGATTTTCATCAATTCTTTGTGAAAAATATCTTTAATTCATATTAATTTTTTCTCGAACTATTAACGATATTATTAAAATTTTGATTTTTAAGATTTTGCATTTCAAATTGTCGATATATCAATCAAATCAAATTTTAATACTTTGTCTAGATTTTGAAATTTGTTTTGCTTGAATTTTTGAAAGACTTAATGGTTTTTCACTTGTGACATGTCAAACCCCCCTTAACGTATGGGCTGGGTTTGAGGTGTTACAATTAAAGAGCTGAGAAATAAACACATAGCTCTATTGAAAGTTTTTTGGCAATGTTACGGGGTTGAAGAAGCAACGTGGGAACCGGAGAAAGCTATGAGAAAACAATACTCCAACCTATTCACTGGTAAGATTTTCGGGGACGAAAATCCCTAAGGGGGAGAGTTGTAATAACCCGTTTTTGGTTAAATTGGAACAGTGGTTTTGGGACCACAAATATGAGGTTAAAATATTTATTTTATTATTATTCTAATGTTTATAGCATGATTGAGTGGTTGTGTGAAAATTTCGTTAAGAAATTTTATTGTTTGATTGGTCAATTTGATAAAAAAAGACTTAATCGCATAAAATGAAAAATTTGTATTCTATTAGTTTAAGGTGTCAAATGGCTTTGGTTTTTAAATATGGTGGCCTTAAATAGTAATTAAACCATTTGAAAAGTGAGTGGACAATTATGGACAACCATTAAGTGATTTTAGTAGTTTTATACTAATGTCAAATTAGTAATTTATGTGTTAATGATAATTAAATATAACAAAACATAAAATTTAGGCATTTTTCATCTTCATAGCCAAATGTTAGGGCAAAGAAAGCCATGAAAGTAGTTTGAATATTTGGCCAACTATCTTTGGTATAAGTAAGTCTAATTTTGGTACCTTTTAATGATTTCTATGTTTTTGTAATCGTTGCAACTAGTATTAGCTAGCCCAGGGACTATTTTGCAAAACTTTTAAAGATTTTAAATGTTTCCATTGATGAATATATGAGTATTTTGATGTTCTATGATATATTTTGAAAAGTTGATAGTTAAACAAGTTTTGTTAAGTGATTTTTAGTGAAAATGCAAAATAGGGATTAAATTGAGAAATGTGTAAAGTTAGTGGTTAAATTGTGAAATAAATGAAAACTTTTGGCTACTAGGGGTATTATGGTAACTCGGATAGAGTGGGTATATTTGGAATTTCATTAATTTGTGATTTTATGAAATAAGGACTAAATTGTAAAAAATGTGACAATTTAGGGGCAAATGTGTAAAATAGCCCTAATGTTTATTTTGGATTGCATTGAATAAAGAGTTGATTAAATAAGTCAATTTTGAATATATTTAGATCAAGAAAGGAGAAATACAGACTTAGATTGGGGAAAGAATAAAGTTACAGAATAGTTGACTCGATTCGTCATTTTAACATCCGAGTAAGTTCGTATGTTATAATTTCATTTCAAATGAATTCTACATGCTTTGATATAGCATAAATTGGGATTATGTGACTACAGTCAAGTTTGGAAATGATTCGACGACTATTCAACATTTGAAATCCCGTTGAACCTTAGGAATAGTTTAGGATGCTAGTGACATGTCATTAAGGAATACATTGGGTTGGCTTCGGGCCATGATATAGCACTTCGGGTGCGAGTTATACCAATTTGGCTTTTGGCCATGCATATCAGCTAATTTGGCTTCGGGCCATGATTTTAGTATTTCGTAGATAAGTTACCTTGATTTGGTTACGGGCCATGGTATAGGTACTTATCGTGTGAGACCCTTGAGTATCCGACTTCTATTCTGAGTGGTTCAACGGGTAAATGAAAAACGAGAATTTGTATGAGATTAGTACGAGATGGTACAGGTATATGCATAAACCATATTAGCCTTGAATTGAAGAAATGGTGAAGAAAGTATATAGTTCGGTGAACGAGTAATTGAGAGGTTTGTTAGTTGATGTGAATTCTTTTACTTATGATCAATTGTTGAATTATATGTTAATGATTATATCTAATTTATGTCATACGATCTGAAACACCCCACACCCAGCCCATGAGCCTGGATCGGATTTGATATGTTCCTCAATGTAAACCGATTCAAAATTCTTTTGTTACTTTAAAAACTGTGTGTTTTGAAGATTGTTTGTGGGTTGGGCTCGAGTTGAAAACAAGTTCATTTTTATATTGAAAACCCATTTATTTTAGGTGATGAATATTTAAAATTTATTTTAAATTAAATTGACTTAATCTTTAAATAACATAAATTAAGTAACATAGTAATTAAAACAATAATAAAATCATCACTAAGGCCTTATTACATAAAACAAAACACAAATAAAATTGAAGAGTACTTAAATAAAATAAAATGTCCAAATTAAATAAAACTTTAAGCTGAGCATGGCCACCACAAGTTCTGCCGTCCCGATCCATCACTGTCCATCACCTGAAACATGTTTCCACAACGGGGTGAGTTAATAGACTCAATGTGTAACCAACACTAAAATTTAATGGATTTAAGCATACCATACATATCAAGTTCACATAATAATTTAAGATAATGATGCAATCTCGAACCCAAACCTAGATGCCATCCGCTACACATCCTCGTACCAACCTACACACCGTGGGGACTACTAAGTCAACCCTCCATCCGCTACACACCATCGAAGGCAGTCGCTGTAGTTGACGTGCTCATCGCCTATATAAAATTCATGGCATAGCCACCAGATTAAATAATTGTGTCATGAGACACCACATTCAGATATTGTAACCGAAGTTACCACATTCAGATAATGTGACCGAAGTCACCACATTCAGATAGTGAGACCGAGGTCACCACTTTCACTTCCCCTTTTCATATAACCCGAATGCCCCATAATATTCATATCATGCATATCATACTTAAATTCACATTTATGTCACTTTTCACATGTTAAATATAACATATTTCGTAATCCTAGTAGGAGTAGGAAGCGTGCACTGAGTACTTTGTACCATAACATGGTACTTTAGCCACATTCTTACACTTTCATATTAACACATATATCAAGTTAAAGCCATAAATCTATTAAGATTAGTGTGGGGTACACACCTGATTCACTTAACAACTTCACTGAAATCCCGAAATCTGATCTACTGCCTTAAATCTCAAGTTCCTACATTTGATTAATTACTTTACTATTTAGTAAAAGCCTATTTGGTCATAAGACTAAATCCCGAAGGATTATTGTAACCAAAACTTACCTTGTTGCCGATTGAATTAAAAATCAAATCCTGGAAACTTGTATTCTTCCCCTTTGAAATCGGCCAATCACTAGATCCCTTGAACCGGTTAGTTTTCGGTTAAAACAAATAGATCTAAGTACTTAAGATAGGGCCTTGGCTGAATATGTGAGTACACTTACCTTGAAATTCTCAAATCCCGAAAAGTATCCCTCCTTGTAGTCGATAGTCTCAGAATCCCGAAGCTTTCCTTTAAAGTTTCGGCCAACATGTATATGGCATTAGAATCTTAACTTTTGGTTTACAGAAGAAAGAAAATAATAGCAATTGGTCCTTACCCTTACTTGAAGAAGTCGACAATCTCCCTTGCTTGAAGCCCTAAAGAAATCGGCTAGGAAGACTGAATAGTTGTCACAGATTTTGGCTTTTGGGCTTATATGAGTAATCGGCTAGGGGTTGTCTTTGAGGTTTAGGCTTTCGATGAATTGAAACAAAGAAGAAGAATTGGGATGAAGGGTTCGGCAATGGTGAGTCTTTGAGAGGGAGCTTGTGGTTTTGTTAGAAAAAGAAAATAGAGAAGATGTCAAGGGATTTTGGTAGAGACTTTCAAAAGAAAAGAAAGAAATGGCCTTTAATCCTTTTGGCCGAAAATACTATACTTAGTTCCCCCTATTCGCCAACTCTTCCTTATTTTGATAAAGTTTATCTTTTATCACCTTAATTAATCTCATCAATAAACCACTTAAAATAATCTAATATTAAATCACCATTTATCTACTTATTTATCCGAAAATTTAAAGAGAATCAAACTCTTCTTTTAAGAGCCTTAATGCATCAACACTCGCTTTTGGAAGCAAAATAAAACTTCTTTTATTTGCTTCCCAAGTGACTCGATCCCTGGCCCAAATACACAAGCTTGTGGCATCACTTGCTGGGCTTTTAAGTGGTGCCTTCAAGCCACTTTGACAAGCCTGTTTGTGTGTCAAACTTCTTCTATTAATTTTCTTAAGGCCACCTTGCCTTAGTTTCCTCTTTTAACTTAGGTTTCCAAAATGTTCACTTTCCTATTTTAACTTAACATTTCCATACTTTCCTAGGTTTCCAAAAATATTCAAAATACATCCATAACACATAAGACATGTCATTTCGTACAATTAAACCGAAAATACATAGGCCCTTTTCAGGATGTTACAGTTCTACCCCCTTAAAATAATTTCGTCCTCGAAATTTCCTGGCTAAAATAATTGAGGGTATTGCTGTCGCATTGCCTCTTCTGGCTCCTATGAAACTTCCTTCGATCCATGATTGCGCCATAACACTTTGACTAGGGGAACTGACTTCCTCCGTAATATTTTCACATCACGTTCCAATATTTGAATCGGCTCTTCCTCGTTGGATAAGTCTGGTCTTAGCTCCACTTCTTCAACTGGTACCATATGAGATGGATCCGATCGATAGCGACGTAGCATGGATACATGGAATACGTCATGCATCTGCTCCAACTCCAATGGAAACTCTAGCTGATATGCCACTGGCCCAACTCGCTTTAGTACTCGATAGGGCCCTATAAACCTTGGGCTTAGCTTCCCTTTCCAACCAAACCTCATCACCTTCTTCCAAAGCGAGACTTTCAGAAACACTTGGTCTCCCACTTCAAACTCTATTTCCTTCCGCTGGAGGTCGACGTAAGACTTTTGCCTATCAGAGGCTTCCTTTAACCGTGTTTGGATTATCTCAACCTTCTCTTCAATTTTGCCACCAACTCTAGTCCCAAAACTCGACGTTCTCCTAACTCAGTCCAACAAGTAGGAGTTCGACACTTGGACCGCACAATGCTTCATATGGTGCCATCCGAATGCTAGCCTCGATAATCGTTGTTGTAGGCAAACTCTGCTAAAGGAAAGTAATCCTCCCAACTTCCTCGAAAATCCATCACACAGCCTCTCAACATATCCTCCAACACTTGTATTACCCGCTCGATCGCCCATCCGATTGTGGATGAAAAGCCGTAGTGAAGTCCAACTTAGTGCCTAAAGCTTGATGAAGTGCCCTCCAAAATCGAGACGTGAACCTTGGGTCTCTATCCGAAATAATTGACACCGGCACTCGTGTAACCTTACAATCTCTGCCACGTATAATTTGGCTAACTTCTATTACCGGATGAAGTGTGCGGACTTAGTCAAACGGTCCACTATTACCCATACCGAGTCCTTCTTAGTAGGCGTAAGGGGAAGCCCACTAACGAAGTCCATGGTAATTCTTTCCCACTTCCATCATGGAATCTCAATTGGTAAAGCAATCCCGATGGAACTTGGTGTTCACCTTAACTTGTCGACATGTCGACATTTTCCCATGAATTTAATAACTTCCCGCTTAAGATCGTGCCACCAAAATTGTTCTCTTAGATCTCAGACAACTTAATGCCTCCGGGATGCATGGCATAGGGGCTACTATGCGTTTCCCGAAGAATCCTCTGTCTTAACTCCTTATCCTTCGGCATGCAGACTTTTCCTTTGTAGCACAATACTCCTTCATCTTTAACGCCATAATCCTCAAACTCTCCGTTCTGTACTTGCTGTAACTTAGCACTTAGGTCCTTATCAGTCAACTGTCCCCTTTTCTCCTCATGCAGCCATATGGGTTTGACTTGCAACTCTACCAATAGGCTTTCATAATCATACAAACTTAAGTGAGCGAATATAGCCCTTAGATCCGACACAACCTTTCGACTTAGGGCATCAGCTACTACATTCACCTTGCCTGGGTGGTACTCTATCTAGCAATCATAATCCTTCAATAACTCTACCCACCTTCGCTGCCTCAAGTTCAACTCCTTCTGAGTCAACAGATACTTAAGGCTCTTGTGGTCTGTGTAGATCACAGACCTTTCTCCATAGAGATAGTGCCTCCACACCTTAAGGGCGAAAACCACTACTGCCAATTCCAAGTCATGGGTTGGGTAGTTAACCTCATGCGGCCTTAACTGCCAAGATGCATACGCGATTACCTTTCCGTCTTGCATCAATACGCAACCCAAACCTGTATGGGAAGCGTCACAATACACCGTGAATTCCTTTCTTGCCTCTGGCTGAATCAACACTGGAGCTTCCATTAAAACCTTCTTAAGCTTCTCAAAGCTCTCCTGCTAGTTATCCGACCATACAAAGGGTACTTCTTTCCTCAACAACTTTGTCAAAGGCACGGCTATAGACGAGAACCCTTCCACAGACCTTCTGTAATAGCCTGCCAAACCTAAGAAGCTTCGGATCTCAGCCACGGACCTAGGTGGCTTCCAATCCAACACCACTTCAATCTTCCTAGGATCCACTCTTATTCCCTCTGCGGATACCACATGCCCTAAGAACGCCACCACCATGAGCCAAAATTCACACTTGCTGAATTTGGCGTAGAGCTTCTTCTCCCTTAACACTTACAGAACAACTCGGAGATGCTTATCATGCTCCTCTTCAGGCTTAGAGTACACCAAAATATCGTCGATGAACACAACGACGAACCCATCCAAGTAAGGTTGGAAAACTCGGTTCATCATATCCATGAACGCGGCTGGGGCATTGGTCAACCCAAACGGCTTACGACAAACTCAAAATAGCCGTACCTTGTCCTAAAAGCTGTCTTATGGATATCTGCCTCCTTCACCTTCAACTGATGATATCTCGACCTCAAGTCTATCTTTGAGAATACTGCGGCCCCTTTCAGCTGATCAAACAAGTCATCAATCCTTGGCAAAGGATACTTGTTCTTAATGGTCAGCTTATTTAACTGACGGTAATCTATGCACATACGCATAGTTCCGTCCTTCTTCTTTACAAACAGGACCGGTACTCCCCATGGAGACACACTATGTTGAATGAACCCACGATCCAGCAATTCTTGGATTTGAGCCCTAAGCTCCACTAACTCCTTTGGCACCATTCGGTATGGAGCGATTGACATAGGAGCTGTTCCCGGTAGCAAATCTATTCAAAATTCCACCTCTCTATCTGGGGGTATTCTTGGTAATTCCTCCGGAAATACGTCTTTAAAGTCCTTTACTGTTCTAACTCCACTAATTCCCCCTTCTGTTGCATCTACAGCACTGACGAAAGCCAGAAATACCTTGTACCCTTTCCTAACCATTTTCTCAGCCTTCAATGCCGAAACTACATTAGACAGGTAGTTTCTTCTTTCTCCGATCATTACCACTACTTCATCCTCCGGGGTCCTTAGTTCTATTCGTTTAGCTGCACAATCCAACACGGCTCGGTGCTCTACTAGCCAGTCCATTCCAAGTATGAGTTCAAACTCCCCAAAGGGTAGTTTCATTAAGTTAGCCCAAAGTTCACTCCCTGAATCTCTAAAGGTACATTTCGAAAGATCTTATCCACCACTACAGTTTGGCCTAATGGGCTAACTATAGTCATCTGCCTATCAGAAAGTTTAGAGTCTAGGCCTAGTGTTTCCACTACACTACATGCAACATAAGAATGGGTCGAGCCCACATCAATCAGAGCAAAATAGGGCTTGCCATAAAGAAAGAACGTACCGGTCATAACATTCGATGCGTCTCCATCCTCCCTCTGGCAAATTGCATAAACCAAACCCGATCGCTTTGCCTCAAGCTAGCAAGACCCTCGCTTTGTGTTCCACGTCCTCCGCCAAAGACCATTACCTCATTATTTGAACCATGACCTCGTTGAGGCTATCGTCCTCCTCTACTAGGCCGATTAACATTCTCGAGCCATCGATCGATCACAGCTTAAGTTATTTCTTATTGTTACTAAAACATTTTTGACTTAGTAGAAAATCATATTTAAGTTAGAAAACAATTTGAGTTCCTTTTATCCCAAGTTATAGTATGATACCCGATGGTATAGTTTAAAACATCGTTTTTTTTTGAAATTTTGAAACCGTTGTCTTTCCAAGTTTTAGCACATTTCACTCAATTAGTTTGTTAAAGCATATTGAAAATCTACTTAAACATAACATATCAAAACATAATTTAAGAGGCCATTTACAAACCCAAATATAACAAAATAGAAATAAATCACTAGTGTACCAAATTTTATAAAAGAAGTCCGAGCAAATCTTTACTTCAAGATGGCATGAGCACCTCGAGTCCATCCCAACTCTATGTCCGCGTCTAAGTGTCACCCGAAAAAGTCAAAGGAGAGAGTGAGTCGCAAGACTCAAGCATAAATCCCTCTCCAGATAACATGCCAACACATATGTCATAATGTATAATGCAAATCATGCACCTGCTCCTAACCAACCATATCGCTTTTCTACCCCTGTGGTACCAAACCACCGGTGGTGCTAAACCACCGTGACCCAAAGTCACGATATCCATATGTGGGTACCAAACCACCGTGACCAAGTCACAATAATCCAATGATGGGGCCAACCCATCGTGTGATACCAAATCACTAGCGACGATCCCGTATCTCATAAGTGGGGCCAACCCACTGTGGTGCCAAACCACGTGGACGAGTCGCAATGAGGTGCCAAACCTCGTGTCCCAAAGACACAATGTGATACTAAATCACCGTGACCGTAGTCACAAATCGATGATGGGGCCAACCCATCGTGTGATACCAAATCACCGCGCCAATCCCAGATAATCAATCAGGGGCCAACCCATGTGGTACTAAGCCACTTGGACGAGACGCCGAGGTGCCAAACCTCCGTGACCCAAAGTCACAAAATACGTGGTACCAAACCACCGGAGGTGCCAAACCTCCGTGTCCCAAAGACACAAAGGTCCCAAAGACACGGATATCAAATTTCCTCCTCTCATATCACCCAATCACAAATCATACTAGATGCAAAATCGCAAGTCATGCTATCATGCTCACATGCTTAATATGGCATCTCAATGAACATGCACCCATAATCATAATATCATATATCATCACATAGCTCATATCAAAACGGTCTTACCCGAATCCGTATCCATACCTCAATGGGTACCAAATCAGTCAATCACACTGTTTCATTTACACAACAAAGTTATTACATTACTAAGTTAAGATAGTGTGTTAGTTTACACACCTGAATTAGCGGAGGTTTTAATACTAAGAACCGGTCTAAGACCCTCGACCACCTTGACAACTTTGATCCTAAAATCGATCAACCAAAGGGTTAGCACACATATCATTCGGCCATAACCAAATAAATCAAAGGGTATATCGGTTTACCCTTACGTTAAATTGGATTTGGTTTCCTACCAACTCCGAACCCAACAGTGGTTCTTTCAGCAATCGGCTTCACCCTAGAAAGAAAGTGGTTAATCCTTTGAAACCATAAACTTAATCGAAACTAAACAGATAACTATGAGCAATCATCTCCCCATTACTTACCGATTGCTAAGCAGAGTAAAAAGGCTCTCCTTGCTTGATTACGAACTCCAAAGGCCCTATATGGAAATAGTTACCAAAACAAGTGATTAACTCCTTTATACTAGATATCGAAATCAGCCCTTAAACATACCCAAAAATCAGCAAGGTACCAGAGAAAGGAGAAAGGCCATTCGGCCAACACTTACCCACTACCAATCGATTGGAAACCAGCACCTAACGACACCCAATATTCGGCCACCAAACACCACTAGGAGAGGAGAAAGATTCGGCTAACAGGTTTTGGAAAAGAAATGAAATAAAGAAAGATGAGTGGAGGGGGTCACTTTCGGTTTTGAAAGGGGAAGAAAAGAATAAGGTGTGTTTAGAAGAAGAACAACTTTCGGCTACTATCCTTCAAGAAAAGGAGAAAGAAAATGCTAGATTCGGCTCAAAGATGATGAAAAACAAAGGCTGGTTTCGGTTTAAATGAAATGGTATGGAACAAATGGGAAAATCGGCACAAGGGTTGTAAAAACAAAAAGAAAGAAAATGAGAAGGAAGGATCACTAGTTTTGGCTTTGCACAATGAAAAGAAGAAGGAAGAAACAAGGTAGAATTTCGGCACTAAGGGTGCTTGAGGTTTCAGTTTAACAAAATTGAAAAAGAACAGAAGGTGGGAAAGGCATTCGACTAACAAGGTTTCTAAAAGAGAGAAAAAGATGGTAATGGCTGCTAGGTTCGGCTAACATAAGGAGAAAGAAGCAAAACAACAAAAGAGGACAAATAATGCTTAAGAGTCCAAGAGGACATTCGGCTACTACTAAAACAAAACTGATTGAACAAAAGCAAATTTGGCAAAGATGGGAGCACTTGGTTCTTGGTTTCCAAAATGAAAAGAAAAACAAAGAGATTCGGCTTAGGCTATTTGCAAGGACCGAAAACACACATGCCAAAAGGCAATTTCGCACCTCCAAACACCAACCGCCACACATCCCCTTTCCCCAAACTCTCACCAAATCCGGCCAAATCTCCCCCATTTACTCTCACACCACCAATTCAAATACCAAGACCAAATCTTCCTCCTACAATTGCTCTCCATCCACCGCTTGAATGAGTTGACAAAGTCCAAGCTAGAATTCAAATTGCCCACAACTCTTCCCTCCATGCCGTCAAAATGGATGCAAAGGGTGGGATTCTCATGACTTGAACTCAAGACCTCCCCCTGCAATTGACGCCACACACATGCTCCAAGTGGCGATGCCTTGCCACTTTGCTAGCTCTTCATTTGTGATACAAATTCACTTAAATTAATTATAAACCCCAAAGACCTTCACTCCTATCCCTTAAAGCCCAAAACAAAAATTTTACCACCTACTCAGCACACTCCTAGCCTACATCTAAGCCCCAAACCACACCAACAACAACATAGCAAGCCATGAACATGCAACAATGCCAAAAATAAATTAACCCCTTAACCCGGATATTACGCTTCTACCCCTTAAAAATAATTTTGACCCAAATTACCTCGGTCACAGAGTTATGGTATTGTCGTCTCATCATATCCTCGGGTTCCACGCCGCTTCTTCCACGCCATGATTCCGCCAAAGAACCTTAACCAGAGGTACAGACTTCCTACGAGAACCTTCACATCCCGATCTAAAATCAGACAGCTCTTCCTCCATGGTCATATCTGAATTTACCTCGATCTCTTCATCATTACCACATGTGATGGATCGGAACGATATCGCCAAGCATCAAAACGTGGAACACGTCGTGAATCGACTTAGCTCACCGGCAACTCGAAATGATATGCAATCGTCCCACTCGCCTTAGTACCTTATACGCCCAATAAACCTCGGACTTAGCTTGCCTTTCTTCCCAAACCTTAATACTTTCTTCCACGGTGAGACCTTCAGAAAACCCGATCTCCCACAAAGAAATTCAATATCTCTCCACTTAAGATCGGATAGACTTCGCTCGGTCCGAAGCTTCCTTCAATCGAGCCTCTAATTAACTTAACCTTGTCTTCGCCTCAAAGAACCAACTCGTCCCAATAACTAACGTTCACTTAACTCTGTCCAACAAGTAGGTGAACGACACTTTCTACCGTACAACGCCTCATATGGTGCCATCTTGATACTTGCTTGGTAACTGTTGTTGTAGGCGAATTCAGCTAATGGTAGATACTCCTCCTAGCTACCCCTGAAGTCCAAAACACACCCTCGTAGCATATCCTCCAAGATCTGTATAACCCTTTCTCGATCGCCCATCGACCTGCGGATGAAATGTCAGTCTGAAATCTAACCGTGTACCCAGAGCTTGATGCAACGCCTTCCAGAACCTTGACGTGAATCTCGGATCCCTATCCGAGATGATCGATACCGCATACTCGTGCGCCTCACTATCTCGACACATACAGACTTTGCCAACCTCTCGCAGTGAGCTTTCATTTGGTTTCTTAAGACAATCTTTGAGCATATGGTCCTTCCGATCGACACCGATGACCCACACCTCCAAAACATCCCCGCCTTTTTCCAAAGAACCTACGCCTTTTCAACTAGAACGCAAATTCACGCTCCCATCATCAAGAATCAACAATCTTAACTCGTCTCACGAAGCCATCCTCAAACGAACGCACCTCTCATGCTCAAGAGCCACCATCCTCTATAAGCACCCGAAAATAGTCCCATGTCGATCTTCATCAGAAGGCTGTTTCTCGATAAAGGAGCCACCACGGTATGACTCATCTCGAGAAGTGATACGATCCCTTTAATTTCTCTTCAACTCGTTAGGTCCAGATCATCCATGATCTCTTTCTGCTTCAGCCAATACTCAGAAGTTGCTAGGAGCAACACCGAGAGTGCTTCTTTCCACAATGATCACAAGGACGACATCGCCATCCCCATCGTGTGATACCAAATCACTAGCGACGATCCCAGTATCTCATAAGTGGGGCCAACCCACGGTGGTGCCAAACCACGTGGACGAGTCGCAATGAGGTGCCAAACCTCCGTGTCCCAAAGACACAATGTGATACCAAATCACCGTGACCGTAGTCACAAATCGATGATGGGGCCAACCCATCGTGTGATACCAAATCACCGCGCCAATCCCAGATAATCAACTGTAAAGACATAGTGTCCCAAAGACACGGACATCAAATCATGCTATCATGCTCACATGCTTAATATGGCATCTTAATGAACATGCACCCGTAATCATAATATCATATATCATTAGCTCATATCAAAACGGACTTACCCGAATCCGTATACATACCTCGATTTCACTACTCATCAACTCTAGGCCTCTTTTGAACCTTCCTAAATGATAACTATGAGATGATCCAAAACCTCTTACCCACTTTTAGTTTATTTCGATCCATAGTCTACTTTGTAGCATCCTTAAATCCTCGGCTACCTTGGCGGCCTTTTCTACTAAAGTAGAAAACTCCCGCTCCTAATGCGGTGCTATCAACAATCTCAAATTATCCCTTAGTCCGTCCTCAAACGGACACACCTAAAACATCCTCCCGCGTTCATGCTTCGATCACAAGGACGACTACTACTCCTCGAGCATATCGGCCAACCTCCCAAACGATAAATTTAGCTTCATCCACGTAGCATCATTCGACTTGTTCCTTGAACCAGCCCTAGAAAAGCCTTCCTCCGCTCATCAATATATCTCGCCCCACATACTTCTTAAATTCCGATCGACTTGCCTTAACATAATCTCGTGCCAAATCATCAATCGTGGCACCATTTCGAACTGTTAACCACCATTGATACGCTTTATCGCGTAACAGTGCCACCATTCCTTTCAACTTCTCTTCAGGGGTTAGTTCGAGCTCATCCATAATGCGCTTGGTCGCCTCCAACTAGTATTCAGCTGTACTGGGTGCTACATCAGACACTCCACGGAACACCTCAGCTCCGTTGGCTCAGAGTCGCTCAAGTATAGACTTTCGAGCTCCCATATTTCCGCCCACTCCATCCACCATTTCCAAAACTCATAGCACAGCCTGCGATATGAATCATCCCCCGTCTGGGCCTGCTGCTCGACACCAACAGCTGGGGGTGGTGGTGGCGGTGGTAACTCATTGTCAGACCCTTGACCTGATCTAACGGGTTTTGACACAGCTATTCTTCCTCTACCTTGTCCATGATGACCGCGTCCTCTAGAACTCACAACTAATGATGCGTTTTAATATGATTTAAGAAAGTTTTATAAATTAGCCCTTATTCCACTGATTATCCACGACGAAGTTTTATGAAAAGAATCTTAAGAGTGGTTCTTTCGTATGCACACAGTCTTCACATTTATACATCCATCAATCAATTATGAACTTTCGTTCATTGAGAGAAATGTTGTAGTTTTCATTGTTGTTATTTTTCCACTACCTAGGGGTATTTGCGTAATTTATCCTACAGGGGTATTTTCATAATTTGTCAAATAAGGTTCCTTGGTGATTTTGTCAAAGAGTATTTTGGAAATTTTAAAATCCCGGGGCTTTTCGATAAATTTGGAAATTCTAGGGGTATTTCGGTAATTTTGAATTTTAGGGGTGTTTTGGTAATAGACCAGGGTAAATTTGCAAGGTTTAATAGTTCAGGGATATTTCAAAATTTGCAAAACTTTGAGAATTCTTTTTGAGAAATTTCTTTTCCAAAATGATGAAGTTACAAAAATTTTGGAAATTAGGGTCATTTTGGAAATTTTGGTAAGTTAGGGGCAATTTTGTAATTTTCCAAAATCAAGGTATTTTTGATAATTTGCATATAAGGGTTTTGGGACTTGTTATAAAATAATGAAAATGTTGATTAGAACTGTGGGTATTTAAGACATTTTTATAAACCAAGGGTATTTTGTAATTTTACCACTAGGGGTATTTTTGTAATTTTATAAATCAAAATTTTTTGAAAAATTGTGTAGAAAAAATAGTTTTCACAAATCAAAGAAAATGATTTTAAGAGTTTTAAAATTAGGGTTCTTATATAAAAGAAAAACATGGCTAGTTCCCTTTCGGGTTTTAGTTATTGGGTTTAGCCTATGACCGAGTTTTCTTGATCAGGGTGAACCAAAGCTATGCACCAGGTAGGATTCGAGTGGAGAGGAGGTGAGTCACACGGACAACTTAAATACCAAGCTCCCACTAAAACCATTCCTAGGCATGCGCACAAGGGTTGCCACACCTACTAAGTCCTCTAGGTTAGGGTGAACCGAAGCTACGCACCAGGTAGGATTCCTGCGAAGAGGAGGTGAGTCACTAGGACTGCTTAAATACTAGGCTCTTCTGGATCCAATCCTAGACATGCGCACAGGAATTACCACACCCTAACTCGATTGACTTAGCCATAGGTTTGTTTAGTTAGGCATTTAAGTCTTACGTAGTAGTTGGGGTAGACTAGTCCTAGGGTTCAAGTACCTATCATTCTATTCTACGTTCCATTCCTTTTCTACCCTTCTATAAATCACATAATCACACAAACGGTTAGGGGTACTTACCTGGTGGACTGCGGGTCGGAGAATTAGGTGCCATGCCATCAAACCTGCCTATTTTCAGAAATACTTCCATAAACCTCATTTGGGCTCGATTTGAAAACGTTTTGGGCCTTAAACCACAGCCCGAGAGTTTAAAACTGGGATCTGATACCAAATTGAAACACCCCACACCCGGCCCACGAGCCTGGAATGGATCTGGTATGTTCCTCGATGTAAACCGGTTTAAAATTCTTTTGTTACTTTGAAAACTATGTGTTTTGAAGATAGTTTGTTTGTGGGTTGGGCTCGAGTTGAAAACAAGTTTATTTTTATATTGAAAACCCATTTATTTTAGGTGACAAAATATTTAAAATTTATTTTAAATTAAATTGACTTAATATTTAAATAACATAAATTTGTAACATAGTAATTAAAACAATAATAAAATCATCACTAAGGCCTTATTACATAAAACAAAACCCAAATAAAATTGAAGAGTACTTAAATAAAATAAAATGTCCAAATTAAATAAAACTTTAAGTGAGCATGGCCACCACAAGTTCTCAGTCCCGGTCCATAACCGTCCATCACCAAACATGTTCCCACAACGGGTGAGTCAATGAGACTCAATGTGTAACCAACATTAAAATTTAATAGATTTAAGCATACCATACATATCATGTTCACATAATAATTCAAGATAATGATGCAATCCCAAACCCAAACCTAGATGCCATCCGCTACACATCCCCGCACTAACCTCGCACATCGTGGGGACTACTAAGTCAACCCTCCATCCGCTACACACCATCGAAGGCGATCATTGCAATGACGTGCTCATCGCCTATATAAAATTAATGGCATAGCCACCAGATTAAATAATTGTGTCATGAGACACCACATTCGAGATATTGTAACCGGTTACCACATTCGGATAATGTGACCGAAGTCATCACATTCAGATAGTGAGACCGAGGTCACCACTTTCACTTCCCCTTTTCATATAACCCGAATGCCCCATAATATTCATATCATGCATATCATACTTAAATTCACATTTATGTCACTTTTCACATGTTAAATATAACATATTTCGTAATCCTAGTAGGAGTAGTAAACGTACCTGAGTACTTTATACCATAACATGGTACTTTAGCCACATTCTTACACTTTCATATTAACACATATATCAAGTTAAAGCCATAAATCTATTAAGATTAGTGTGAGGTACACACCTGATTCGCTTAACAACTTCATTGAAATCTCGAAATCAGATCTACTACCTTAGATCTCAAGTTCCTACATTTGATTAATTACTTTACTATTTAGTAAAAGCCTATTTGGTCATAAGACTAAATCCCGAAGGATTATTGTAACCAAAACTTACCTTGTTGCCGATTGAATTAAAAATCAAATCCCGGAAACTTGTATTCTTCCCCTTTGAAATTGGCTAATCACTAGATCCCTTGAATCAGTTAGTTTTCGGTTAAAACAAATAGATATAAGTACTTAAGATAGGGCCTTGGCCGAATATGTGAGTACACTTACCTTGAAATTCTCAAATCCTGAAAAGTATCCCTCCTTGTAGTTGACAGTCTCAGAATCTCGAAGCTTTCCTTTAAAGTTTCGGCCAACATATATATGGCATTAGAATCTTAACTTTCGGCTTACAGAAGAAAGAAAATAATAGCAATTGGTCCTTACCCTTACTTGAAAAAGTCGACAATCTCCCTTGCTTGAAGCCCTAAAGAAATCGGCTAGGAAGACTGAATAGTTGTCACAGATTTCATCTTTTGGACTTATAGGAGTAATCGGATAGGGGTTGTCTTTAAGGTTTTGGCTTTTGATGAATTAAAACAAAGAAGAAGAATTGGGATGAAGGGTTCAGCAATGGTGAGTCTTTGAGAGGGAGCTTGCGGTTTTGTCAGAAAAAGAAAATAGAGAAGATGTCAAGAGGATTTCGGTAGAGACTTTCAAAAGAAAAGAAACAAATGGCCTTTAATCCTTTTGGCCGGAAATACTATACTTAGTTCCCCCTATTCAGCCAACTCTCCCTTATTTTGATAAAGTTTATCTTTTATCACCTTAATTAATCTTATCAATAAACCACTTAAAATAATCTAATATTAAATCACCATTTATCTACTTATTTATCCGAATATTTAAAGAGAATCAAACTCTTCTTTTAAGAGCCTTAATGCCGTCTAACACTCTGCTTTTGGAAGCAAAATAAAACTTCTTTTATTTGCTTCCCAAGTGACTCGATCCCTGGCCCAAATACACAAGCTTGTGGCGCCACTTGCTGAGCTTTTAAGTGGTGCCTTCAAGCCACTTTGACGAGCCTGTTTGTGTGTCAAACTTCTTCTATTAATTTTCTTAAGGCCACCTTGCCTTAGTTTCCTCTTTTAACTTAGGTTTCCAAAATGTTCACTTTCCTATTTTAACTTAACATTTCCATACATTCCCAGGTTTCCAAAAATATTCAAAATACATTCATAACACATAAGACATGTCATTTCGTACAATTAAACCGAAAATGCATAGGCCCTTTTCAGGATGTTACACGAGCTTACTAAGCTTTATAGCTTACTTTGTTTATTTTTCCTTGTTTTATAATGTTACCAAGGCTAGCTCGGATATGAGGATCATCGAAGATCGCTTCACACTATCCATCTATATATCGGTACCTATGAACTTGGTATTTGAAGTATGTGGCATGTCTAGGGACTTTGAGTAATTTTGGTTATGTTATGGTATTGATTTTGGCCATTTGAATTGGCTTTTAAATGTATATGTTTTGGTCTATATATATATATATATATAGTCATGTGGGTTAGCTTAGGATGGTGAATTTGATGATGTATATAAGTGTACAAATGGCTTTTGTTTTGAGTTGGTACTTGACCTATGTTGTGTGATTGAGGTGGATTCATGATGCTTATTGATAATAGGTAATTTTGAATGTCAATAGGTGATGGTTTGCGAATTGGTATGTTTGTGGAATTGAGCATAATAATGTATAATTGTAAATGGTCATTTTGATGTTTTGAGAAGACAAAGATTGGCATGAAATTAGATGGCAATATGTGGTATTTATGTTTTGTACTGGTTGGTGTTGGAATTGGTATAAATCATGCTTGATTGGAATTGAAATATATGCCTTTTGATGATATATTGTATGCTATTTGAGAGGTGTAGGTGTGCCTAAATATGGGTGGCAAAATGGATTGGTAAATAGCCTATTTTTTTCCACATAGGCGTGTGTCTCAGCCATGTGTGACACATGGTTATGTGACACGGCCATGTGTCCCCTGGTGTTAAATTTGAAATCAAGTTAGTATGCTCCACACGGCCTCACACAAGGGTGCATGACTTGGCCGTGTGGAATAAGTTAGTATACCCTACAGGATTGACACGGCCTAGCACACAGCCTGGCACACGGGCATGTATGGCCATTTTTAGGGCACACGGGCTAGCTACACGGGTGTATGTGTGTTGGCCATGTGACCCAAGTCAAAGAGTTACACGGGGTCGTACACGGGCTGGGACACGATCATGTACTCCCATTTCGAATGTCCATACAGTCTATGACACGGGCGTGTCTGGTGGCTGTGTGAGACACACGGCCTGGCCATATGGGCGTGTGTCCCCTGTTTTGAAAAAAAGTTTCAAAGTTTCGTGAAATTTTTGTTAAGTTAATGGTTTAGTCCCGAACCATTTCCAATGCATGTTTAAGGCCTCGTAGGCTCATATTAGGGACAATTTGATTGAGATTGAATGATGATTATATGATTTGATTAAATGTATGTGAAAAGTATGTTTAAATGTGTTATAAGTCTGGTAATGCTCCGTAACCCTATTTTGACGTTGAATACGGGTGAGTGGTGTTACATATTTTATCACAAATATATAAACAACCTCCCTATACATAAGATGTACAATTGTCCTCAATGTACAAATAGATATAAACAGAATAAGCACAATATCAAAAAAGAGGGAGAGAATTAAAACTATCCTAAATGTGGATGAAATTTCTAGAATAGTGAAAACAGGAATTGTGGGCAAATCTAAATGTAGTGCATATTTCTGAGCAAACTAATAAGAAGATAAAAAACTAAATAAGAATATAAAGATATTACAAGCTCGAATAGAAACAACCATCAAAATAAAAACTAACAACTTAGTTCAAAATAAAAATAAAATAAAACAGTCGCACCAATAAAAATAAAACAACTAACAAAACACAAAAAAAAAAAATAAAAATAAAAGTACAAATAGAAATAAAATTAAATAAAGAAGAAAAAAGTAGATTAGTGATCGTCGTTGTGAGAGGCGTCGGGATCGTGCAGTGTATAATCAAAATGAGAGATATGAAGGTGCTGGCGAATCTGATGCAAAGCCACGTCGATGCTATCGAACCGCTCAAAGCATCAGTGCTCAAATTGGTCCACTCGGAGAGGTCCTCAAGTGTAACAGTAGGAGCAATGGTAGTGTGACTCGGAGGTGGAGAACTAGGTAGGCCTACATGGTGAGGAGGATCATCGTCGGGAAACTCCTCATTCACATCCTGAGGGTTGAAATGAGATAATATGTATCGACGTGGACCCATTCCACATTATTTCTCACTCATCCTCATGTGATTCATAATCGATAATCCTTGCAGGATCATCTTTCCAACTAGTGTAACGTAGGATGACTACTCTAGAGTATCAAGGAGGCTAAAATACCTCGCTACGCGAGTCATATAAGGGCCCAAATAGATAGGACCTTTCCTACTGCAGTCAGACTAGTGGTAAAAAGATAGGGCGATAAAATAGACAAGATCGAAGGGTCATCGTATTTCCATGCTCCAAAGAAAGTAAGCATCATATGTACCTATGACACCGGTGCTCTCCTTCGACCGATCAAAGTGTGCGCCAAGATGGCATGGATGTAGCACAGTGTCAGAGGTAGAGAAGTAACTTTCGATTGACTTGGGTTGCATGGTGTCGTAGTCGTAGAAAATCAGTCCAACAAAGAGAAGGTAACCGATGGATGTGTTCGTATAATGTAGGGAACCCTTCGGCACTCATAAACTCCTCAAAATATAAGCCAACTATGGCTCCAAAACCTGGGACACTTAGATAACACGTTGCATCACCGAGTCTGAAGGAAACAGTGCGTGACTCATCCCGCTACAACATAACTTGTTGTAGAGAAAATGTCTAACAAAAATCCAGTGTGAGTTTAGAATAAGTAGGCTTGATAATGGTGAAAAATTGGTCCCAAGGAGCTGTATCAATCAGTGCTTGCACTTTATCAGCTAAGTAGATCGCCTTTAATGCTTTCTAGTCTATGCAACGACCTAAATAGAAGGGTCACTTCCTAATGTGCTGATATTGGTCCTCATGTGGACTTGAAAATGATTGGAGACATGGGTGTCTAACAACTAAAGGAGGCGTAAGAACGAAGTCACCCCCGGTGTCTTTCGCTTTTTCAAAGTGGGGACGACAACCTTATTGTTACCTCTGGTATTAGTCTTAATGTACCTAAAAGAACATATAAAAACTAAATAATGCAACATCAGTACAAATGAAATAACACATAGATAAATCAACATGAAAAATAGAACACAACAACAAGCAATCCAACCAATGACAAAAGCTAAATCACATAACCAAAATTAAAGTCTATTACTAATATCAACTAGAACTAATACTAATTAGAATCAAGTAGAGGTAAGATAACTAATGATAAACCGTAAAAGTAACATATTTTAATCCCATATTTAGCATACTTTTGGATGATTTATCTATTGATTTATGTAAAAAGGTTCTCTTAATCCTTTCTTTTCATGTTTTATACTCAGGAAAGCACCTGAGGATGAAAAGAATGAGAAACGGGCCTAAAATAGACCAAATGAGACATATCATGAAATTGGAACGGCTTGGTAATCGTGTCAAATAGTAAAGTTTTAATATTTATAAAGAATGATCGAACCAGTAGACTAACTATGACAATGATTGAAGCAAGTGCACCTATCGAACAATAGTATAGTTTAGGCAAGATTATTTTATCAAAACCAAAGGAACCTAAATGTACTACTACTCACTTTCTTTCTATTATTTATCCTAAAATATGGAGTGATTTATTAATCTAAAACTAATGAAAAAAAAACTAAACTAGATGCAAAGACAAAAGAATGAAACTTTGGGAAAAGACTGTGGAAAAACTCAGTTGATTACGATGATACCCTCAGTAAGAATCCACCTATGACTTCCCTTGTTATCTAACTTTTAATTCATATGACTTCTTTACTTAGCTTGATCCATGAGACTCCTAACCTATATTAATCCCCTCTCGAGGCAAATAATGTCTAACCTTAGGTTAATTAGTGGAACTCTCGTTCTCTTATAATAACCCCTAAGGAAGCGATAAATCGATCAATGGACTCCCATATTAGGTTTCACCCTAATCCGGCAAAATCTCATCACCCTATCTCTAGGCGTGTGATCAACTCCACTTAATTATGCTAGATCTACTCTTATGCAGGGTCTATTACTCCTCCACCTAAGCACATCAGATTAAATTAAGCAACACAATTAAGAACAAATTAAGTACTTATAATATAATTTAGAAATCAAATAACAAAATCCATCATAGGTTTCATCCCCTTAGGTATTTGAAGGGTTTAGTTCATAACAAAATAAGAAAACATCTCAAGAGAAAAGATAAAACAAAACATAAGAAATCCCTAAAACCCTCTGAAGGAATTGAAGAGGAGATCTTTTGTCTTGAGTAGAACTCTGACTTCTTGATATGAATCAACTGGCTATCTTCGAGTAATTCCCTGAATAAAAGCTCTAGCAGAAAACTCAGCCTAAAACTCCCCTTTAGAACGACTTCCTTGGGTTGTTTATATAGGCTCCCTAGATGCTTTACTTGGCTCCTAAGTACCTCCTTCAAGTAGAATTACTATTAAGGTGTTTAAGTAGACTTAGGAGTATGTTTCTTTGGCTTCAAGCATCCAAATCTGAGTGAAATTGCTCATTCCTATGGTAGGGGCACGCCCATGGCACACACCCATGTAAATTATCTTCAGGCCATGTCTCGATTCTGTCGATTGCGACACGACCGTGTAAATCATGGCATGGCCGTGTGAAGTAATTTAACGAGGCACGACCGTGTGGCGTGAAGTTCAGGCCATGTCAAATTCTTGGGTTGGCCCAATTTGGTCCGTTTTAAGACCGTTTTATGTTCTTTTCATCCTTGGGTGCTTTTCTAAGTATAAACATGAAAAGAATAGATTAAAAGCACCTTTCACATAAATTAATGGTTAAATCATCCAAAAGCATACTATATATGAGGTTAAAATATGTTACTTTTACGGTTTATCACCTGGACTTAAGCCTAGACGGCCGTGCCTCTTAAGAGAAGTCTGAACACGGCCTGACCATGATTCACATGGTTGTATCTCATCAACAGGCTCACACACGGCCTGGCCACGAAACACATGGGCATGTCCCTGCCGCGGCCAAGTGGAGTTCTACCCGGAATATGGTACTTAGAGGCAAAGAAACACATTCCAAAGCCTATTCAAACGCCCTAGTAGGAATTCTACTTGAATTAAGATATGTAGGGGGCCAAGTAAAGCATCTCAAAGTCTATATAAAAACCCTAGGGGACAACTTAAATGGGGAGTTCAGCAGAAACCTTCTGCCAGAGCCAGCGATTAGGTAGGCCAATGAGCCGAGCCAGAAAGGGCAGATTTGTGGGAATCACTCGAAGATAGCCAGCTGATCCATCTCAAGAAGTCAGAATTATACTCAAGACGACAGATCTTTCCTTCAATTCCTTCAGGGGTTTTAGGGATTTCTTATGTTTTGTTTTATCTTTTCTTCTCAGATGTTTTCTTTTATTATTATGAACTAAACCTTTTAGATACCTAAAGGGGATGAAACCTAAGATGAATCTTGTTATTGTTAACTAAACTATATGATAAATATTTGATTTGTTCTTAATTATGTGTGCTTAATTCTTGTGTTAATATTTTTGGGATATTGATTCAAGTTCAATGTGCTTAGGTGGTGGAGCAAAAGTCCCCGTCTAAGAGTGGATCTATCATAATTAAGCGGAGTTGATCATGCGCCTAGAGATAGGGTGACGAGATTTTGTTGGATTAGGATGAAACCTAATATGGGAGTCCATAGATCGAGTTAATGCGATTCTAGGGGTTTTAATTAGAAATGGATTTCAATTAGTCAGCCTAGGGTTAGACGTTATTCGCCTCGAGAGAGGGTTTAATATAAATTAGGGAATCTTACGGATCAAGTCAAGTGAATAAATCGTCTGGTTCAGTGTTAGATAACAAGTGAAGTCTAGATGGATTCTTCCTAAGGGTATCATCTTAATTAACTGAGTTTTCCCAACAGTATTTCCCTAATTCATTCTTTTTGTCTTTGCGTCTTTAGCTTAGTAGTTAGTTTTAGATTAAACAACCAACCACTTAATATTTAGGCTAAATAATAAAAAGAAGGTTAGTATTAGTACTTTTAGTTCCTTTGGGTTTGACAATCCGGCCTTGCCTAAGCTATACTACTGCTCGATAGGCGAACTTGCCTTAAGTCATTGTCAGAGTTAGTTTCCAGGTTCGATCGTTCTCTTTATAAATTTTAAAACTCGACAAAATAAAGATGAAGTTTTTGGCACAGTTGCCGGGAAACTAAAATATTAAGAAAGCCTTATTTTTATTACTGTAGCCTTTATTTTTATTTTTCTGTAATTTATTTTTATTTTTATTTTTATTTAAGTTTTAACCTTGCTAATTTTCTTTCTTTCTTTTCCAACACAAGTATCTCTAGTTTATTACTAGAAGGAACCCGAAAGGACCACTAGTATACGACAGTGATATTGAAGCTACCGCTCACAGGAATCGTAGAGAAATTAGGTGAGCCCTAAATTACAGAGAAAAAGAACAACAAGGCTGATCCAATCCTACTGAAGGGATGGACGAGAATAACCCACCTCCACAAGATGTGGCAGAAAACAATGCTCCGCGTACTATGTATGATTATGCTAAACCTCATTTAACAAGAGGAAAATCAAGTATCGTTAGGCCTGCTATAGCTGCTAATAATTTTGAATTAAAGCCTAACACTATAAAAATGATTCAACAATTTGTTCAATTTGATGGTTTGCAAGACGAAGACCCAAATACTCATATAGCTAATTTTTTAGAGTTCTGTGATATCTTTAAAATAAATGGCGTTTCTTATAATAGCCCGATTTAAGGGCTAGTCAGAATAGTGATCTCAGGATCACTATTTTGAGATCGGAGAAATTATTTTCTTGATATATATTATGGGTTAGAGCACGATAGCATATGAGCATTAAAATTTTGGTATTTTAATTTTAACGGTTTCGTGTTTAATTTGAGAAAAAAGACTAAATCGCGTAATGTGCGAAAGTTCCATTCTATATTCTAAGAGTACCAAATGGCTATGTATTATAAAATGGGGGTATTTAAAAGGCAATTTGGCCTTTGAAAGATGTTTGGCTTGCCATAAGAGAGCATGGGAGACAAAATTGTCAATTAGTGTCAAAGTTAGTAGTAGTAGGTGGACTAATTTGTCTTTTAATAATATAATAAGGAGAGAAAAGTTATCATCTTTTTCTCCTATCATCTTCCACCAAAAATTTGCAGCAAATAAGGGGTAGAAACCTTCAACAATTTCAGCAAACTATCATCCATTCATGTAAGTGCTCTAGTGAACTTTTCTTGAAAATAATTATACTTTTGAGATCCCTAAAGCTTAAGCTTTCAAATAAGGGGACTATAGTGCAATGTTGTGAAAGGTTTGGAGTTTTACCATGAGAGCTACTTTAGTTGTTTGTCTCATTTTTAAGGAAGAACTTGAGTCTTAGTTGTTAGATGAACAACTTTTAAAAATGGTGTTAGCATGAGGACACTAAATAGGACCTTAATGAAAAGGTTATGAACTTGGTAGTAAGTATGTGAAATATTGATTGTTGATGATAGCTATAAGAGCATTAAATATTTATCTAGGCTCGTTGAAGATAAAAATGTGATTAGAATTAATTTTCGAGCCTAGGGTCAAAATGATCATTTTGCCAAAATCTAGGGATAAAATGGTAATTTTTCCTAAGTAGGATTATTGAGATGCTTATATTAATAAAATGATTAAAATGAGCTAATTTGCTATTATAGAGCAAGAGGAGATGAGAATTCACCTCAATCATGGAAAGGATAAAGTTGTGGACTAAACCGAAGAACTAACACATTTTGAAAACAAGGTAAGTTGTATGTGAATTTAATGCAATATTTTATCAGCTTAAGTGAGAATGCTTAATTTCTTATTGATGCGTGATACTTCAATGAATTGAGAAACTTATGTGATGTGATATCGAAGTCCTAATGGACCAGACCATGTTTCGAACATGGCATCGGCGATGAGATGTGTGCCAGTGTAAGACCATGTTTGGAACATGGAATCGGCGTTGATACGTGTGCCAGTGTAAGACCATGTTTAGAACATGGCATCGGTGTTGAGATGTGTGCCAGTGTAAGAACATGTTTGGAATATGGCATCAGCGTTGATACGTGTGCCAGTGTAAGACCATGTTTGGAACATGGCATCGACGTTGAGACGTGTGCCAGTGTAAGACCATGTTTTTAACATGGCATCGGTGTTGATACGTGTGCCAGTGTAAGACCATGTTTGGAACATGGCATCAGCATTGAGATGTGTGCCAGTGTAAGACCATGTTTGGAACAAGGCATCAACATTGATATGTGTGCCAATGTAAGACCATGTTTGGAACATGGCATCGATACCTAGAGGAGACTTCAAGTAAGACCACCTAGAGAGCGTGATGATGACAATGGCTTTATACTTATCGTAGTGATTATAAAAGCATGTATTTGATTATTTCCAGCGTATGGTGGGATGAGCAAATGAATTTAAAAGTAGAGATATGAATAAAAACAAGTGTTAAGGAATGGGTCATGAGAAATTGACTCTATATGTGTTACAGTAAATGTTAGTCATGGACAATTGAAAGTAAGGATTATCGAAAAGTCTTAGATTGTATACGATTAATTAATGTTATGGATGAATTATTCTTTTATGAAGATTACGATTTCTAATTATTTCCATGCAACTTACTAAGCTTATTGCTTACCCCTTTTTCATTACCCTTCTTTCTTATAATATTGCCAAGATAACTCGAAGATCTTAGACGCATGGGTTCAGAAATCACACTATCAACAACACTTTGGTATAATAATTTTAGACTTGTTTTGAATATGGCATGTATAGGACTAGGGTGTTTTGTCAAGTTATAATTGATAGTTAAAGTGTTGGTGGTAAATCATTTTGTAATGGGTTCTTGATTCAGGCAAATGTTTGGCAAACTCTTCTTTTTGCAATAAACATGATATTAATGAGGTGTATGCCCCTTTTAATTATTCTTTTGTATTGACTATTTGACTTGCCAGAATCGTCTATGTATGTAGGTTTATTGAGGTCAATGTAGTATGTATTATTATTTATGAAAAATGTATTGGATTGATCCTGATTTCAGAGTGGCAAATGGCTTGGTAAATAGCCCCTAAGTGCCAGCACGGTTGGACACACGGGCGTGTGTCAAGGCCGTGTTAACCTTGCACCTTAGGATTATTATTCAGAATAGGCGACAGGCAAATCCCACAGCTGTGTGTGTATGCCGTGTAATACACACGGTTTGGACATGGGCATATGCCCAAACCGTGTTAATTTAGTCAGTATATCAAGGGTTAGCACACGGTCTAAGCCCACAGGTGTGTTATGGCCGTGTGAAATTAGTCAGTAACTTCTTACGGTTGGAAGACATGGGCGTTCTTAAGGGTACACGGGCGTGCGAACCCTGCTTCAAAAAAAAAGTTATTTGATTTAATTTCGAAAGTTTTCTGACATGAGTTAAAGGCCTCGTAGGCCCTTGTTATATGTGTTGACTAAGAAAGGGAAGGTTTTAAGTCAGAGCAAAATTTTATATCCCGTAAGTACATGTTTCAGTGAGTTCAAGCATAGTAATGTCTCGTATCCAGACCTAGTATCGATCTTGGGTGTGGGGTGTTACATTTAGTGGTATCAGAGCTAAGGTTTAGTCGATTCTAGGACTAATGTAGTGTGAGTATAAGTCTAGCTATACATGCCATATGTAAGGGTGTCTGAGTAATGATAGTGTGATGACTCCTGACGTATAAAATTGTATTTTATGTACTAGATGGATTCGGATCTAAACCAAACTACAGCTGATGATGCTGCTAGTAATGTGCCGTCTCCCGCTTAAGGGACTGCACTAATTAATAGTAGACCCGAGACTTTGAAGCAGGGAGATGAGGCTCGAGAAGCTTTTCTCCACTTGATGAGTAACTGGTATACTGAGTATACCCGAGCAAATCCCAACACTTAGCTCCCTCCGCCTCACCTATAACTCACCCCGCTCTAGTAGCCCCTCAAGTGGTTGAGATGGTGAGAAGAGAAAGGCATCCGATGGATAAGATCCAAAACCGAGAGCCAAGTAATTTTGGGAAAACAAGGATGATGACCCAGGGAAAGCTGAATTTTGGCTCGAGAATACCATCCGGGTATTCGATGAGTTATCCTACACATCTGAATAGTGTTTAAAGTGTGCGGTGTCTCTTCTGAGAGATTCAGCCTATCAATGGTGGAATACCTTGGTGTCGGTGATGCCAAGGGAGAGAGTTAGTTGGGAATTTTTCCAAGAGGAATACCGAAAGAAATACATCAGCAAGAGGTTCATCGACCACAAAAGAAAGGAGTTCTTAGAATTGAAGCAAGGCCGTATGTTAGTGACCAACTATAAAAGGAAGTTCGTAAGGCTTAGCAAGTATGCAAGAGAATGCGTGTCTATTGAGTCCATCATGTGCAAGAGATTCAAGGATGGACTGAACGAAGATATCCGCCTATATATGAGAGTTCTCGAATTAAGTGAGTTTGTAGTGTTGGTGGATTGAACCTGTAAAGCTGATGAGTTGGCCAAAGAGAATAGAAGAGCTGAGCACGAGTCTTGTGACTCGAGGAAGAGGCAACTAAACAAGTCTCACCAATCCTCATTTAAGAAATCAAAGGATTTCACTACTCGATCACTTGCTTCAACGGGGCTTTCAAACCGAAGTAAAGGCAAGTAGTTTTCAGGATCGAAAGGGCAAACCACATCAGTTACTAGTGTGGGCAATGCTTGAACAAATAGACAAGAATGTTCCCAGTGTGGCAGATGCCATTTTGGTGAGTGTCGGGCTAATGAAAAAGCTTGTTTCAGATGTGGGTTCTTAGACCACTTTATCAGAGATTATCCCAAGGTGGACGGGAAAGAAAAGCTTCAGAGATCAAGATCGAGAAGTTCTGCTAAAGGAAGACCTTTGAGAAACCCGAGAATTGAGATGGGAAGCAGGAATCCTTCCAAAGAACAAGCTATTAGAGTCGAGGGTAGAGCACCGTCGAGGACATATGCCATTCGTGCTCGTGAAGAAGCATCTTCCCCCGATGTAATCATGGGTATCTTTTCTCTTCATAATACTCGTGTTATAGCTTTAATTGATCTAAGATCTACCCACTCATACTTATGCATGAAATTAGTCTCTAGCATGGGCATGCCTATAGAGTCTACTGAGTTCATTATAAGAGTGTCAAATCCCCTAGGAAAGGGTGTGTTGGTTGATAGAGTTTGCAAAGGGTGCCCTTTGATGATTAAGGGACATTGCCTTTCGGTTAATCTTATGTTATTACCATTTGATGAGTTTGACGTCATTCTTGGGATGGACTGGTTAGTTACCCATGGAGTAATTATGAATTGTGGGAAGAAGCAATTTAAGTTGAGAGATGAAAATGGTAATTTTATTTGTGTTGAATTAGATAAGTCGGATGGGTCACCAACCGTGATATCAATCATGTCAGCTCAGAGATACCTAAGGAAAAGGTATGAGGCTTATCTTACCTTCGTGCTGAACACTAAAGAAATCGGATCAAAAATTGAGTTAGTACCCATAATATGTGAATACCTAGATGTTTTTCCAAAAGAGTTGCCAAAGACTACCTCCAGAGAGAAAGATTGAATTCAGAATTGATCTAATTCCAGGTACTGCCCCTATTTCTATTGCTCTGTATAGAATGGCCTCAACTAAGCTAAAAGAGCTAAAAGCACAATTGCAAGATTTAATGAATAAAGGTTTTGTGAGGCCAAGTTTTTCCCCATGGGGTGCTCCTACTCTATTCGTGAAGAAGAAAGATGGATCCATGAGACTATGTATAGATTATCAAAAACTCAATAAGGCGACAGTGAAGAATAAGTATCCATTACCGAGGATCGACAATCTATTTAACCAATTGAAGGGAGCTACAGTATTTTCTAAGATAGATCTAAGGTCAGGGTATTATCAGTTGAGAGTCAATGACTCGGACATACCAAAAATTGTGTTTAGAACTAGGTATGGCCACTATGAGTTTGTGGTCATGCCTTTTGGACTAACTAATGCCCCCGCGATCTTAATGGATTTGATGAATCGTATTTTTTAACCATATTTGGATAAATTTGTTATGGTCTTCACCGATGACATATTGATCTACTCTCAAGATGAGAATGATCATGTAAAACATTTGAGTATGGTTCTACAAGTTTTGAGAGAAAACAATTGTATGTCAAATTCAGTAAGAGTAAATTTTCGCTTAAGGAAGTGGGATTTTTAGGGCATATTGTCTCGGGAGATGGGATAAGAGTCGACCCGTTTAAAATTTTGACAATTGTTAAGTGGGAATCTCTTAGGAATGTAACTGAAGTAAGGAGTTTTCTAGGCCTAGCTGGCTATTACAAATATTTTGTCAAGGGCCTTTCCATGATAGCCACGCCAATGACAAACTTCTGCAGAAAGATGTGAAATTCATTTGGATAGAAAAATGTTAACAGAGTTTCGAGAAATTGAAGACACTGTTGACTGAGGCTCTTGTTTTGGTGCAACCTGAGCCGGGAAGAGAATTCATAGTTTATAATGACGCATCCTTGAATGGTTTAGGCTGTGTACTCATGCAAGAGGGTAAAGTGATTGCATATGCCTCTAGGCAGTTTAAGCGACATAAGAAGAACTACCCGACTCATGATTTAGAGTTGGCCACAGTCGTGTTTGCTTTAAAAATTTAGAGGTCTCATTTATACGGTGAAAAGTGTTGGGTTTTTACTGACCACAAAAGCCTAAAATATTTGATGACTCAGAAGGAACTAATTTTGAGGCAACGAAGATGGTTAGAAATAATTAAAGATTATGAGCTATTAATTGACAACCATCCGGAAAGGCAAATGTAGTCGCCAACGCTTTAAGCAGAAAATCATTGTTTGCACTAAAAGCTGTGAACACCTAGATGACCTTGTTAGAGGATGGATCCATATTAGTCAAGTTGAGGGCTAAACCATTACTCCTTCAAGAGATTTGCGAAGCTTAGAAGGATGATAGCGGTTTGCAAGCCAAAAGAATTTTATGTAAGTCGAGTGTTGAGTTAGACTTTCGAATAAATCCTGATGGATGTCTAACATTTCGAGATAGGGTCTGTGTATCCAGGAATGATGAGCTTACTTGTAAAATTTTGCAAGAAGCACATAACAGATATTTGAATGTGCATCCAAGCAGTAAAAAGATGTACCAAGATTTGAAGAAATGGTACTAGTGGTGAGGTATGAAGAAATATATTTCTGAATTTGTATCAAAATGCCTGATTTGTCAATAAGTGAAGGCCGAACATAAAGTACCTTTGGGTTTACTTCAGCCTATTATGGTTCCTGAGTGGAAGTGGGACGTATTACTATGGATTTCATGACGGGTTTCCCATTGACTCCCAAGAAGAAAGATGCAGTATGGGTAGTAGTCGATAGACTCACTAAGTCACCCACTTTATACCAGTACGAGTCGACTACTCACTCGATAAATTGGTAGATTTTTACATGTCTGAGATAGTAAGACTTCATGGTATACCTTTGTCAATCATTTCAGATAGAGATCTGAGATTCACGTCACAGTTTTGGAAAAAGTTACAAGAAGCTTTGGTCACGAAATTGAGTTTCAGTACTGCCTTTCATCCCCAAGCCGATGGGCAGTCAGAGAGAACAGTTTAGATACTAAAAGACATGCTTAGATGTTGTGTTTTAGAATTCCACGGTAGTTGGGAGAAATACTTGCCATTGGTGGAATTCGCCTACAACAACAGTTTTTAGTCAAGTTTGAAGATGGTGCCTTATGAGGTATTGTATGGACGTAAGTGTCGAAGGCCTTTGTATTGGTCAAAAATCAAAGAAAAACAATACACAGGGTTGATTTTGTTCAGGAAACTGAAGAGAAAGTTCGTAACTATCTGAAAGCCACCTCCGATAGATAGAAGTCCTATTCAAATTTAAAGAGGAAAGAGATATAATAAGAATTGGGTGATAAAGTGTTCTTGAAAGTATCGCTTTGGAGGAAAGTCCTCAGATATGGTCAGAAGGGTAAATTGAGTCCGCGCTTTATTGGACCTTATGAAGTTACCAAAAGGATAGGACCGGTAGCTTATCAGCTAGCTTTGCCGCCTAAGTTAGAAAATATTCATGATGTCTTCCATGTGTCTATGTTGCACCGATACCGTTCAGACCCTTCACATGTTATAGAACCAACAGAGGTAGAGATACAAACAGATTTGACTTATGGTGAAGAACCAGTCAAAATATTGGCCCGTGAAATCAAGCAGTTAAGAAATAAAAGCATAGCCCTAGTGAAAGTCCTATGGAAAAGGCACGATATTGAAAAGGATACATGGGAGTCCGAAGAAACGATGAGAAATCAATACCCCAATCTTTTCACTGGTAAGATTTTCGAGGACGAAAATCCTTAAGGGGGAGAATTGTAATAGCCCGATTTAAGGGCTAGTCAAAATAGTGATCTTGGGATCACTATTTTGAGATTAGAGAAATTATTTTCTTGATATATATTATGAGTTAGAGCATGATACCATATGAGCATTAAAATTTTGGTATTTTAATTTTAACGTTTTCGTGTTTAATTTGCGAAAAAGGACTAAATCGTATAATGTGCGAAAGTTCCATTCTATAGGCTAAGAGTACCAAATTGCTATGGATTGTTAAATGGGGTATTTGAAAGGTAATTTTGCCTTTGAAAGAGGATTGGTCGGCAATAAGAGAGCATGTGAGACAAAATTGTCAATTAGTGTCAAAGTTAGTAGTAGTAGGTGGACTAATTTGACTTTTAATAATAGGATAAGGAATGAAAAGTTATCATCTTTTTCTCCTATCATCTTCCACCGAAAATTTGTAGCAAATAAGGGGTAGAAACCTTCAAAACTTTCAGCAAACTCTCGTCCATTCAAGTAAGTGTTCTAGTGAACTTTTCTTGAAAATAATTGTACTTTTGAGATCCCTAAAGCTTAAGCTTTCAAATGAGGGGACTATAGTGCAATGTTGTGAAAGGTTTAGAGTTTTACCGTGAGAGCTACTTTATTTGTATGTTGCATTTTTAAGGGAGAACTTGAGTCTTAGTTGTTAGATGAACAACTTTTAAAAAGGGAGTTAGCATGAAGACACTAAATAGGACCTTAATGAAAAGGTTATGAACTTGGTAGTAAGTATGTGAAATATTGATTGTTGATGATAGCTTTAAGAGCATTAAATATTTGCCTAGGCTTGTTGATGATAAAAATGTGATTAGAATTAATTTCCGAGCCTAGGGGCAAAATGATCATTTTGCCAAAATCTAGGGGTAAAATAGTAACTTTTCCTAAGTAGGATTATTGAGATGCTTATATTAATAAGATGATTAAAATGAGCTAATCTGCTATTATAGAGCAAGAGGAGACGAGAATTCACCTCAATCGTGGAAAGGATAAAGTCGTGGACTAAACCGAAGAACTAACTCATTTTGAAAACGAGGTAAGTTGTATGTGAATTTAATGCAATATTTTATCAGCATAAGTGAGAATGCTTAATGTCTTATTGGTGCATGATACTTCAATGAATTTAGAAACTTATGTGAATGTGATATTGAAGTCCTAATGGACCAGACAATGTTTAGAACATGGCATCGGCGTTGAGATGTGTGCCAGTGTAAGACCATGTTTGGAACATGGCATCAGCGTTGATATGTGTGCCAGTGTAGACCATGTTTGGAACATGGCATCAGCATTGAGATGTGTGCCAGTGTAAGACCATGTTTGGAACATGGATTCGACGTTGATATGTGTGCCAGTGTAAGACCATGTTTGGAACATGGCATCGGTGTTGAGATATGTGCCATTCTAAGGCCATGCTTGGAACATGGCATCAGCGTTGATACGTGTGCCAGTGTAAGGCCATGTTTGGAACATGGCATCGCTACCTAAAGGAGACTTCATGTAAGACCACCTAGAGAATGTGACAATGGCTTTATACTTATCGTAGTGATTATAAAAGCATGTATTTGATTATTTCCAGCATATGGTGGGATGAACAAATGAATTTAAAAGTAGAGATATGAATGAAAACAAGTGTTAAGGAATGGTTCATGAGAAATTGACTCTATATGTGTTACAGTAAATGTTAGTCATGGACAATTGAAAGTAAGGATTACCGAGAAGTCTTAGATTTTATACGATTAATTAATGTTATGGATGAATTATTCTTTTATGAAGATTACGATTTCTAATTATTTCCATGCTACTTACTAAGCTTATTGCTTACCCCTTTTTCATTGCCCTTCTTTCTTATAGTATGGCCAAGATAACTCGAAGATCGTAGATGCAAGGGTTCAAAAATCACACTATCAACAACACTTTGATATAACAATTTTAGACTTGTTTTGAATATGGCATGTATAGGACTAGGGTGTTTTGTCAAGTTGTAATTGTTAGTTAAAGTGTTGGTGGTAAATCATTTTGTAATGGGTTCTTGATTCAGGAAAATGTTTGGCAAACTCTTCTTTTTGCAGTAAAGATGATATTAATAAGGTGTATGCCCCTTTTAATTATTATTTTGTATTGACTATTTGACTGACCAGAATCGTCTATGTATGTAGGTTTATTGAGGTCAATGTAGTATGTATTATTATTTATAAAAATGTATTGGATTGATCCTAATTTCGGGGTGGCAAATGGCTTGGTAAATAGCCCCTAAGTACTAGCACAGTTGGACACACGGGCATGTGTCAAGGCCGTGTTAACCCTGCACCTTAGTATTATTATTCATAATAGGCGACAGGCAAATCCCATGGCCGTGTGTGTATGCCATGTAATACACACGATTTGGACGTGGGCATGTGCCCAGACCGTGTTAATTTAGCTTGTATATCAAGGGTTAGCACACGGTCTAAGCCTAGGGACGTGTCATGGCCGTGTGAAATTAGTCAGTAACTTCCCACGGTTGGAAGACATGGGCGTGCTTAAGGGTACACGGGCGTGTGAACCCTGCTTCACAAAAAAAGAGTTATTTGATTTAATTTCGAAAGTTTTCTGACATGAGTTAAATGCCTCGTAGGCCCTTGTTATATGTGTTGACTAAGAAAGGGAAGTTTTTAAGTCAAAACGAAATTTTATATCCCGTAAGTACATGTTTCAGTGAGTTCAAGCATAGTAATGTCTCGTATCCAGACCTAGTATCGATCTTGGGTGTGGGGTGTTACATTTCTGATGATGCCATATGTCTTCGATTATTTCCCTTTCTATTAAGGAATAAAGCCAAGCAGTGGTTGAACTCGTTAGCACGAGGGTCAATCACCACATGGGAACAAATGACCGAAATTTTTTTATTAAAATATTTCCCACCGGCCAAAATGGCCAAATTACGGAATGATATCAATTCTTTTGTGCAGATGGATTTAGAGACATTTTACGATGCATAGGAGAGATACAAGGATCTCTTGAGAAGGTGTCCGCACCATGGTTTACCCTTATGGCTCCAAGTCCAAACTTTCTATAACGGTGTAAACCCCTCAATGAGACAACAAATTGATTCAGCCACCAGTGGAACCCTGAACAATAGAACTCCTGAAGCAGCCTACAAGTTTATTGAAAAGATGTCACTGAATAACTATCGAGTGGCAGGTTACAAGGACGAAACCAACAAAATCAGCCGGAGTTTTTAACCTCGATGCAGTAACCATGCTATTAACACAGGTAGATATGATGAATAAAAAGCTTGATAGTTTATGTTCTTCGTATGTACATCCAGTAATGCAGTGACGATGCAAGTGGAACTGTGGCAAATCCTGAGTACCCACCCTACCAACTGGGCACAGAAAACAAACAGATGAACTATATAGGTAACAATTTCAGCTCTAACAATAACCCTTATAGTAATACCTATAATCCAGGTTGGAGGAACCACCCAAATTTTTCATGGGGTGGTCAAGGAAATCAAGGAAATCAAAGACAACAACCTCCTCCAAATTTCCAAAATAAGCTCTATCCATAGGAAAAAAATGCCCAACCTTGTAAAGATGCTAACAAAATTCATGGCCGCCACATAAAACTGTCTCCAAGACACTGAGGCAACACTTAAAAACCAACAAGCATCGATCAAAGGCATCAAGAACCAAGTTGGAGAACTTACTGAGTCAATTGGAGAACTTACTAAGTCAGTTGGACTACTTACTGAGATGGTTTGTAAAATACGGGCAGAGATTTTTTCTAAAGGAATAGAACAAGTAAAGGCGGTTACACTGAGAAGTGGAAAAGAGTTAGTCGAACCAAAGAAAAAAATACCACACGAGGATAACAAAGCAAAGGATGTGGGAGTTGATGATGTAACTCTAGTACGTAAAGATGATAAACCATCAATCCCATATCCAGCAAAGCTGAAGAAAGAACGATTAGATGCCCAATATGGTAAGTTTCTTGAACTTTTTAAACAAATACATATTAACTTACCTTTTGTTGAAGCCATTTCATAGATGCCGACGTACGCAAAATTCTTAAAGGAACTTCGGACGAATAAAAGGAAGCTTGAAGAAGTATCAATAGTGGAGCTTAATAAAGAATGTTCAGCCATCCTCCAAAATAAGTTACCAACAAAATTAAAAGACCCAGGAAGTTTTACTATTCCCTATTTAATTGGTAATTTAAATATTAAGAAAGCATTAGCTGATTTAGATTCCAGTATTAACTTAATGCCTTATAAAATGTTTAAACAACTAAATCTCGGGGAACCAAAACCCACTAGGATGAGTATTCAGCTAGCCGACAGATCTATTAAATATCCTAGAGGAGTTATTCAAGATGTCTTGGTAAAAATTGATAAATTTATTTTCCCTATTGATTTTGTTGTATTTGACATGGGTGAGGACATTGAGGTTCCTTTAATTTTAGGATGCCCTTTTTTAGCCACTGCTAGGGCTGTTATTGACGTAGGTGATGGAAAACTTGCATTAAGGATAGGTGATGAGGAGATTATTTTTCAAATTTATGATGCCATGCGATATTCTAGAGAACAATATAACTCATGTTACTTTGTTCATACAACTGGTCATATTATTCAGAATTCATTACAGGAAATCATACACGATGACACGATGGAACTGTGTCTTACCCAATAAGAGGGGGAAGAAGAGGAAGTCGACGAGTTAAATTTAAAAACATTTTCATTTAGACAAATGAAAAAAGAAAGCATTGAAATCAACGATGATTTAAGACAGAAACCCTCTGTTGATGAACCACCCAAATTAGAATTAAAACAACTCCGAGACATCTAGAGTATGCATTCCTTGGGGAAAATTCTACATTATCAGTGATTATATCTTCAGAGCTAGAACCAAAGGAAAAGGAGGAGATGCTACAGGTACTAAGGGAACATAAAAAACCATACCTTGGAAAATCTATGATATTAAGGGAATATGCCCATCATTTTCTACCCACAAAATTTTAATGGAAGATGAATACAAGCCATGTGTTCGACCTCAAAGATGATTAAACCCCACGTAAAAGAAGTCATGAAAACTGAGGTAATCAAACTTCTAGATGCTAGAATAATTTATCCTATTTTTAACAGCAAATGAGTAAGCCCTGTGCAGGTTGTTTCGAAGAAAGGAGGCATGACTGTAATAGCCAACGAGAAGAATGAACTAATTCCTACCAGAACAGTCACAGGCTGGAGATTATGCATTGATTATAGAAAGTTGAGCGACGCTACTAGAAAAGATCACCTTCCTATGCCATTCATTGATCAAATGTTAGAAAGGTTATCTAGATATATGTATTATTGCTTCCTAGATGGACTCTCCGGCTATTTTCAAATCCCAATAGCACCTGAATATCAAGACAAGACAACATTCACATTCCCATCCGGTACGTTTACTTATCATAGAAGGCCTTTTGGATTATGTAATGCCCCTACTACTTTTCAGCATTGCATGTTGGCAATCTTTGATGAACTCGTGGAGGACATCATGAAGGTATTTATGGACGATTTTTCAGTATTTGGTAATTATTTTCATCTTTACCTTAAAAATTTAAAACGAGTTCTAATGAGATGTGAGGAAACAAACCTTATTCTAAATTGGCAAAAATGCCACTTTATGGTATAAGAGGGATTTGTATTGGGACATAAAATTTCTAGTAAAGGAATCGAGGTAGATAAAGAAAAGGTTGAACCATGGAAAAATTACCTCCTCCTAGCTCAGTTAAGGCTAGTAGAAGCTTTTTAGGACATGCAGGATTTTATAGAAGATTGATTAAGGATTTTTCTAGAATAGCTAAGCCTCTAACGAAATTGCTAGAAAAGGATGTACCTTTTTAACTTTGACTAGGAATGTTTAGATGCATTTAATATCCTAAAAGAGAAGTTAATTAATGCACCAATTATAATTGCCCCTGATTGGAATCTTCCGTTTGAACTAATGTGTGATGCAAGTGACTTTGTAGTAGGTGCTGTTCTAGGACAGGGAAGAGACAAGCACTTCCGGATAATCTATTACGCCAGCAAAACATTGACGGCCGCGCAAGAAAATTATACCACCACTGAAAAACAATTACTAGCTGTGGTCTTTGCATTTGATAAATCTAGACTATATTTATTATTATCTAAAGTTGTCGTTTACACTGACCACTCTACTCTTCATTATCTTTTAACTAAACCCGATGCAAAATCTCGACTCATAAGATGGATTTTACTTTTACAGGAATTTGATTTGGAAATTCAAGATAAGAAAGGAGCCAAAATCTTGCAGCAGACCACCTATCTAGACTTGAGAATCCACAGATAGAAGAACGAGAAGAGATAGGGATAAATGACTCATTCCCTGCGAAACAACTATTCTCTATAAGCAACTATGAGGTACCTTGGTTTGCAGATATTGTGAATTTTTTAGCTGCTAACATCATACCAAAAAAGTTAACACATCATCAAAAGAAGTGATTCATTTCTGATGTGAAGGACTATTTTTGGGAAGATCCCTTTCTTTTTTATATATGTTCAGACCAGGTATTTTGGAGATGCGTTACAAGGGCAGAAGCAAGCAAAATCCTAGAACACTACCACTCCGGACCTTTAGGAGGGCACTACAGTGGCATCAAGACTGCGCACAAAATACTCAAATCAGGTTTCTATTTGCCCACTCTATTTAAAGACGCCAACAGGTATGTCGCTTCGTGTGATAAATGCCAAAGAATAGGTAATATTTCTAAACGCGATGAAATGCCTCAAACATACATGCTATTATATGAAATATTCAAATATGGGGTATTGACTTTATGGTTCTGTTTCCTAGTTCATTCGGAAACAAATACATCTTAGTAGCTATAGATTACATGTCAAAATGGGTGGAAGCTGAAGCTTTGCCCACCATTGACGCCCTTGTAGTAGTTAAGTTTCTAAAAAAACTATTTTCTTGATTTGGAACACCTAGAGCAATCAATAGTGATAGTGGTACTCATTTTTGTAATACCCAGTTTGATAAAGTCTTAAAAAAATATGGAGTACACCACAGAATAGCCACCCCATATCATCCTCAAACCAGTGGGCAAGCAGAAGTAGCAAGCCGAGAACTTAAACGCAATCTAAAAAAACAGTTGAATCAAACAGAAAAGATTGGGCATTAAAAGTAGATGATGCCTTATGGGCCTATAGAACAACGTTTAAAACCCCCTAGGAACATCCCCATACAAACTTGTCTATGGAAAAAGTTGTCATTTGCCATTCGAGTTAGAACACAAAGCTTTTTGGGCTATAAAATTCTTAAATTATGATCTTAAAACTGCAGAAGAGAAAAGAATGATACAGATAAACGAACTAGACGAATGGAGAGCTGATGCTTACGAGAATTCAAAACTATACAAGGAGGCAACAAAGCAACGCCACGATGCTCATCTAAAGAAATCAAAACAATTCAAAGTAGGGGACTCGGCCTTGCTATACAACTCAAGGCTTACATTGTTTCCTGGGAAGCTGAAATCAAGATGGTCAGGTCCATTCATTATCAAAACAATTTTTCCCTATGGCACAATCGAGGTAACTCATCCTACGCAAGGCACATTCAAGGTAAATGGTCATCGACTTAAAATCTATAATGGTGAAGATGTTAGGAATATGAGAGAGGAGCTCCAGCCCCGTGAACCTTCTTATAGAACTGAAAACAGGGTAAGTCTAGCTTAAGACTTTAAACGAGCATTTTCGGGAGGTAACCTGAACACTAACTTTAATAACATTATATTGTTAAACTTTCAGCATCTAACTCCATATTGATTATTCCAATAAAGCGCAGGTTTTAGACCACACGTCCTTGCACACGGACGTGCCCATGGCCGTGTGGAACCCACGAGACAAATCACGGGCATACATGTAGCCGTGTACAATAAGAGGCAAATTTTTCCCAAACACGGGCAGGACACGGCCATGCCTTAAAACTGTGGACTATCCTGACTTATCAAACACGTGTGGAACACGCCCCTGCCTTAAAACCGTGGACTATCCTGACTTATCGAACACGCCCGTTCTACATAATCGTGTGAAGGAGAACATGGGCGTGCCACTATACCCACGGCCATGGCCAAGTACCTAAACGCACTCCAAATTCAATATCACAAAAAACACGGGCGCATTAAAATTGAGCACGGGTGTAGCCCCTGCCTGTGCTCTTACATTTTTTTAAGCAACTTAAACTGTTCATCTTCCCAAATCAACCCTAAAACGATTTCTCAACCCCTTTTTCTCCCAAATCTAGTCACACCTACGAGCTCAACCTTTCCAAAACCCCTCAACCTCCCTTTTCTCCAAAAACCTTACAAAAAACCACGCCCACACCCTCTCCACCACCGTGCTGCAGCAACCCACGCCTCGCCACAATGTGCACCAGAGAAAAATCACAAGACCACTGCAGTTTCACTGTGTCCAGTCGATTCACACCAACACAACCCCTGGTTCCCTCCATTACTTCAGTCTCTTAACTGATTATTTGATAAATTTCATAATATTCTATTTTGTTTATAATAACTTTCATATTAGTTATGTTAATTTAGAATTACAATTTTAGAACTTGTTTCAATTGTTCATGATAGCTAGTTTCTTTTTCAACTTTAGTATTATTTACTCTATTTTGCAAACTCATATTGATTGTTATATTGAACATTTTTCTTTAGATATTTATTAGATAGAATTGGTTGCTCATAGTTAGAATAATCATATTTAGCTTTTAAATATCTCGGGTCTAGATAAAAGTACTTGATTTAATTTAATACAAATATTACTTGAATATTCACTATTTTCAGGTACAATGTCATCATCTCGAGGAAAGAGAACAGCAGCCCCGAGCGTAAAAAAGCAAAAGAGACCCGGATCATCTTCCGCAAGAGCATCCACCGAAGTGCGCGATCCATTCCTTCAATTTCCTCCAGGGGTCCAAGAGGACCGTTATAAATTACTACGCACATGAGCCCTCAGCACGGGAAAATGTGTCAACTAGGCCACTTTAGAATAGGTCCATCTTGATAGTGATATCCGGGCTCTCCTAACCACTGATTAATGGGAGCGATTCTTCAACATTAACGAGGCCATATAGCTAGAGCTCACTCTGGAGCTCTGTTCAACATTTCTACTTCAAACAGTGATGAGCCATTACAATGATCCGAGCATGATACAATTCCATCTTGGTGGCATTATACGACAGCTGAACGTGCAGTTCGGAGCTGCTTTAGGACTTTATACAGATGACTTCATAGCAGAGAATAATCTTTCGGAGTTACATCGCCATATACTTTTCAACCCCACCCAATATTGGCACAAAATAGCTACCACCTCCTTCGATTATAACTCCAGTCGCTTAAAAGCAACAGCCTTGGCTTCGTCTCTAAGTTATGTACACACTATTTTGGCTTAAGCTTTGACAGGTGACGAGAGAGCACCGGCGTCATCAATACTCATGACGCCTATTATCTATGGTGCATGTCGGACGGACATGTCATCGACCTAGCATATTTTATAGCCCGAGCTATTCAACATTAGACGGTGCAGCATCGGCGAGGGATCATATCTATGGGTCTCTACATCACACACTTGGCTCGATACTTCTAGCTCCTCAACACCGATGCATAAACCTCCTCGCTAACACTGATCGGCCATATGGTACCTCAAGGTATCCAGATGATGTTGCACATGAGGATGATTAAATATCATCGTGGAACTGACCCTCCTCAGTACCGACTAGCCATATCCACAGACGAGGTGGAGCCTGAGGACATTACTGATGATGTTCCACCACAACCACAAGAGGCACCACCCCGAGCTAGCGGCCCTTCCATACATCAGCTTCTTTGTCAGATATCTCTGCACGCCTCACCCAGTTCGAGCAGTACTATACTCAGCAGTTCACTGACACCACTCAAAGTTTTGATGGGATTGAGGCCACCCTTCAGCAGGTATGCCATCACTTTTATATCTCATCACCGACACCACTACATGACCTGGACGATGATGAGAACCTCTAAGTCCTTTCATTTACCTAATTTTTGTTTTCTTTATTTCAAGCTTTATTTTTATTTTATTTTTATTTTTTTCTTTCTCTATTTTAATTTTTATTTGCCTTAATTTGCACTTTTTCTTTCTACATTGCAAACTCTTATTATGATTATCAATGGTTATCCAACCTCAGAGTATGCCTAACACATATTTATTTATGCCTCTGAGATATCTAACTGATGACTTCGTAGTTTCAATTGGACACTCCATATAAATAGACAAATCACTAGGAGTAATTCACTACTACATAAGTCATCTTTTACCACGAACTCTACAACTCAAGGAATTCATCCAAAATTCAGGAAGTTTCACATCTCCCCTTCTCTTTTGATTTCATTATTACATGATAATTTATCTATCTTTGTACATTGAGGGCAATGTACATCTTAAGTGTGGATGGGTAAAAGTTCCTAACTTTTTACATTATTCTCAAATCCCTAAATTATATCTTGTTCTTAAGTAATTTTCTCATATTACTAATTAGGATGAAATTTTTGATGACTTATGATTCTTATTGATATGTTTTTGGGTAAGTCATAATTAATTGTACATTGATGATTTATACTTTAAGATACTAGAGAATCAAGCATGACAAGTCTATTTTTCAAGAATAAAAAATTTTCTAGGTTGTCAAACTGAATTTGAATATTACCTTGAAGTTTGAAATTTATAGGGATTGATGTAAAATACCCATAATTTTTGTGAAATTTTGAGCCTTATAGAGCATATATTCTTTTTCGTGCTCACTTTATTGATTATGAGTGTGTCAACACTGAATTGTTATTCTAGAACTTGCCTCGATTATACATGTTGAGACCATATTTTTTATTTGATATACTAAGATGATAAAGGCACCTAGGTTTTAACCCACTCACTCTACTAAAAAGCCTACATTCATAATTAACCCTTAGTAAACCGTAAAAGTAACAGAATTTAACCCCATATTTAGCATGTTTCTGGATTATTTAGCCCTTCATTAATGTAAAAAGGTGCTCTTAATCCTTTCTTTCAATGGTTTATACTCAGGAAAGCACTCGAGGATGAAAAAATGAGAAACGGGCTTAAAACAGGCCAATTTGGGCAAAAGTGGAAATTGACATGGCCTGAACTTCAAGCCACACGACCGTATCTCGTCAATTTACTCCACACGGCCTGGACCATGATTTACATGGCGGTGATTCAATCAATAGAATCAAAACACGGCCTAGACCATGATTTACATGGTTGTGCCCCAATCGACAGAACTGAGACACGGCCTAAAGACGATTTACACAGGCGTGTGCCATGGCCATGCCCCTGTCATGGAAAAGAGGAATTGTACTCGATTTGGATACGTTGAGGCAAAAAACACATTCCAAAGCCTATTCAAACACTCGAATAGGAGCTATACTTGAATTAGGACACTTAAGGGCCAAATAAAACATTCCAAGAGCCTAAATAAAGACCCTAAGTGTAACCTGAAGGAGAGCGGTCAGTTAGGCAGTCAGCTAGGCCAAGAAGTCGAGCCAGAAGGCCAGATTTGTAGGAATCACTCAAAGATAGCCAGTTGATCCATCTCAAGAAGCCGTAATTCTACTCAAGACAGCGGATCTCTCCTTCAATTCCTTTAGGGGGTTTTAGGGATTTCTTATGTTTTATTTTATCTTTTCTCTTGAGGTGTTTGATTTTATCATTATGAAATAAACCCTTCAGATACCTAAAGGGGATGAAGCCTAGATGAATCTTGTTATTATTTATTGAACTATATGATAAATACTTAGTTTGTTCTTAATTACGTGTGCTTAATTCTTTTTGTTAATATTTCTGGAATATTGATTCAAGTTGAATGTCCTTAGGTGGTGGAGCAAAAGTCCCTGCCTAAGAGTAGATCTAGCATAATTAAGCGGAGTTGATCGCGCGACTAGAGATAGGGTGACGAGATTTTTTGGATTAGGGTGAAACCTAATATGGGAGTCCATAGTTCGATTTACTTCAATTCTAGGGGGTTATTAAGTGAGAAAGAGATTTTAATTAATCAACCTAGGGTTAGGCGTTATTCACCTCGAGAGAGGGTTTAATATAAATTAGGGAGTCTTACGGATCAAGCTAAGTGAATAAATCGTTTGGTTCAGTGTTAGATAACAAGTGAAGTTTAGGTTGATTCTTCCTAAGGGTATCATCTTAATCAACTAAGTTTTTCCTAAAGTTATTTCCCAAATCCATGCTTTTTGTCTTTGTATCTTAGTTTAGTAATTAATTAGTTAATTTATATTTAAACAACCAAATCATTCAATATTTAGGCTAAATAATAGAAAGAAAGTGAGTATTAGTACTTTTAGTTCCTTTGGGTTTGATAATCCGGTCTTGCCTAAGCTATACTCTTGTTCGATAGGTGCACTTGCCTTAAGTGATTGTCAGAGTTAGTTTCCAGGTTCGATCATTCTCTTTATAAAATTTAAAACTCGACAATTTTAGACGATCAAGTTTTTGGCTCCGTTGCCGGGGAACTAAAATATAAAGAAAGCTCTATTTTTATTAGTTTAGCCATTATTTTTATTTTTATTTTTGCAATTTATTTTATTTTATTATTTTAGTCTTGCAAAATTTTCTTTCTTTTCCTAGCAGGTACCTCTAGTTTATGACTAGAAGGAACCCGACAGGACCTCTAATATACGATAGTGATATCGAAGCTACCACTCGTAGGAATCGCAGAGAAATAAGGCAAGCCTTAAATTTCCAAGAAGGCGAATCCAATCCTACTAAAGGGATGGATGAAAATAATCCACCACGAGATGTGGCAGAGAATAATGCTCCGCATACTATGTATGATTATGCTAAACCTCATTTAACAAGAGCGGAATCTAGTATTGTTAGGCTTGCTATAGATGCTAATAATTTTGAATTAAAGCCTAATACAATACAAATGATTCAACAATTTGTTCAGTTTGATGGTTTGCAGGACGAAGACCCGAACACTAATATAGCTAATTTTTTAGAGTTCTGTGATACTTTTTAAATAAATGGCATTTTTGATGATGCCATTCATCTTCGGTTATTCCACTTTTCATTAAGGAATAAAGCCAAACAGCTGGTTGAACTCATTACCACGAGGGTCAATTACGACATGGGACCAAATAGACCGAAAAATTTTTATTAAAATATTTCCCATCGGCCAAAACGGCCAAATTACGAAATGATATGTCTTCTTTTGTGTAGATGGATTTAGAGACATTATACGGCGCATGGGAGAGATACAAGGATCTCTTGAGGAGATGTCCACACCACGGATTACCTTTATGGCTTCAAGTCCAAACTTTTTACAATGGTGTAAATCCCTCAACGAGGCAACTAATTGATTCAGCCGTCGGTGGAACCCTGCACAACAAAACTCATGACGCAACCTACTAGTTTATCAAAGAGATATCGCTGAACAACTATCAGTGGCAAGTTACAATGACAAAGCTAACAAAATCACCGGAGTTTTCAACATCGACATAGTAACCATGCTGTCAAATCAAGTATAGGTGATGAATAAAAAGCTTGAAAATTTGTGTTCCTTGCAAGTAAATCCGATAATGCAGTGCACGCATGTGGAATTGTGGTGAATCCTGAGTACCTACCCTACCAACCAGGCACAGAAAACGAACAAACAAATTATATAGGTAATAATTTCAGATCTAATAATAATCCTTATAGTAACACCTATAATCCAGGTTTGAGGAACCACCCAAATTTTTTGTGGGAGGTCAAAGAGGCCAACGAACTCAAGGAAATCAAAAACAACAACCTCCTCCAAATTTCCAAAATTAGCCTTATCCACAGGAAAAGGAGCCAAGTCTTGAAGAAATGCTGAAAAACTTCATGGCAGACACAGATGCCGTCTCCAAAAAACTGATACAACACTTGATAATTAAAAAATATCGATCAAAGAGATTAAGGACTGAGTCGGGGAAATCACTAAAATTGTTGGACAACTCGCGCAGCTGATGTCCGAACGACCACAAGGGCACCTACCAAGCAACACTAAGATTAACCCAAAGGAGCAAATCCAAGCCATAACAGCTCATAGTAATATAAAGGTAGATAAACCCAGTTCCATGCAAGAAGACGAAGTGGAATAAGATAAAATTGAGGTAACACAAGAAAATCCAAAATCGGTAATGAAAGAGTACCAGCCTCGCATACCTTATCCCAAAGCGTTGAAGAGAGACGATTCAGAATAACAATTACGTAAGTTTCTTAAAATTTTAAAGAAATTACATATTAACTTACCGCTTCTTGAAGCTCTTTCACAGATGCTAGATTCAAGGAAATTTTTAAAACAGCTTCTAACGAACAAACGTAAGCTAGATAATGAACCACATGTGGAATTAAACGCAGTATGCTCAACAATGTTACAGAATAGACTACAACGGAAGCTAAAAGATCCAAGGAGTTTTACAATCCCATGTTTAATTGGTAGACTAACTGTTGATAATGCATTACCTGATTTAGGGGCAAGTATAAATGCCATGCCCTATAAAATTTTTAAGCAGCTAGGTCTAGGGAAATCCAAACAAACTAGGATGAGTATTCAATTAGCTGATAAAACTATTAGAATTCCTAGGGGTATTATATAAGATATTCTTGTAAAAATTGAAAAATTCATTTTCCCTATAGATTTGTTATCTTAGACATGGATGAGGATAACTCAATTCCTTTAATCCTAGGAAGACCCTTTTTAGCAAATGTCAGAACTAAAATTGATGTTGCCACAGGAGAACTCATACTTTGTGTAGGTGACGAATTGATGAGTTTACAAGCTCTTGACTCAGCCAGGACATCGATTAATGAAGGTGAGAAAGTAAATTCTGTTGATAATCAATCTGTTCAAATCCTACCGCATGAACAACCACAAAGCTACAAACCTGAACAGAAGCAAATACCTTGTGCCAATAAAGAAGAATTATGTAAAAAGAAAAGCTTTGAGGACAACAAACTAGAAGAGTGAAAAACACATTTTAAAGAGAAGTTAGAACTGCACGAGGCAAAATCGAAAGAGCATTTAGAAAAACTCGTATGGACATCAAATCACTTCAAAATAGGATATCTGGTACAGTTAGATAAAGCAGATCCGCATCACCACACTAACCCTGAGTTCAAATGAAGACATTCCTTTTGAGGTAAATAATATCTTTCCATGTAGAATAGTCGAGGTAAGAAATCCCATATTCGGCACTTATAAGGTAAATGCTTCTCAACTTAAATTTTATAAAACTGATAATATGAGGGAAGATATTCAAACATTTAAATCACCGTAATCATATGAGTGAAAAGGACAGTCTAGCTTAAGACTTTAAACGAGTGCTTCTCGGAGGCAACCCGAGCACTAACATTAATTTCTATTTTGTGATTGTAGTTTTATTGTAATTTTATTCTCTTTTAAAATTTCAATAAACTGAAAGTGCATATTCCCAGACCACACGCCTAACACGCGGCCGTGGTCGTGGCCGTGGTCGTGTGGGTACTCCAAATCGCCATACTGACATGGCAAGAGATACGAGTCAGACGAAATCAATTCACAAAAGTTACGGGCTCACCTACTTCACAACGACTATGCGAAGCGACCATAGACCAATACTGCCTTTTCAGGAACAGGCGTGGTGTCTGGAAAACAGGCGTGGGTGAACACAAACGGCCGTGCGATGAGATCGTGTGAAGATGCTGACTTATCAACCAGGCCTGGCAATAAAAACACAGGCGTGTAGATCTCAACACGCCTCCAAAACATAGATTTGCGATGCGGCCGTGTAAATCGACCCACAGTACACAGGCGTGGGAAAGTGTCAGAAGCCAAAATTATATTTAAACCCACCCCTCTTCTCCCTCACCCTCCTTCCTCCTTTCTTTCTTCCTTTTTCTTATCATATTTCCGCTCTCTCCTTTTCTTCTAACACTCTTATAACTCTCTAGACCCTTCAGCTACATCATGCCAAAGAAGCATAAGAGGCCAACCACAATCTCCTCAAATGGAGACTGATTCACATGAGTTCATGCCGGCAGCATCAGCTACTCAACATGCCAAGGGTCTTCAAAACCTTTTCAGTTTTATTTTTCTTTTCTCATCTCTTTTATTTTCCTTCCATTTTACTATCTTATGCTTAATCTAGTTTATTTTATTCTAGTTTCTTGGTTTTAGGTTCGAAAGGCTACTAAGGAATCATGCACCACAGCCTTAGAAATCACCCCCACCTTGCGAACCATCTATCAATAAGGACTCTTCAGTCCATTAGTCTTCTCTTTTAATTTTAGTTTTCTTCTTAGTCTCCTTCTCTTTATTTTCCTTGTCTTTAATTATATTATTAGTATATTTTTAATGTTTCTTTAGATTTCTTGGCTATATCTTTCCAGGCTACCCAATTTCTTCATCTAGCACAGTGCTTGTCGGTAGCCACCCTACTAGGACTGCCAGCTCCTTCTCCAATTCGACAAGGGAACAATGATTCATCCAAAAATTCAGGAAGTGTTACTTCTCCCCCATCTCTTTTGATTTTATTATTACGTGACTATTTATCTATCTTTGTACATTAAGGGCAATGCACATCTTAAGTGTGGGGGGTAAAAGTACCTAACTTTTTGCATTATTCTCAAATCTTTGAATTTAATGATGTCCTAAGTATTTTTCTCATATTATTAATTAGGATGAAATTTCTGATGATTTATGATTTTTATTAATATGTTTTGGATTAAGTCATTAAAAATTGTGCATTGATCATTAAAATTGAAGAATACTAGAGAATCAAGCATGATAAGTCTATTTTTTAAGAATAAAAAATTTTCTAGGTTGTTGAACTGAATTTGAATGCTACCCTGAAGTTTGAAATTTACAGGGATTGATGTAAAAAACACCCATAATTTTTGTGAGATTTTGAGCCTTGTAGAGCATATATTCTTTTTCATGCTCACTTTATTGTTTATGAGTGTGTCAACACTAAATTGTTATTTTAAAGCTTGCCTCGATTATACATGTCAAGACCACATTATTGATTTGATATACTTAGATGATAAAGGCACCTAGGTTTAACCCATTCACTCCACTAAAAAGCCTACTAATCGTGTCAAATAGTCGAGTTTTAATATTTATAAAAGAATGATCGAACCGTAGACTATCTATGACAACGATAGAGGCAAGTGCACCTATCGAACAGTAGTATAGTTTAGGCAAGAATATCTTATCGAACCCAAAGAAACCTAAAAGTACTACTACTCACTTTCTTTCTATTATTTAGCCTGAAATATGGAGTGATTGGTTTATTAAACTAATGAAAAACTAAACTAGATACAAAGACAAAAGAATGAATTGGAGAAAGACTTTAGAAAAACTCAGTTGATGAAGACAATACCCTCAGGAAGAATCCACCTATGACTTCACTTATTATTTATTCCCAAAACCATATGATTTCTTTAGTTAGCTTGATCCGTGAGACTCCTTAACCTATATTAAACCCTCTCTCGAGGCGAATAACGTCTAACCTTAGGTTAATTAGTGGAACTCTCGTTCTCTTATAATAACCCTCTAAGGAAGCAGTAAATCGATCAATGGATTCCCATATTAGGTTTCACCCTAATCTGGCAAAATCCTGTAACCCTATATTTAGGCACCCAATTAACTCCGTTTAATTATGCTAGATCTATTCTTAGGCAGGGTCTATTCCTCCTCCACCAATGCACATCAGATTAAATTAAGCAACATAATTAAGAATAAACTAAGTACTTATCATATAATTTAGAAATCAAATAACAAAATCCATCATAGGTTTCATCCCCTTCAGGTATCTGAAGGGTTTAGTTCATAACAAAGTAGGAAAACATCTCATGAGAAAAGATAAAACAAAACATAAGAAATCCCTAAAACTACCTAATGGAATTGAAAGAGAGATCCTCCGTCTTGAATGGAGCTCTGGCTTCTTGAGATGGATCAACTGGCTATCTTCGAGTAATTCCCTAAATAAAAGCTCTGGTAGAAAACTCTACCTCCTGTTTCGGCTTCTGCCAACTCCCTTTTTTAGTTGCTACCTTAGGTGTTTATATAGGCTTTGAGATGCTTTACTTGGCTCCTAAGTATCCTAATTCAAGTAGTATTCCTCCTAAGATGTTTAAGTGGACTTAGAAGTATATTTCTTTGGCTTTAAGCATCCAAATTCGAGTGAAATTGCTCATTCCCGTAGCAAGGGCACGCCCATGGCATATGCCCGTGTAATTCGGGGTTGGGCCATGCCTTGATTCTGTCGTTATGGCCATGACCGTGTAAATCGTGGCATGGCCGTGTGAAGTAAATGGCAAGGGACGGCCGTGTGGCATGAAGTCCAGGCCGTGTCGATTTCTTGGGTTGGCACAATTTGGTCCGTTTTAAGCCCGTTTTAAGTTCCTTTTATCCTTAGGTGCTTTCCTGAGTATAAGACATGAAAAGAAAGGATTAAGGACACCTTTTTACAAAAATCAGGGATAAATCATCCAAAACCATACTAAATGTGGGATTAAAATATGTTACTTTTACGGTTTATCAAATACCCCCACACTTAAGCTTTTTCTTGTCCTCAAGCAAAATTCTCAACTTATAATTAAAACAAACTTTCCATAATTCATAATTCCTATCGACAATGTCTCATCATAATTCATAGATAATTTATACATGGATAATTCAACTCAAAGAACCCTAAAGATTCAATCAAGATAAGTCATACCTTTGTTGTAGTACGAAAACATAGGTATCTCCCCTTATTTAAGTAATTACCTTTAATTCAAAATCGACAAGGACTGACATCCTCACTAAAGATTCACTCAAATCACTCAAAGGTGTTTAAGGTTCAAGAATAAGCACTCTAAGTTGAACCTGAAAAGTTAATCCCATAGGCTTGCCTGAAAATCAAATCTCCACCACTGTATATGAGATGATACACAGATCAAAAGGTCTTTAACAGGGTTGTAACGAGGCTAGGGTTAAAAGGTATGGATAAGGGCTAAATTAGAGGGTAAGAATCGAGATCGAATTGACTAATTACCTAATCTAAAAATAATGAACTGAATATGAATATTTACATCGAATGAAAACTAAAAATATTACTATATAATAAAGAATATTTTCATCACTTAAAACTTGATAATACTTTAATACGAGCTTTTCTTCAACAATTGGAGTTTAAATGCTCTAAGCTCTTTTATATACTGCTAATATTAAATAAACTTGCATTTTTTAATTTAATTTAAGAACAAACTAAAATATTACATCATAAATAATAAATGTAACTACTGAACTAATATAATTCGGTAATTTAATCAAATCAAACCTCGATTAAAGGGTAGTCAAAAGAATGGTGATAACAAATTCAAAGGGATTTTGGGTTAATATTAGTGGGTGAGCCAATAAAAAGGTTGTTAGGATTCAACAGGGTTCACTAGGGGTTAATTTGTATGTGTAGGCTTTTTAGTGGAGAGAACGAGTTAAAACCTAGGTGCCTTTATCATCTCAGTATATCAAATCATTATTGTGGTCTCGACATGGATAAAAAAGGCAAGTTCTAGAATAACAGTTCAAAGTTGACACACTCATAATTAATAAAGTGAGCACGAAAAAGAATATATGCTCTATAAGGCTCAAAATCTCACAAAAATTATGGGTGTTCTTGACATCAATCCCTATAAATTTTAAACTTCAAGGCGATACTCAAATTTGGTTAAACAACCTATCAATTTTAATTTTTAGAAAGTAGACTTATCATGCTTGATTCTCTAATATTCTTTAAATTTAATCATCAATGCACAATTAACTATGACTTAATCAAAGACATATCAATAAAAATCATAAATCATTAGAAATTTCATCCTAATTTGTAATATGAGAAAATTACTTAAAAACAAGATTAAATTCAGGGTTTGAAAAATTAGGCATTAAATTGAGAATTATGCAAAAAGTTAGGCACTTTTACCCGCCCACACTTAAGATGTACATTGCCCTCAGTGTACAAAGATAGATAATGATAATTAAATGTAAAATCAAAAAGAGAAGTGGGGAAAGTAATACTCCCTGAAATTTGGATGATCCCGGAGTTTGTGTGTGTGAGGTGTGTAATTCTGCAAAGTCACTTTGTTAACGATATTGTAGTATATAATTGGTTAGGGATTCTTATGAAATTAGATAGCCAATGGTAAATGAGAAAAAAAAAAATGTAATACTAGTAAAAATTCAAATTTAAACGCAACATCAAATAAAAAGTTTTAAAATAAGGGAAGTAAATGACAGATATATGAAAGTGAGGATTCAGATGTCCTCATTGTCAACTGGATCCTGTGGAGGTGATAAACCATAAAAGTAACATATTTTAACCCCATATTTAATAGGCTTTCGGATGATTTAGCCCTTGATTTTATGTAAAAAGGTGCTTTTAATCCTTTCTTTTCATGTTTATACTCAGGAAAGATCCCGAGGATAAAAAGAACACAAAACGGGCTTAAAATAGAGTAATTGGGCCTTAGCGTGAAATCAACACGGCCTGGCCCAAAGCCCACACGACCATGCCTCACCGATTACCTAGAGCACGGCCTCAACTCTATCACACACAGCCATGCATCATCCATTTCTCACACGGACGTGCCTGGTGATCTATATGGCCATGTCCAAATCAACAATCCTAAAGCATGGCCTAAAGTTGGAGAACTTACTAGGTCAGTGGGACATCTTACAAAGCTAATTTCTAAACGTCAACAAGGACGTCTACCAAGCAACACAGAAATAAACACAAAAGAACAAATCCAAGCCATCACATCTGAAGAGGGTACAAAGGTAGACAAGCCCACATCAGCACAAGAAACCAAGGAAGAAAAAGGTAAAATAGAGGTAGCTCACGAAAACCCAAAGCCGATAATCAAAGAATACCAACCTCATATACCTTATCCCGAAGCATTGAAACAAGAGGACCCAGAAGAATAATTTGGTAAGTTTTTAAAAATTCTAAAGAAATTACATATTAACTTACCTCTTCTTGAAGCTCCTTTTCAGATGCCTGGTTCAAGAAATTCTTAAGACAGCTCTTAACAAACATGCTCAAAATAGATGAAGAGCACCATGTGGAATTGAACGCAACATGCTCAACAATGCTACAGAATAGACTACAGCAGAATCTAAAAGATCCATGGAGTTTTATGATTCCATGTTTAATTGGTAGTTTAACTATTGATAATGCGTTAGCCGATCTAGGGGCAAGTATAAATGTCATGCCTTATACATTGTTTAAACGACTAGGTCTAGGGAAGCCCAAACAAACTAGGATGATTATTCAACTAGCGGATAAAACTATTAGAATTCCTAGGGACATTATTGAAGATGTGCTTGTAAAAATTGATAAATTTGTTTTCCCAGTAGATTTTGTTGTTTTAGACATGGATGAGGATAATTCAATTCCCTTAATTCTAGGAAGACCTTTTCTAGCAATTGCTAGAACTAAAATTGATGTTGCCACAAGTGAAACCAAAGGAACCACCAGAAGAGCTCATAGGGACATCAAATCACTTTAAAATAGGACACCAAGTGCTGTTAGACAAAAGCAATCCTCACATCACTTCAACAGACATGAACAAAAAGGAAGAAATACTCCTTCATGTACATGATATTCTCCAACATGAAATAGTCGAGGTAAGCAAGCCAATATTCAACAATGTCAAGGTAAATGCTTCTCAACCTAAACTTTGTCACGAAAATAAAACTGTCAGTAAGAGGGAAAATATTCAAACTTTTAAACCTCCCTAAAACTTTCAAAGTCAAGGACAGTCTAGCTTAAGACTATAAACGAGCACTTCTCGAGAGGCAACCCGAGCACTAACACTATTTACTTTAAAATTTATTTTATTTTCTTTCCTTCTCTCTCTTCTCTCAATATTTAAAACAAAAAAATGTATATTTCCAGGCCACACAGCCTTACACACGGCCGTGCCCATGGTCGTGTGGACCATCGGAACCACCACATTGACAGAGTAGAGTCGTGCAAGTCAGTCCACCCACCCCCCAATTTAACAGCCCGGTCTGGACCTTAGTTAGAACAGTGGTTCGAGACCACAAATCTGAGGTCGTAAAAATATTTTAATGATATTTTCTATGTGAATGATATGTGACATAGCCTTGTGATAATTTAGTCATTTGGGTGTCGAATTAAGAGTATAGACTTAATCACATAAAATGCAAAAGCTATGTGCTGATTGTTTAAGTGCCTAAATGTTGTTGTCTTTATAATTGGGAGGTTTTATGATGCAAATAGCCCACTATTAAGTTAGTGGATGGCAATGGACCATTATGACCTTGATGTTTATATGATTCAAATATTAATTAAAAGTTTAATATGGTAAATTATGAATTAATGTTAATATAATTAAAATGAAACAAAAGATAGTGGAGGTACTCATCTTTGTTACCGAAATTGAAGAAGGAAGAAGACAACCATGGCTATTTAGGGTTCGGTTCTTTGAAGTCTTAATTGGCCAAGAGATGAGAGGTTCGGATCGAGATCGAGGCAAAGATAAAGTGCTCGATTAATTGACCGTATCGATAGTTTGACATCCGAGGTAAGTTCGGATATAATACTAGTTGTAAACTATGTCTATGTGATATAAATTGAATGGATGTATATGTATCTATGAGTTTTGAAATGCTATGTGCTAAATTGAGATAAACGGGCACTAAGTGTGCAAAGTTGGAAATGAGGAAGAGATGATTAGCACTGTGTGTGCGAAAAGATAGAAGCTTCGGCTTATCGACTTGGCACTGTGTGTGCGATACCGATATAAGTTCGGTTTAATGTATTGGCACTAAGTGTGCGGTGATGATTATGTTTTAGTTGTAAAATTTGCACTAAGTGTATGAATAAATCAAAGGATTAGCAAGGGTTGAACGAGAGGTAATATCAAACAAATGAGTAGCATAAATGGTTAGCAACTATGTGTTGAACAAGGTACGTTTGAACCTATGTGGTTAATGATAGATTCAAGAGTTGAATGAATAGCTAATTGGGTATGTGGTTGAGATTGATAATGTGACTAGATGTCCCTTTATCTATGTGATGGTATTATATTTATACATATTGATGTTGTAGTATTGAGTAATATGTATTATATTACGAACTTACTAAGCTATGGAAAGCTTACTGTGTGATTTGTTCCTTGCTTTGTAGTGTCAGTAAAGCTAGCTCAGATCCAGGATCGTCAGCTTCTCAATCACACTATCGACATTCTATTTTGGTACTTTGGAAAGATGCATAGGCTAGATATGTGATAAGTTTGGTATGAATGAATGTGATATGTGTGATGCATCTTTTGGTATGATTTGTAGATTAATAAATTTATTATTGAGTGGTAACTTTGTGTTGATAAATGCTAGAATGGGTAGTGAGATTGGTAAGGAATTATGCTTGTGATAGAATGGGAATTGGCATTGAATTGGGTATGATTAGAATTGGTATTGATTACACGTTTTAAATTGCTAAATTGGTATGTTTTTAGATGGCAAAATATGCATGATATGTTTTGGTATGTGTTGCTTGTAGGTTTGACCCTAAGTAGGTGGCATGTTGGCCTTGCAAAAATGGCCTATAATGTCACACGGTTGGGGCACACGGGCATGCCTCAGACCGTGGGAAAATTGGTATAATGTGGCTTAAACTGCACACGGCCATGGCACGGGTGTGCCTACAGGCCGTGCAAGAAATGGCAATATATGACCTTATAGGACACGGCCTTAGCACGCGGGCAAGCTTGTTAGCCGTGATGAATTTTGCAGTATGTAACCACGAGGAGGGCACACGGGTGTGTCATGTAGTCGTGGGAGAGGCACGGCCTACCCCCACAGGCGTGTCTCCCCTATATTTTTAAAAGTCTCAAATTTTTCATGAAGTTTTATATGTGTTTCGATTTAGTCCCGACTCGATTTATAGCATGCTTAGGGTCTTAATGGCTCGTTTAAGGGACACTATGATTGTATTTGAATGTGTTTGGTGATAATTGACTTTCTATCGTGAATGTGATGTGAAATGATTCCATTTTTTGGTAATGCCTCTAAACCTTATTTCAGTGACGGTCTCGAGTTAGGGGTGTTACAATTTTATTAGTATTAGAGCTACGGTTTAGTCGATTCTCGAACTAACGTAGCATGTGTGAGACTATCTATACATGCCATACTGTAAAATTATGATAGTGTGATAAAATCTAATAATTGAAATGTGTTTGAATATAGTAATGGATCTCGATCGAGCAATTCTTGATGGCGTGAGAGTAATATCCTTTGCTCCGCTAAAAGGGACAAAGACCGCCACATCTAGGCCGAATGATAGTGGTGAAGGAGGTGAGGCTAAGCAAGCCTTCTTCCGTATGATGAGTGAATGGTTTTCGAAATTTGTTAGAATAAATCGACTGCTCCACAACCTCCACCCCCGCAAGTACCTATTGTGCCACAAGTTGTAAATCCGAACAGATTGAATAAACCACCTGTAGATAAGATTCGTAAGTATGGGGCTAAAGAGTTTAGGGCCACAACTGATGACGATGATGAGCGAGCCGAGTTTTGGCTTGAAAATACAATCAGAGTATTTGATGAGATGTCGTTGAACCCTGAAGTGTGCATTAACTGTGCAGTTTCCTTATTGAGAGCATGGCTTACAATTGGTGAAAAACATTGATATCTATAGTTCTGAGAGAGAGAATAAATTGGGATTTATTTCAATCTGAGTTTAGAAAGAAGAATATTAGTCAACTCTTTATTGATCAAAATCTTAAGGAGTTTTTAGAGCTGAAACAAGGCCGTTTGTCTGTTACTAAGTATGAGCGGGAATTCGTAAGATTGAGTCAATATGCAAGTGAATGTGATCGCTGCAAAACAGTCTAGTTTTAATCTTTATAAAAGAGTGATCGAACCTGTAGACTGACTGTGACAACAATAGAGGCAAGTGCACCTATCGAACAGTAGTATAGCTCAAGCAAGAATATCTTATCAAACCCAAGGAACCTAAAAGTACTACTACTCACTTGCTTTCTATTATTTAGCCTAAAATATGGAGTGATTGGTTTCTTAATCTAAAACAAATGAAATACTTAAACTTAAATGCAAAGATAAAAGAATGAAACTTTGGGAAAAGACTTTGAATAAAAACTCAATTGATAAGGACAATACCTTCGGGAAGAATCCACCTATGACTTCACTTATTATCTACCTTTTCAATTCATATGATTTCTTTACTTAGCTTGATCCGTGAGACTCCCTAACCTATATTAAACCTTCTCTCAAATCGAATAACATTTAACCTTAGGTTAATTAGTGGAACTCTCATTCTCTTATAATAACCCCCTAAGGAAGTAGTAAATCGATCAATGGACTCCCATATTAGGTTCAACCTAATTGGACAAAATCTCGTAACCCTATCTCTAGGCGCCTGATCAACTCTGCTTAATTATGCTAGATCTACTCTCAGGCAGGTTCTATTCCTCCTCCACCTAAGCACATTAGATAAATTTAAGCAACATAATTAAGAACAAACTAAGTATTTATCATATAAAATGAATGAATTAAATAAAAAAATCCATCATAGGTTTCATCCCATTCAGGTATCAGAGGGGTTTATTTCATAACTAAATAAGAAAACATCTCAAGAGAAAAGATAAAACAAAACATAAGAAATCCCTAAAACCCCCTGAAGGAATTGAAGAGGAGATCATCCGTCTTGAGTAGAACTTCGACTCTTCGAGATGAATCAATTGGCTATCTTCGAGACAATCCCTCAACGAGAAAGGCTTGGCAGAAAACTCTGCTCAACGATCGACCCCCTTGAATAGCCACCTTGGGGTGTTTATATAGACTTTTGGGATGCTTTACTTGTCTCCTAAGTACTCATAATTCAGGTACAATTCGTCCTAGGTGTTTGAGTAGACTTGGGATTGCATTTCTTGGGCTTCAAGCATCCTATTCCGAGTGAATTTACTCTTTCCCACGATAGGGACACGGTTAAGGCACGCCCGTGTAAATTGAGGCTCAGCCCGTGTCTCTATTCTATTGATTTAGGCACGACCATGGCGCGCCCGTGCAAGTCGAGGGTCAGGCCGTGCTCCGGTCTGTCGATTGGGACACAGCCATGCAAATCGAGGATAGGCTGTGTTGGGCTTTTTATCGACGAGACACGATCGTGTTTTAGGTGGATAGCAAGGCACGACCATGTGGAATAAAGCCCAGGCCGTGTTGACTTCTTGGGTTGGCCCAATTTGATCCATTTTAAGCCTATTTTACGTTCTTTTTATCCTTAGGTGTTCTCCTAAGTATAAGACATGAAAAGAAAGGATTAAGAGCACCTTTTTACATAAATCGAGGATAAATTCATCTAAAAGCATACTAAATGTGAGATTAAAATATGTTACTTTTATGGTTTATCAAATACCCACACACTTAAGCTTTTGCTTGTCCTCGAGCAAAATTTTCAACTTACAATTAAAATGAATTTCCCACAAGTCATAATTCCTATTAATAATGCCTCATCCTAATTTATACATAATTTATACATGGATAATTTAATTCAAAGAGCCCTAAAGATTCAAACGAGATAAGTCATGATTTTGTAGCATGAAAACATAGGTGTCTCCCCTTATCTAAATAATTACCTTTGATTCAAAACTGACAAGGACCGACATCCTCACTAAAGATTCACTCAAATCACTCAAAGTGTTTAAGGCTTAAGAAATAAACACTCTAAGTCGAACCTGAAAAGTTAATCCCATAGGCTTGCCTAAAAATCATATATCCACCATTGTATATGAGATGATACACAAATCAAAAGGTCTTTAATCAAGGTTGTAACAGGGCTAGGCTTAAAGGTGTGGATACATGCTAAATTAGTGGTTATAATCGAGACTTACTTGACAAATTACCTAACTAGAAACATTGAACTAAATATGAATATTGACTTCGAACTAGTAAGGAGTATTTTGATAATACTTTATTACGAGCTTTTTCTTCAACAATTGGAGTTTTAAATGCTCTATGCTCTTTTATTTACTACTAATATTGAATATACTTGGATTTTTTTAAGAACAAACTAAATAAACATAATAGAAGGAACTTTAAAATAACCTAATTTGATAATTGATCAAATCAATTCTCGATAAAGTGGTAGTCAAAGGAATGTTGCTAACAAATACAAAGGTATTTTGGGTTAATATTAGTGGATGAGTTAATAAAAAGGTTGTTAGGATTCAATGGAGTTTACTAGCGGTTAATTTGTATGGGTAGGCTTTTTAGTATAGTGAACGGGTTAAAATCTAGGTGCCTTTATCATCTCTGTGTATTAAATCATTAATGTGGTCTCGACATGTATAAACGAGGCAAGTTCTAGATAATAGTTCAAAGTTGACACACCCATAATCAATTAAAGTGAGCATGAAAATGGGTATATGCTCTATAAGACTCAAAATCTTACAAAAATTATGGGTTTTTTGACATCAATCCTTATAAATTTTGAACTTCAAGGTGATACTCAAACTAGGTTCAACAACCTATAAATTTTTTTTAGAAAGTAGACTTATCATATTCTTCAAATTTAATTATCAATGCACAATTAACTAAGACTTATTCTAAAACATATCAATAAAAATCATAAATCATTAAAAATTTCATCCTAATTAATAATATGAGAAAAATACTTAAGATCAAGACTAATTTCAGGGTTTTGAGAATTATGCAAAAAGTTAGACACTATTACCCCCACACTTAAGATGTACATTGCCCTCAATGTACAAAGATAGATGAATAACAATTAATATAAGATCACAAGAGAGGGATAGAGTTTCACTTCCTGAATTTTGGATGATTTCTAGGAATTGGTAGTGTTCGGGATGGAAGATGACTTATGTATTAGTCAATTACTCCTAGTGATTTGTTCGTGTATGTAGAATGTGTGATCAGAACTGTGAAGTCATCAGTTAGATATTTTAAGGGTGTAAGATAAATAAATGTTAGGAGTATGTCAAAGATTAGATAAGTAATGATAAAAGTTTTCAATGAAGAAAAGTAGCAAATTATGATAATAAAGGAAAAACAGAATTAGAAATAACACTAAAAATAAGACAATAAAATGTAGATGATTAAAGGGACTCTATCCCATCAAAACGTCAAGTGTTGTCAACGAAGTACTACTCAAACCAGTCGAGGCGTGCAGAGATATCTGCCTATGATGTTGCTGCATGGGATAGCTACTGTCTTAGAACTGGTGGGACATTGCCAGTAATGTCCTCGGGCTCCCCCTCATCTGTGGATATCGCTAATTGGTATTGAGGGGTTAGTCCCTCGACGATGTTTAATCATCCCCATGTGTAGCATCGTCTGGATGCCTTGAGGTACCATGTTACCCATCAGTGTGAGGGAGGTGATCTGATCGTCGATTTTAAGGAGGTCGAAGTATCGAACCAGTTTAGTGATGTATGGCCCCATTGATAGAATCCCCTTTTTGTATGGCTCTGTTTGGTGATGAATAGCACAAGCGATAAAGTATGCCAAATAAAAAACGTCCCCCTCTGACATACACAATAAGTAGTAAACATCGTGCTTGTTTACCACGCCGATGCTTTCACGTCGACCTGTGATAGTGTGGGCTAGGATGGCATGGATATATCTCAGGGGTGGGCAAAGGGCTGTTGCCTTCGATCAACTAGGGTTGTAAGAATTCGTGGTGGGTGCTAGGCTACGCCAACGGTTAAAGGGGTTACGGGAGGAGTTCTCGGTCTAACTCGGAGAGGTTATTTTCCTCTCTAAGTTTGTCTGTATAAAAGCCGAGAGCTATGTCAAATTGGGGAATGCTTAATTGATGTAACATACCATCTAATCTAAATTGCACTATTCTGGCTCGTCGATCCGTGCCATCACTGTTTGCAAAGTAAAAGTTGTGCAAAATTCTAGTGTTAGCTCCAGGTATGTGGGCTCGATGATTGAGAAGAACTGCTCCCATGGTTCAGTTGAAATGAAGGCCCGAATGTCATTTGCTATTCGTTTTTGTTCAATGGCGTTCCAGTTAATGCACCTTCTGGTGCTTAGGGGCCGTTCTCGAAATGCCTTGTAACACTCTTCTTGGGTAGCTTGAGGGAATCAGAGAAATGAATGTCAGAATTTGGTAGACGCACTTGTAGATGATGATCCGGGCCCCTTTCTTTTCTTGCTTGGGGCCGATCGTTTGGTTCATAATGTTGACATGGTACCTACAATTTGTAATGAAAATAGGTTTTTGAGCAAAACTATAACCGCAATTAAATCAGGGATGTCTGAAAAATTAGAACATAAATCAACAAAAATCATCAATGAGCAAATGAATGTATCAGCTTTGTTAGTCCTAATATTATTCTATTCCTATCTTATTCAAATGAATCAACTAATTCATGGAGCCTAAATTTTTGAAGCAAAATTCCTAAAAGCATGATGGTTCAATGTTAAAAATTAGCTAAATATGAAAGTTAAACTATCATTTAGTGTTTAAGTTAGGAAAAAGGAACCAAGTATGATGTAGGAGGAGTGGGCACGGGCGGAGCACGGATGGTGGTGCGTCTACTTCAGTGTGAACATGGTGGTGGTTGAGATGTGTTGCTCGTGCGCACGGTGGTGCTGAGGGTGTGTGCGACAGGTATGGGGGATTTTTAGTGTGAAAAGGGTGAGGGAAGGAGTTTTTTTAAGTGGTGGAACACGGTGGTGCGGCTGGACTGGGAATAATGGCTTTGGGAAAAAAATTTAAGGTTTGGGTTGGGGAAGACGGTTGGATTTTATTTATAGGGAATGATAGGCATGTGACACGGTCGTGTCGATTTGAATTTTTACCCGTATTTTTCATGATTTTGGGGTTTAGGCGCATTCAGTGGATTTGCCATGGCCGTGTTGCATCTACCACGCCCGTGTCTGGTTCATATGGTGGTTTTGCACGGGCGTGTGGATCCTGTGCTCGATAAGTCAGTAGCTTCACACGGTTGTTAGGCACGACTGTGTCTTTTTGTTGTAGCCCGTGTTGTTGAAGAAGAGAGGTTTTCCCTATTTGTCCACAACTCCGGACACGCCCCGTGGTGTGTTCATATTTTCACACGGTTATTGGCACGCCCGGGTTTAAGGCTATGTTAATGATCCTACATTTTTGGTTAGACTTTTACAAAATAATGTTAATGTGTTAGCGCTCGGGTTGCCTCCCGAGAAGCGCTTGTTTATAGTCTTAAGCTAGACTCTCATCGTTTTTAGTTCTAAAGGAAGGCTCATGGAGCATAAACTCCTCTCTCATATTTCCAAAATCTACACCATTATAAATTTTAAGTTGATGACCATTTACCTTGAATGTGCCTTTAGTAGGATGAGTTACCTCGATGGTGCCATATGGAAATATTGTTTTAATCATGAATGGGCCCGACCATCTCGATTTTAACTTCTCAAGGAATAGTTTAAGCCTTGAATTGTATAGTAGAACTAGGTCCCCTACTTTGAAATGTTTTGATCGCTTGAGGTGAGCATCGTGATGTCGCTTTGTTGCTTCCTTGTACAGCTTTGAGTTCTCATAGGCTTCTGTTCTCCATTCATCCAGCTCATTTATCTGTATCATTCTTTCCCTTCCTGCAAGTTTGAGGTCATTCTTTAAAAATTTTATTGCCTAGAAAGCTTTGTGTTCTAACTCAAATGGTAGATGACAACTTTTCCCATATACGAGCTTGTATGGGGATGTTCCTAGAGGTGTTTTGAATGTTTTTCTGTAGGCCCATAAAACATCATCTACTTTAATTGCCCAATCTTTTCTATTTGATTCAACCGTTTTTTCTAGGATGTGCTTAAGCTCTTGGTTTGCTACCTCAACTTGCCCGCTAGTTTGAGGATGATATGGGGTGGCTATTCTATAGCATACTCTACATTTCTTTAGAGCTTTTTCAAATTGTATATTACAAAAATGAGTACCCTATCACTAATGATGGCTCTATGTGTCCCGAATCGGGAAAATAGCTTCTTGAGAAATTTAACTACAACCCTAGCATCATTGGTAGGTAATGCTTTCGCTTCTACCCATTTTAACATGTAATCAACTACTACTAGGATGTATTGATTTCCAAATAAACTAGGAAATGGTCTCATAAAATCAATACCTTATACATCAAATAATTCACATGACAACATATATGTTTGAGGCATTTCATCATGTTTAGAAATATTACCTATTCTTTGGCATTTGCCACACGAGGTAACATACCTGTTGGCATCTTTAAATAGAGTGGGCCAGTAAAAACCTGATTCGAGTATTTTGTGTTCTGTCTTAATACCACTATAGTGTCCTCCCGATGGTCCTGAATGACAATATTCCAGGATTTTGCTTGCCTCTATCTTTGTAATGCATCTTTGTATTACCTGATCTGCACATATACGAAAAACAAATTGATCTTCCCAAAAATAATTTTTCACATCAGCAAGGAATCGCTTCTTTTGGTGATGTGTTAATTTTCTTGGTATGATGTTAGTTGCTAAATAATTCACAATACTTGCAAACCAGGGTATTTCAGAATGTGTTATAGAAAAGAGTTGTTCTTTGGGAAATGAATCATTTATTTCATGTTCCTCAAGCTCTTTGGTGTGTGGATTTTCGAGTCTTGAAAGGTGATCTACCGCGAGATTCCCAGTTCCCTTCTTATCATGTATTTCCAAGTCAAATTCCTGTAAGAGTAAAACCTATCATATGGGCCTAGGTTTTGCATCAAGTTTGTTTAAAAGATAACGAAGAGCTGAATGGTCAGTGAAAACGACAACTTTAGATAATATTAGATATTGTCTAAATTTGTCAAAAGTGAAAACTACAGCTAGCAATTCTTTCTCAGTTGTGGTGTAATTTTCTTGCGCGGGTGTTAATGTTCTGCTAGCATAGTAAATTGGCTGAAAATGCTTGTCTCTTCGTTGTCCCAAAATTGCACCTATTGCAAAGTCACTTGCATCACACATTAATTCAAAGGGTAAGTTCCAATCAGGTGCAATTATAATTGGTGCATTTATTAGTTTATCTTTAAGGACATTGAATGCATCTAAACATTCCTGATTGAAATTAAAAGGAACATCTTTTTCTAGTAATTATTTCAAAGGCTTAGCTATTTTAGAAAAATCTTTAATAAATCTTCTATAAAAACCTGCATGTCCTAAAAAGCTTCTAGTAACCTTAACTAAACTAGGGGGAGGTAATTTTTCTATGGTTTCAACATTTGCTTTATCTACCTCAATTCCCTTACTAGAAATCTTATGTCCTAATACAATCCCTGCTCTAGCCATAAAGTGATATTTCACCCAATTCAAAACAAGGTTTGTTTCTTCACATCTCATTAGAACCCGTTTTAAATTTTTAAGGCAAAGAAAGAAAGAATTATCTAATACCAAGAAATCATCCATAAATACCTCCATGATATCCTCCACGAGTTCGTCAAAAATTGTCAACATGCAACGCTAAAAAGTACCAGGAACATTGCATAATCCAAAAGGCATTCTACGATAAGCAAACGTACCGTATGGGCATGTAAATGTTGTTTTCTCTTGGTCTTCAGGGGCTATGGGGATTTGAAAGTAGCCGGAGAGTCCGTCCAGGAAGTAGTAGTACATATGTCCTGATAGTATTTCTAGCATTTGATCTATAAAGGGTAGAGGAAAGTGATCTTTTCTGGTGGCATCATTCAATTTTATATAATCAATACAAACTCTCCAACCTGTAACCGTTCTCGTGGGAATTAACTCATTTTTTTCATTGGGTACCACAGTCATTCCTCCTTTCTTTGAAACTACCTGCACAGGACTGACCCAAGTGCTGTCGAAAATAGGATAAATTATTCCTGCATCTAGAAGTTTAATTACCTCGGCTTTAACCACTTCTTTCATGTTGGGGTTTAACCGTCTCTGAGGTTGCACACACGGTTTATATTCTTCTTCCATTAAAATTTTGTGGGTGTAGAATGTGGGGCTTGTTCCCTTGATGTTAGAAATTTTCCAAGCTATGGCTTTCTTGTGTTCTCTTAGTACCTTTATCAGCTCCTCCTTTTCCTTGGATACTAATTCTGAAGAGATGATTACTGGTAGCGTAAAATTATCCCCAAGAAATGCATATTCTAGGTATTTTGGTAACTGTTTGAGTTCTAATTTGGGTGGCTCTTCGGTGGAGGGTTTTTGTTTTAATTCATAATCATTCTCAATGCTTTCTTCTTCCCTTTATTTAAATGATGACGTATTTAGATTCAACTCATTGTCTTCATCTTCTTTCACCTCCTCTTGAGCGGACACAGTTTCGATGTGTCCTTCTGTATAATTTCTTGTAATGAATTTTTAATAATATGATCAGTAGTGTCGACAAAATAACAGGAATGATCTTGTTCTTTAGAATATCGCATGGCATCATACAGTTGAAAGATAATTTCTTCATCACCTATTCTCAATGCTAGTTTACCATCACCTATATCAATAATAGCTCTAGCAGTGGCTAAAAAGGGACGCCCTAAGATTAAAGGAACATTAATTTCTTCATCCATGTCTAGTACAACGAAATCAACAGGGAAAATAAATTTATCAAATTTTACCAAGACATCTTCAATAATTCCTCTAAGATATTTAATAGATCTATCAGCTAATTAAATTCTCATCCTAGTGGGATTTGGTTCCCTAAGATCTAGTCGTTTAAATAATTTGTAAGGCATTAAGTTGATACTAGCGCCTAGGTCTGCTAATGCTTTCTTGATGTTTAAACTACCAATTAAGCATGGAATAGTGAAACTTCCTGGATCTTTTAACTTTCGTGGTAGTCTATTTTGGAGAAAGGCTGAACACTCTTCATTAAGCTCTACCATTGAAACTTCCTCAAGCTTCTTTTTGTTCGTGAGAAGTTCCTTTAAGAATTTTGCATACTTTGGCATCTGTGAAATAGCTTCAACAAAAGGTAAGTTAATATGTATTTGTTTAAAGAGTTTGAAGAACTTACCATATTGAGCATCCAATTGTTCTTTCTTCAACTTTGCTGGATATGGAATTTGAGCTTTATTCTCTGTAGGCAATGGATTATTGTTCTCATATTCTACTCTCTTTTTCTTGGTAACTTCATGTAGTGTCTTTCTTTATGGTTGAATTAGCTCTTTGCCACACCTTAGTGTAACTGTCTTTACCTACTGTGCGCCTTTGGAGAAAATCTTTGTCTGTATTTCATATAATATCTCAATAAGTAGTTCAACCGACGTGATGATTTCTCCTACCTGATTCTTGATTCTCTTGATTGATCTTTGTTGTTCATCAAGTGGTTCTTCAGCCTTTTGAAGATGAAAGTCTATAGCTACCACAAATATTGTCAGCATCTCTTCAAGGTTTGATACCCTTTCTTGTGGATAGGGCTGATATTGGTAATTTGGAGAATGTTGCTACCTTTGATTTTGTAACACCCCAAACCCGGTCTGGTATGTTACAGGGAAAAAGGATTTTGAGAAAATAGGATTAAGTTTAGATGTTTGATGAAAACACTTCGCGAAATTGTGTATTTGAAGAAAAACTCGAGTAGGCTTGATTAAAATCTGATGGTGTATTTGAAAACCCTGAAATTTTGAAAACTTAATCAGGTGTGTAGGTAAAATGAGTTTATCTCACTTAGAAGTTTAAGTTGTTTCTTATTATTACAAAAATATTTTGACTTAGTAGAAAATCAAGTTTAAGTTAGAAAAAAACATTTGAGTTCTCTTTATCCTAAATCATAGTGTGATACCCGATGGTATAGGTTAAAATATCGTTTTTGTAGTTTTGAAAGCGTTATCTTTTCAAGTTTTAGCACATTTTAACCCAATTAATTTGTTAAGGCATATTATGAATCCACCTTAAACATAAACATAGCAAACATAATTTTTAAAAGGCCATTTACAAACCCAAATAAAACCAAATAGTAATAGATAAGCTTAAGTACCAAATTTTATAAAAGTCTACGCAATTCCTTATTTAAGCTGGCATGAGCACCTCGAGTCCATCCCGGCTCCATGTCCGCGTCTAAGTGTCACCTGAAATGTCAAAGGAGAGAGTGAGTCGCAAGACTCAGTGTGTAAATCCCCCTCCCGATATAACATGCCAACACACATCATAACAAAGTAATGCAAGTAATGCACCCGATCCTAACCAACCATATCACCTTTTCTACCCCGTGTGGTACCAAACCACTGGTGGTGCCAAACCACTGGTGACCCAAAGTCACGATATCCATAATGTGGTGCCAAACCACTGGTGACCCGAAGTCACAAATAATCCAATGATGGGGCCAACCCATCGTGTGATACCAAATCACTAGCGACAATCCCGTATCTCATAAGTGGGGCCAACCCACGGTGGTGTCAAACCACAGGGACGAGTCGCAATGAGGTGCCAAACCTCTGGTGACCCAAAGTCACAAAATATGTGGTACCAAACCACTGGAGGTGCCAAACCTCTGGTGTCCCAAAGACACAGTGTCCCAAAGACACGGATATCATACTCCCCCTCCTCTCATATCACCCAATAGCATATCATACTAAATGCAAAAAAATCGTGCAATCATGCTATCATGCTCACATGCTTAATATGGTATCTCAAAGTATAAACACCAATAACCATGATATCACATACCATCACATATCTCATAATGAAACGGACTTACGAATCCGTATCCATACCTCAATGGGTACCAAAATAGTCAATCACCTGTTTCATTTACACAAGCAAGGTTATCACATAACTTCGCTTAAGAAAGTGTGTTGGTTTACACACGAAATAGCGAAGGTTAAATCCTAAGAACCGGTCTAAGTCCCTTGATCACCTCAACAACCCGATCCTATAATCGGCCAATAAAGGATTAATCATCATACCATTCGGTCATAACCATTTTCACAAAAGGGTTTAACCCGATCTCTTACACGCCTTGAATCGGTTACCAACCAAGTCTCGAACCAACAAAGGTTCCTCCACTAATCGACTACACCATAAAAGAGAACAATTAATCCTTTGAAACCTTATACTTAATCGAAACTAAACAAATAAACCATGAGCAACCATTTCACCATCACTTACCAAACAATCGAATCCAGATAAAAGCTTTGCTGACTGCTTGGAATCTCGAAAACCCTATAATGAGATGTTTAAACAAATGATTAACTCCAACCAAGACCCACATAGGCCTAACCAAACCGAAATCAACATAGCCCTAGAGAGAAAAAGAGAAATGGCCATTCAGCCAAGAACTTACCCCAACACCAACCACTAATCGGCCAACCAAACCACCACTAGGAGAGAAGAAAGATTCGGCCAAACAAAACACAATTGAAGGAAGGAAATTCGGCAACACAAGGGAGGGATTCGGTTTGATTTTTAGACAAAATAAAGCACAAAATTACAATTTCGGGAAGGAGAAAGTCGGCCAAGGTTTAGAGAAGAAGAAAGAATGAACAAGAGGTAGGTCTTTGTCGATTTTGAGAGGAAAAGAAATAGAAAGTGTTTGGAGAGTAAAGTTTTGGCTTACACAAATGAACAAAAGAAAGAGAAGTGGGAGAGAAGAGAACTTTCGGCTACCAATGACAAAATCGGCAAGGGTATGAATGTTGAAGCTTTCGGTTTGAATGAAGAAGAAATGGAGAGAGCGAATGGGGCGTTTGATTGGCAACACAAAATGTAGAAAAATAAAAGTGCAAAGTTTGGCAAATAAAGTTGCTTTGTGTTTCGGTTTCAAGGAGCAAAAATGGAAGGGTTTTTCGGCTTAGGCTATTTGCAAGTGAAGGGAGCTTTTGCTAGCTTTTGACTAAACGAAAATCAGCTTACCATTTGTGACCGAAAATGCACATTTGCCTAAGTGAAATTTCGGCACTCTCCTCACTCCCTCACAACACTTACCAACCGGCCAAACTCCCCAAAATCTTCTAAAACCGCCAACCTCCCCCAAACACTCTAAGCCACTAATTCAAATCACTTTGAATTAGTCCACCTCTAGAATCACTCTCCACCCATCATTCCACCATTTGACTAGGTCTTGGCGGAGTTCGAGCGCCTACAACTCCTCCCTTCATGCCAGTCAAAATGGGAGCCAAAATGGGGCATTTCGCAATTCAACACAGGACCTCTCCCCTTGCAATTGACGACAAACACAAGCTCTAAGTGGCGCATGCTTTGCCACTTTGCTAGCTCCTCACTTGTGCTCAAGAACACCAATTAAAATATAAAAGACCCAGCTCCTTGGCTCCTATCACATAAAGCCCAAAACTAAAATTTTCCCACCTACTGGGCTCACTCCTAGCCTACAACTAAGCCCTAAAACCACACAAACAACAACATAGCAAGCCCTTAACATGCAAACAAATGCCAAAACAATAGCCCTTAACCCGGGATATTATAGTTCTACCCCTTAAAATAATTTCGACCTCGAAATTACGGATCGAAAAGAGTTGCGGGTATTCTTTGTCTCATCACATCCTCGGGTTCCCAAGTAGCTTCTTCCACGCCATGATTCCGCCTAAAGAACCTTAACCAAGGGCACAGACTTCTTAGGCGAACCTTCACATCCCGATCTAAAATCATCTGCTCTTCCTCCATGGTCAAGTCTGGTTTACCTCGATCTCTTCCATTTGCTACCACATGCGTGGATCGGAACGATATCGCTGAGCATCGAAGCGTGGAACACGTCATGAATCGACTTAGCTCTGCTGGCAACTCGGTGATATGCAATGGTCCCATTCGCCTCGATTACCTTACGCCCAATAAACCTCGGACTTAGTTTGCCTTTCCTCCGAACCTTAACACTTTCTTCCATGGCGAGACCTTGGAAAAACTTGATCCCCACAAAAACTCTATATCTCTTCGCTTAAGATCGGCATAAGACTTGACGGTCCAAAGCTTCCTTCAATCTAGCTCGAATCAACAACCTTGTCTTGGTCTCAAAGAACCAACTCGGCCCCAACAACCGACGTTCACTTAACTCGTCCAACAAGTAGGTGGCGACACTTCCCTCTTGACAACGCCTCATATGGTGCCATCTTGATGCTTGCTTGGTAACTATTGTTGTAGGCAAATTCAGCTAACGGTAGATACTCCTCCCAACTACCCTCAAGTCCAATACACAACCCGTAACATGTCCTCCAAGATCTGAATAACCCTTCTTCATTTGCCGCGTCACGATTTGCGGATGAAATCTTGCCTTTGAAATCCAACAGTGTACCCGAGCCCGATGCAACGCTTTCCAGAACCTTGACGTGAATCTGGGATCCCTATCCGAGATGATCGATACGGGCACCCCGTGTAGTCTCACTATCTCTGACACATACAGCTTCGTCAACCTCTAAAGTGAGTAATCCACCCTTACCGGGATAAAGTGAGCTGATTTAGTCAGTCGATCCACAATTACCCAAATCGAATCCTTCTTACTCGGTGTAGCGGTAATCCACCGATTTAAATCCATAGTTATCCTTTCCCACTTCCATCGAGGAATCTTCATCTGGTCAAGCAACTCAGACGACAATCGATGCTCGACTTTGACTGCGACATGTCGACACTTCCCCACAAACTCTGTCACTTCCTTTTTCAGACCCGGCCACTAGAACTATTCTCTGAGATCCCTATACATTTTACTACCTCCAGGATGCATAGCGTAGGGGCTGCTATGTGCATCCTGAAGAATCTTTTGCCTTAACTCAGTGTCTCTCGGCATACAAGCCTTCCCCTGAAAACACAGCACTCCATCACCAGACACACTGTAACCCTCCAAACCATCATTCTGCACTTGTGTTCTCTGCGCACTCAAAACCTCATCCATCAACTATTTTTCTCTGATCTGCTCAACCCAAGAAGGCTTAACCTGCAACTCTGCCAGAATACTCCCGTCGTCATACAAACTCAAGTGGGCAAACAACGCTCTCAAATCCGAAACAACCTTACGGCTCAACGCGTCTGCCACAACGTTAGCATTGCGGGATGATACTCAATTGAGCGATCGTAGTCTTTCAAAGACTCAATCCATCTGCGCTGTCTCAGATTCAAGTCTTTTTGAGTCAGAAGGTACTTCAGACTCTTATGGTCCGTGTAAACTATCGATCTCTCTCCGTACAAGTAATGCCTCCATATCTTTAAGGTAAAGACTATAGCCGTAAGCTCCAGATCGTGCGTTGGATAATTGACCTCATGTGGCCTCAGCTGCCGAGATGCGTAAGCCACAACCTTCCCTTCTTGCATCAGCACACAACCCAATCCCGTATGTGATGCATCGTAGTAAACTGTGAATTCCTTCCCAGCCTCAGGTTGAATTAGAACCGGAGCTTCAGTCAAAATCTTCTTCAACTTATCGAAGCTCTCCTGCTGCTTCTCAGTCCAAATAAACGAAACTTCTTTTCTCAATAATTTAGTCATTGGTGCTGCGATCAACGAAAACCTCTCTACAAATCTTCGGTAGTATCACCTTAAACCCAAAAACTCCGAACCTCGACTCTTGACCTAGGCGGCTTCCAACCCAAAACCGCCTCAATCTTTCGAGGATCCACTAATCCCTCGGTAGATACTACATGACCCAAGAACGTCACTTCCTAAGCCGAACTCGTATTTGCTAAACTTCGCATAAAGTTTTTTTCTCCTTAGAATCTGCAATACCACCCGCAAATGAGCATCATGCTCCTCCTCAGTCTTTGAATATACCAAGATGTCATCGATAAAAACCACTACGAACCGATCCAAATACCGTTGGAACACCCTATTCATCAGATCCATGAAGGTACATCGCGTTAGTCAACCCAAATGGCATAACTAAGAACTCAAAATGCTCATACCGAGTACGAAATGCTGTCTTGCAGATATCCGCCTCCTTTACCCTTAGCGGTGATACCTGGACCTTAAGTCGATCTTTGAGAAAGCGGCGCACCCTTGAATTCATCAAACAAGTCATCTATCCAGGGCGGTGGATACTTGTTTTTGATTGTCAGCTTATTCAGTTGGTGGTAGTCTATACACATCCGCATAGTACCGTCTTTCTTCTTGACAAAGAGTACTGGCGCTCCTCAAGGCGAAACACTTGGCCTAATAAAGCCTCGGTCCAACAATTCCTGGATCTGAGCCTTAAGCTCCACTAACTCTTTAGGTGCCATCACATGCGGACAATAGATCTTGGCGCGATTAAGATATGATCTATCCCAAACTCTACCTCCCGATCTGGTGGCAAACCCGGAAACTCCTCAGAAAACACATCAACAAATTCCCTAACTGTCCGAACCGTCTCCATATCAGACTCTTTAGCCTCCAAGGCATACACATGAACCACATATGCTTCACAGCCCTTTCTGACCATTTTCTCAGCTTTCAGAGTAGATACCACATTGGACAGATAATTTCTCCGATCACCGATCAGAACTACCTCATCACCCTTAGCTGTTTTCAGAACCATACGCTTAGCCGCGCAATCCAACTTCGCGTGATACTTAACCAGCCAATCCATCCCGAGAATCAGATCGAACTCCCCAAAAGGCAGTTCCATCAAATCAGCCACGAACACTACCCCTTGGAGTTCTAGAGGTACGTCTCTATATAGCTTATCTACAACTACAGAGCGACCTAAAGGGCTTATTACGGTCATCTGCCTAGAAGATATCTCAGAGTCTAAATCCATGGTCTTCATTATGCTACTTGCAACATATGAATGTGTTGAACCTACATCAATCAAAGCGGTAAATGGAGAACCAAAGATTAAAAACGTCTGCAGTAATGACGTCCGGTCGTCGCCCTCCTCTCGGCGCCTCAAAGATACACCAACCCCTACCGTCTGCCTCGAACCTACACACCTCCGCGGGTGCTCCACGGCCCGACCGAACTATTACCTCCTCGCCATTACCTCGGCCCTCTGCGGTGGTGGTCCGTTATTCACATTTCAAGATGCGGCCACGACTCTCTGGTGAATCCTAGCCAACTTGCGGCGGACACCCTCACACAGTGGTCCAAAGTGAGCCACACTCAAAACAGCCTCTACCATCGGTCCAACATCCTCCCAATGAGCTTTTCCACAGCGGTTACACTACGGCGGTCCACGCCTAGCAAAACAAACCTACCGGTGATTTGGCCCACTCGATCTAGCTCTTTTCTACGGATCTCCTGACGACCCAGAAGATCCAAAACTCCTCTTGTGTCGGTTCCTATCCATGCCTTGCCTCACGGACTCTTTAATACCCTCGGCTACCTTCGCCTTTTCAACCAGAACGGCAAATTCACGCTCCTGCTGAGGCGCGATCAACAATCTTAATTCGTCCGTAGGCCATCCTCAAAACGAACGCACCTTTCATGTTCAAGAGCCACCATACCCACAGCATCCGACTCGACCTCGAAACTACGCCTCGTACTCGACCGATTTGCTCCCCAACTAACCTCGAAATGCTTTCCGTTGCTCATTAATGTAATTAGCTCTAACGTACTTTTTACGATAGCGACCTGAAATAGTCCCAAGTCGGATCTTCTTCTGCAATTGTATCCGAACCGTGAGCCACCATCGGTATGACTCATCTCGAGAAGTGATCGATCCTTTAACTTTTCTTCAAAGATCAGTCTAGATTGTCCATTATCCGCTCTGTCGCTTCGGCCAATATTCAAGAAGTGCTAGGAGCAACACCCGAGACACCGAAAAGAATTCACCCGTTTGCCCAAAGTCGCCGAGCACGATTTTCTAGCTCCTACGCCTCCACCTACTCCATTACCCTTTCCGAACCCATGACGCGCATGCGATCTTATATCGTCCCCGATCGATCTTGAAACTCACCACCTTCAGCTGGTGGCGGAACCGGTATCTCGTTCTCTAACCCTTGACCAGAACCTACGGGTTCAGAAACTGTCATCCTACCGTGACCTCGTCCACGACCACGTCCACCACGGGTACTCATGACTAAATCTCGTCTGATTTAAAGAATTTTATGTATCAGTAATTATTCCACTATTTTAAAGCAAAGTCTTATGAATATTAAAGAGGCTTTGTTTTCGCGAGTCCACAGAGTCCTATCAGTTTCAGTCTCTAAGGTAGTCTTACTATCACTAGCCATTCAATCTCATCAATATCATTATCACAAACAATAGTACGGGGTACTTACCTGGGCGGATTGGTGCCGGAGACTCGGTGTCATGCCTTTCACACCATACTTTTTAAAACATAACACTTAAAATGACTTTTGAAAACATTTTGGGCCTCGGGCCCATAGCAAAACCTTTGAACTTGGCTCGATACCACAATTGTAACACCCCAAACTCGGTCAACACACCACGACCGAATCGGTATATTCTGAGGAAAAAGGATTTTGAGAAAATAGGTTTAAGTTTACATGTTTGATGAAAACACTTGCGAAATTGTGTATTTGAAGAAAAACTCGAGTAGGCTTGATTAAAATCTGATGGTGTATTTGAAAACCCTGAAATTTTGAAAACTTAATCAGGTGTGTAGGTAAAACGAGTTTATCTCACTTAGAAGTTTAAGTTGTTTCATATTATTACAAAAACATTTTGACTTAGTAGAAAATCGAGTTTAAGTTAGAAAAAAGCATTTGAGTTCTCTTTATCCTAAATCATAGTGTGATACCCGATGGTATAGGTTAAAATATCGTTTTTGTAGTTTTGAAAGCGTTATCTTTTCAAGTTTTAGCACATTTTAACCCAATTAATTTGTTAAGGCATATTATGAATCCACTTTAAACATAAACATAGCAAACATAATTTTTAAAAGGCCATTTACAAACCCAAATAAAACCAAATAGTAATAAATAAGCTTAAGTACCAAATTTTATAAAAGTCTACTTAATTCCTTATTTAAGCATGGCATGAGCATCTCGAGTCCATCCGGCTCCATGTCCGCGTCTAAGTGTCACTGAAATGTCAAAGGAGAGAGTGAGTCGCAAGACTCGGTGTAAAATCCCCTCACGATATAACATGCCAACACACATCATAACAAAGTAATGCAAGTAATGCACTCGATCCTAACCAACCATATCACCTTTTCTACCCGTGTGGTACCAAACCACCGGTGGTGCCAAACCACCGTGACCCAAAGTCACGATATCCATAATGTGGTGCCAAACCACCGGTGACCAAGTCACAAATAATCCAATGATGGGGCCAACCCATCGTGTGATACCAAATCACTAGCGACAATCCCGTATCTCATAAGTGGGGCCAACCCACGGTGTTGTCAAACCACAGGGACGAGTCGCAATGAGGTGCCAAACCTCTGGTGACCCAAAGTCACAAAATATGTGGTACCAAACCACTGGAGGTGCCAAACCTCTAGTGTCCCAAAGACACAGTGTCCCAAAGACACGGATATCATACTCCCCCTCCTCTCATATCACCCAATAGCATATCATACTAAATGCAAAAAAATCGTGCAATCATGCTATCATGCTCACATGCTTAATATGGCATCTCAAAGTATAAACACCAATAACCATGATATCACATACCATCACATATCTCATAATGAAACAGACTTACCTGAATCCGTATCCATACCTCAATGGGTACCAAAATAGTCAATCACACTGTTTCATTTACACAAACAGGTTATCACATAACTCAGTTAAGAAAGTGTGTTGGTTTACACACCTGAAATAGCGAAGGTTAAATCCTAAGAACCGGTCTAAGTCCCTTGATCACCTCGACAACCCCGATCCTATAATCGGCCAACAAAGGATTAATCATCATGCCATTCGGTCATAACCATTTTCACAAAAGGGTTTAACCGATCTCTTACACGCCTTTGAATCGGTTACCAACCAAGTCTCGAACCAACAGTGGTTCCTCCACTAATCGACTACACCATAAAGGAGAACAATTAATCCTTTGAAACCTTATACTTAATCGAAACTAAACAAATAAACCATGAGCAACCATTTCACCATCACTTACCAAACAATCGAATCCAGATAAAAGCTTTGCTGATTGCTTGAAATCTAGAAAACCCTATAATGAGATGTTTAAACAAATGATTAACTCCAACCAAGACCCACATAGGCCTAACCAAACCGAAATCAACATAGCCTAGAGAGAAAAGAGAAATGGCCATTGGCCAAGAACTTACCCCAACACCAACCACTAATCGGCCAACCAAACCACCACTAGGAGAGAAGAAAGATTCGCCAAACAAAACACAATTGAAGGAAGGAAATTCGACAACACAAGGGAGGGATTCGGTTTGATTTTAGACAAAAATAAAGCACAAAATTACAATTTTGGGAAGGAGAAAGTCGGCCAAGGTTTGGAGAAGAAGAAAGAATGAACAAGAGGTAGGTGCTCTCGGTTTTGAGAGGAAAAGAAATAGAAAGTGTTTGGAGAGTGAAGTTTCGACACACAAAATGAACAAAAGAAAGAGAAGTGGGAGAGAAGAGAACTTTCGGCTACCAATGACAAAATCGGCAAGGGTATGATTGTTGAAGCTTTGGTTTGAATGAAGAAGAAATGGAGAGAGCGAATGGGGCGTTTGATTGGCAACACAAAATGTAGAAAAATAAAAGTGCAAAGTTTGGCAAATAAAGTTGCCTTGTGTTTCGATTTCAAGGAGCAAAAATGGAAGGGTTTTTCGGCTTAGGCTATTTGCAAGTGAAGGGAGCTTTTGCTAGCTTTTGACTAAACGAAAATTAGCTTACCATTTGTGACCGAAAATGCACATTTGCCTAAGTGAAATTTCGACACTCTCCTCACTCCCTCACAACACTTACCAACCGGCCAAACTCCCCCAAAAATCTCCTAAAAACCGACCAACCTCCCCCCAAACACTCCCAAGCCACTAATTCAAATCACTTTGAATTAGTCCACCTCCTAGAATCACTCTCCACCCATCATTCCACCATTTGACTAGGTCTTAGGCGGAGTTCAAGCGCCACAACTCCTCCCTCCATGCCGTCAAAATGGGAGCCAAAATGGGGCATTTAATTTCGAACAGGACCTCTCCCCTTGCAATTGGCGCCAAACACAAGCTCTAAGTGGCGCATGCTTTGCCACTTTGCTAGCTCCTCACTTGTGTTCAAGAACACCAATTAAAATATAAAAGACCCAGCTCCTTCAGCTCCTATCACATAAAGCCCAAAAACTAAAATTTTCCCACCTACTCAGGCTCACTCCTAGCCTACAACTAAGCCTCGAAACCACACAAACAACAACATAGCAAGCCCTTAACATGCAAAAAAATGCCAAAACAAAATAGCCCTTAACCCGGGATATTACAGTTTTCCTTGATTTCCTTGTCCTCCCCATGAAAAATTTGAGTGGTTCCTCCAACCTGCATTATAAGTGTTACTATAAGGATTATTATTAGATATGAAATTGTTACCTATATAGTTTGTCTGCTCGTTTTCTGCTCCTGGTTGGTAAGGTGGGTACTCAAAATTCGCTACATTCCCGCTCACTTTGCATTGCATGACTGGATGTACCTGTGAAGAACATAAATTATCAAGCTTTTTATTCATTAACTCCATTTGTGTTGACAACATTGTCACTTTGTCTATGTTGAAAACTCCTGCTCATTTTGTCAGTTTAGCCCTTGTAATTTGTCATTATAGGTGTTTAATGACATCTCCTCAATAAAATCGTAAGCCACTTCAGGAGTTTTATTATTCATAGTTCCACCGGCTGATGAATTAATCATTTGCCTTGTTGGAGAATTCAAACCATTGTAAAAAATTTGGACTTGAAGCCACATAGGTAATTCGTGATGTAGGCATCTCCTTAGGAGATCCTTATATCTTTCCCATTCATCATATAATATTTCTGTGTCGTTCTGCACAAAAGAAGATATATCATTCCTAAATTTGGCCGTTTTGGCTGGTGGAAAATACTTTAAAAGAAATTTTTTGGTCATTTGATCCCATGTGGTGATTGACCCTCGTGGTAACGAGTTCAACCACTGCTTTGCTTTATTCCTTAATGAAAAAGGAAATAGCTGAAGACGTATGGCATCGTCAGAAACACCATTTATTTTGAAGGTATCATAGAATTCTAAAAAATTAGATATATGAGTGTTTAGATCTTCATCCTACAAACCATCAAATTTAACAAATTGTTGAATCATTTGTATTGTGTTAGGCTTTAATTCAAAATTATTAGCAGCTATAGCGGGCCTAACAATACTAGATTCTGCTCCTGTTAAACTAGGTTTAGCATAATCATACATAGTACGTAGAGCATTCTGTTCTTGCACATTTGGTAGTGGATTCTTTTCGTCCATCCCTTCAGTAGGATTGGATCATTGCTATTCTCCTCTTTGATAGTCTAGGGCTCATCTAATTTCTCTGTGATTTTTACGAGCGGTAGCTTCAATCTCACTTTTGTATTCTAATGGTCGTCTCAGATTTCTTCTAGTCATAAACTAGATGTACCTGCTATAAAAAGAAAGCAAAAAATTTAGAAAAACAAAAATATATGTATAAAAATAAGAGAAATGAAAAAATAAAAATAATGGCTAAAGTAATAGAAATAGAGTTTTCTTAATATTTTAGGAGTTCCCCAACAACGGCGCCAAAAATTGATCGCTACAAAACAGTCTAGTTTTAATATTTATAAAAGAGTGATCGAACCTGTAGACTGACTGCGACAACGATAGAGGCAAGCGCACCTATCGAACAGTAGTATAGCTCAGGCAAGAATATCTTATCGAACCCAAGGAACCTAAAAGTACTACTACTCACTTTCTTTCTATTATTTAGCCTAAAATATGGAGTGATTGGTTTCTTAATCTAAAATAAATGAAATACTTAAACTTAAATGGAAAGACAAAAGAACGAAACTTTGGGAAAAGACTTTAAAGAAAACTCAATTGATAAGGACGATACCTTCGGGAAGAATCCACCTATGGCTTCACTTATTATCTACCTTCTCAATTCATATGATTTCTTTACTTAGCTTGATCCGTGAGACTCCTTAACCTATATTAAACCTTCTCTCGAAGCGAATAATATCTAACCTTAGGTTAATTAGTGAAACTCTCGTTCTCTTATAATAACCCCATAAGGAAGCAGTAAATCGATCAATGGACTCCTATATTAGGTTTCACCCTAATTCGGTAAAATCTCGTAACCTTATCTCTAGGCGCCCGATCAAATTCACTTAATTATGATTGATCTACTCTCAGGCAGGGTCTATTCCTCCTCCACCTAAGCACATTAGATAAATTTAAGCAACATAATTAAGAACAAACTAAGTATTTATCATATAAACCGAAAGAATTAAATAAAAAAATCCGTCATAGGTTTCATCCCTTTTAGGTATCTGAGGGGTTTAGTTCAGAACTAAATAAGAAAACATCTTAAGAGAAAAGATAAAACAAAACATAAGAAATCCCTAAAACCCCCTAAAGGAATTGAAAAGGAGATCCTCTATCTTGAGTAGAGCTCTGACTCTTCGAGATGGATCAATTAGCTATCTTCGAGACAATCCCTCAACGAGAAAGGCTTGGCAGAAAACTCTGCTCAATGATCGACCCCCTTAAATAGCCGCCTTGGGGTGTTTATATAGACTTTTAGGATGCTTTACTTGTCTCCTAAGTACTCATAATTCAGGTACAATTCATCCTAGGTTTGAGTAGACTTGGGATTGCATTTCTTGGGCTCAAAGCATCCTATTCTGGGTGAAATTACTCTTTCACGTGGTAGGGGCACAGCTAAGGCACGCATGTAAACTGAGGCTCAGCCCGTGTCTCTATTTTGTTGATTTAAGAATGGTCATGGCATGCCCGTGCAAGTCGAGGGTCGGCCGTGCTTTGGGTCTGTCGATTGGGACACAACCATGCAAATCAGGGATAGGCCATGTTGGGCTTTTTGTCGACGAGACACGGCTGTGTTCTAGGTGGATAGCAAGGCACGACCGTGTGGAATAAAGCCCAGGCCGTGTCGACTTCTTGGGTTGGCCCAATTTGATCTGTTTTAAGCCTGTTTTACATTCTTTTTTCCTTAGGTGTTTTCTTGAGTATAAGACATGAAATGAAAGGATTAAGAGCACTTTTTACATAAATCGAGGATAAATTCATCTAAAAGCATACTAAATGTGGGATTAAAATATGTTACTTTTACGGTTTATCAGAATGCGTTTTGACTGAAGCTACTATATGTAAACATTTTATAGAGGGATTGAATGAAGACATTAAGTTGTTGGTTGGAATACTGGATATAAATAAATTTTTTGTATTAGTTGAAAGAGCATGCAAAGCTGAGGAGCTCGGTAAAGAAAAGAAGAAAGCTGATTTTGAGGCTCGTGATGAATGAAAGAGATTGATGAATATGTTCTCTTAATCTTCAGGAAAGAGATATAAAGATGCAAGCAATCGTTCAAATGCCTCGTTTGGAGATCCAAGTAAAGATCGTTTGAAATAGAGTACTGGTTTACGAATTCAAGCTCGAATGAAACAAGTGTTGGCAGTGTTAAAAGTAACAAGCTCGAATGTAGACAATGTGGGAGACGACATGTGGGAGAGTGCTAGGGCAAGTATAATAATAGAACATGCTATAAATGTGGGTCGTGAGATAATTTTAACCGAGATTGCCCAAAGATGGTCAGAGAAGAAAATGTTCAGAATGAAAGACCGAGTAATGTTGAAACTAGGGGAAGACCACCCAGAAACACCAAAATTATGAGTGAAAGCCAGAGAGGGACAACTGATACAGCTGTGCGGTCAGAAGCAAGAGCACCTACTCGAGGCTATGCTATACGTGCACGAGAGGAAGCATCATCTCCAGATGTGATCACTGGTACTTTCACTTTATTTGATACTGATGTCATTGCATTGATAGATCCTAGATCAACTCATTCCTATGTGCGTATAAATTTAATATCGAAAAAGACTCTACCTGTTGAGTCTACTGAATTTGTGATTAGAGTATTGAACCCCTTAGGCAAGTGTGTTCTGGTGGATAAGGTGTGCAAAAATTGCTCACTGATGTTTCGTGATTTATGTTTCCCGGTCAATTTGATGTTGTTACCATTTGATGAATTTGACATAATTATGGGAATGGATTGGCTCACTCTGCATAATGCCATTGTGAATTGTAATAGAAAGAATGTTGAATTGAAGAGTCAGAATGGTGAGATAGTTCGAATTGAGTCTAGTGATATGAAAGGACTACCAGCTATTGTATCTGTGATGAAAGCTATAAACTATGTGAGAAAGGTTGTGAAGCTTATTTGGCGTATGTGATTGATACAAAGGTGTCAGAAAAAAATTAAATCTGTGCCTGTGATATGTGAGTTTTCAGATGTGTTTCCAGATGAGTTACCAGGATTATCTCTGATTAGAGAAGTTGAATTTGGTATTGAGTTAGTGTCGGGAACTACTCCTATTTCAATAGCTCCATACATAATTGCCCCAACTGAATTGAAAGAGTTAAAATTTCAATTGCAAGAATTGACCGGTAGAGGATTTGCACGACCGAGTTTTTCACCATGGGGAGCTCCTGTATTATTTGTGAAAAAGAAAGATGGCACGATGAGAATGTGTATCGATTACCATCAGTTGAACAAAGTGACGATAAAGAACAAATATCCGTTACCTCGGATCGATGATTTGTTTCATCAGCAGAGAGGAGCTACAGTATTTTCTAAAATAGATTTGAGATCGGGCTATTATCAGTTGAGAGTTAAAGAATCCGATGTGCCAAAAACTGCATTCAAAATGAGATATGGACATTATGAATTCATAGTGATGCCTTTTGGACTAACAAATGCCCCTGCAGTGTTTATGGATTTGATGAATCGAATATTTAGACCGTATTTGGATCACTTTGTGGTGGTGTTCATTGATGATATTTTGATCTATTCATGTGATGAGATGCAACATGCCGAGCATTTGAGAATCGTGCTACAAACTCTGCGTGAGAAGCAGTTGTATGCAATGTTTAGCAACTGTGAATTTTGGTTGCCTGAGGTCAGTTTTATGGGGCATATTGTATCTTCTGTTGGGATACGAGTCGATCCGCATAAAATCTCTGCTATTTTGGAATGGAAGCCTCCGAGAAATGTGTCTGAAGTCTATAGTTTTTTGGGACTAGCGGGATATTATAGACGATTTGTGAAAGGTTTCTCGATGATTGCGACTCCTTTGACAAAGTTGTTACAGAAGGATGTTAGATTGGAGTGGTCAGAAAAGTGTCAACAGAGTTTTGAGCAGTTGAAAGTGTTGTTAACCGAAGCACCAGTGTTGATTCAAACCGAATCAGGCAAATAATTCATAGTTTATAGTGATGCATCGTTGAATGGTTTAGGGTTGTATGCTGATGCAAGAAGGAAAAGTCATTGCTTATGCTTCGAGACAGTTAAAACCACATGAAAAGAATTATCCAATGCATGATCTTGAATTGGCTGTGATTGTATTTGCATTGAAGATTTGTCGTCACTATTTATTTGGTGAAAAATGTCATATTTATACTGATCATAAGAGTTTAAGGTATTTGATGACTCAAAAGATTTGAACTTGCGACGGAGAAGATGGTTAGAGTTGTTGAAAGATTATGAACTTGTGATAGATTATCACCCGAGTAAAGCTAATGTTGTAGCCGATGCTTTGAGTCGGCAATCATTATATACCTTACGAGCTATGCATAATCAGATGGATCTGTGTGATGATGATGCGGTTGTAGCTGGATTGAAAGTAAAACCGTTGTCTATACAATGGATATGTGAGACTCAGAAGATTGATAATGAGTTGTTAGCAAAAAGGGTTCAATGTAATTCGAATGTGGAATCAGAATTTTGAGTTGATAGTAATGATTGTTTGAGATTCAGAGATCGGATTTGCGTTCCGGGAAATTCAGAGTTGATACAAATGATTTTGATTGAAGCTCACAATAGTCATTTGACTTTACATCTGGGTAGTACGAAAATGTATAATGATTTGAAATAGTTCTATTGGTGGGATGGTATGAAGAGAGATATTTCTGACTTTGTGTCGAAATGTTTAGTTTGTCGGCAAGTTAAGGCTGAACATCAAGTTCCGTCCGGTTTATTGCAACCGATTATGATTCTTGAGTGGAAATGGGAGAGGGTCACGATGGACTTTGTGTCGGGTTTGCCCTTATCTCTTTGCAAGAAAGATGCAATCTGGGTGATAGTTGATAGATTGACAAAATCAGCTCATTTCATTCCAGTGAGAACTGATTATTCTTTAGATAAGTTGGCTAAATTGTATATCCATGAGATTATGAGATTGCACAGAGTACCATTATCTATAGTGTCTGACAGAGATCCGAGATTTACCTCACGATTTGGGAAGAAATTACAAGATGCTTTAGGCACAAAATTGCATTTCAGTACTACTTTTCATCCGCAAACAGATAGTCAATCCAAGTGAATCATTCAGATTCTTGAAGACATGCTGAGATGTTGCATATTTGAATTTGAAAGCACGTGGGAAAGGCATTTATCGTTGATTGAGTTTGCGTATAACAATAATTTTCAATCTAGTATTAAGATGGCACCATATGAGGCTCTTTATGGTCGAAAGTGTCTAACTCCATTGTATTGGACCGAGCTGAGTGAGAACAAGATTCATAGGGTTGATCTTATAAAAGAGACTGAGCAAAAAGTGAAAGTGATTCGTGACAGTTTGAAAGAAGCCTTAGGTCGTTAGAAGTCTTATGCAGATTTGAAATGAAAGGATATTGAATTTGAGGTTGGTGATAAAGTGTTTCTGAAAGTATCTCCGTGGAAGAAAACACTTCGATTTGGCAGAAAGGGAAAGTTGAGCCTGAGGTTCATTAGACCGTATGAGATCATTGAACGTGTTGGACCGGTTGCTTATAGATTAAGATTGCCATCAGAGTTGGAAAAGATCCATAATGTGTTTCATGTGTCAATGCTTCGACGGTACAGATAAGACCCGTCTCATGTAATTGCACCTACTGAGGTTGAGATTTAGTCAGATTTGTCATATAGTGAAGAGCCGATCCGAGTTTTGGCACGAGAGACTAAAGAGTTGAGAAATAAGAAAATTTCTCTAGTGAAAGTATTATGGCACAAACAAGGAATTGAAGAGGCTACGTGAGAGCCTGAGAATGTTATGAGAGAGCAACATCCATAACTATTCACTGGTCAGATTTTTGGGGACGAAAATCCCTAAGGGGGGAGAGTTGTAATAGCCTGGTTTGGACCTTAGTCGGAATAGTGGTTCGAGACCACAAATTCGAGGTCGTAAAAATATTTTAATGATATTTTCTATGTGAATGATATGTGACATAGCCTGTTGATAATTTGGTCATTTGTGTGTCGAATTAAGAGACAAGACTTAATCGTATAAAATGCAAAAGCTGTGTGCTGATTGTTTAAGTGCCTAAATATTTTTGTCTTCATAATATTGAGGTTTTATGATGCAAATAGCCCACTATTAAGTTAGTGGATGGCAATGGACCATTATGACCTTGATGTTTATATGATTCAAATATTAATTAAAAGGTTAATATGGTAAATTATGAATTAATGTTAATATAATTAAAATGAAACAAAAGATAGTGGAGATATTCATCTTTGTTGCCGAAATTGAAGAAGGAAGAAGACAACCATGGCTATTTATGGTTCGATTCTTTGATTTTCTAATTGACCAAGAGAGGAGAGGTTGGATCGAGATCGAGGTAAAGATAAAGTGCTCGATTAATCGATCGTATCGATAATTCGACATCCAAGGTAAGTTCAGATATAATACTAGTTGTAAACTATGTCTATGTGATATAAATTGAATGGATGTATATGTATTTATGAGTTTTGAAATGCTATGTGCTGAATTGAGATAAACGGGCACTAAGTGTGCAAAGTTGGAAACGAGAAAGAGATGATTAGCACTGTGTGTGTGAAAAGATAGAAGCTTTGACTTATCGACTTGGCACTATGTATGAGATACCGATATAAGTTAGTTTAATGTATTAGCACTAAGTGTGCGGTGATGATCATGTTTCAGTTGTAAAATTGGCACTAAGTGTGCGAATAAATCAAAGGATTAGCCAGGGTTGAACGAGAGGTAATATCGAACAAATGAGTAACATAAATGGTAAGCAACTATGTGTTGAACAAGGTACGTTTGAACCTATGTGGTTGATGATAGATTCAAGAGTTGAATGAATAGCTAATTGGGTATGTGGTTGAGATTGATAATGTGGCTAGATGTGCCTTTATCTATGTGATGGTATTATATTTATACATATTGATGTTGTAGTATTGAGTAATATGTATTATATTACGAACTTACTAAGCTGTGGAAAGCTTACTGTGTGATTTGTTCCCTGCTTTGCAGTGTCAGTAAAGCTAGATCAGATTCGGGATCATCAGCTTCTCAATCACACTATTGGTATTCTATTTTGGTACTTTGGAAAGATGTATATAACTAAAATATGGCATGTATAGGCTAGTAAACTGAATCAAGTTTGAGGTTTGTAATTAACCATGAGATGTGGATAGATATGTGATAAGTTTGGTACGAATGAATGTGATATGTGTGATGCATCTTTTAGTATGATTTGTAGATTGATAAATTTGTTATTGAGTGGTAACTTTGTGTTGATAAATGCTAGAATAGGTAGTGAGATTGGTAAGGAATTATGCTTGTGATAGAATGGGAATTAGCATTGAATTGGGTATGATTAGAATTGGTATTGATTACATGTTTTAAATTGTTAAATTGGTATGTTTTTAGATGGCAAAATGTGCATGATATGTTTTGGTATGTGTTGCTTGTAGGTTTGACCCTAAGTGGGTGGCATGTTGGCCTTGCAAAAATAGCCTATAATGTCACACGGTTGGGGCACACGGGCATGCCTCAGACCGTGGACAAATTGGCAAAATATGGCTTAAACTACACACGGCCATGGCACGGGTGTGCCTACAGGCCGTGCGAGAAATGGCAGTATATGACCTTATAGGACACGGCCTTAGCACACAGGTGTGCTTGTTAGCCGTGTTGATTTTGGCAGTATGTGACCACGGGGAGGGCACACAGGTGTGTTATATAGCCGTGGGAAAGGCACGGCCTACCCCCACGGGCGTGTCTCCCTGTATTTTTGAAAAGTCTCAAATTTTTCATGAAGTTTTATATGTGTTTCGGTTTAGTCTCGACTCGGTTTATAAGCATGCTCAGGGTCTTGATGACTCGTTTAAGGGACACTATGATTGTATATGAATGTGTTTGGTGATGATTGACTTTGTGTCGTGAATGTGATGTGAAATGATTCTATTGTTCGGTAATGCCTCTAAACCCTATTTCGGTGACGGTCTCGGGTTAGGGGTGTTACACCCAATGTCATGGATCCAACCACCCATAGCACGGGCACCGAAAAAACAGCACGACCTTGCCTCACGACGTGTTATGATACTGACTTATTGAGCACGAGCAGACCACGCCCGTGCATTCCAATCGTGCTCACATACTGGCTTTCTAGAAACGGGTGTGCCAATCGGCAAATGGGCATGGAAGAATAACACACTCCACAACATAGCCGTGCGAGAATGCTGTGTGAATCGACACACCCTCGACACATAGGCGTGGGACCATGCTCGATTTGAAACTTTATTTAAATCTCCACTGCCTTTTCCCTTTTTTCCCATCTTCTTTCTTTCTTCTTTCTTCTTTCTCTTTTCTTTCAATTTTTTCTCTGTTCATAGAAAAGGTCCAAGACTCTTGAGCAACATAAAAATCATGCCGAAGAAACGTAAGAAGGTAAGCATCGTTTTCTCAGAGGAGACCGCAACATGAGTTCATGCTAGCTGCTTTAGCTAATTGACATGTCAAGGGTCTCCGAAACCTTTTCGGTTCTATTTTCTTTTCTCGTCTCCTTTATTTTCCTTATTTATAGTTCTTTTCTGCTTAATTTAATTTATTTCATATTAGTTTCTTGGTTTTAGGTTCTAAACGCTACTAGGGAATCATGCACCATAGCCTTCGAGGTCACACCCACCTCGCGAACCACCCAACAATAAGTACTCTGGAGTCTATTAGTCTTCTCTTACAATTTTAGTTTTCTTCTTAGTCTCCTTCTTATTATTTCCTTAATCTTTAAATATATTATTAGTATATTATTATTATTTCTCTAGAGCTCTTGGCTATATCTTCGCAGGCTACCCAATTTTTTCATCTAGCAAGTTACTTTTCGGTATCCACACCACCAGGCCCATAGAAAACACCATCACCGCCACCAAAGACACCAGGGATCATCTAGATTTCAAGGAGTATTACTTTCCCCAGTTATATTTTTGATTTTATATCTAATTATCATTATTTATCTTTGTACATTGAGGACAATGTACATCTTAAATGTGGGGGTAATAGTGCCTAACTTTTTGCATAATTCTCAAAATGCTAATTTATGATTTTTAACGATATGTTTTAGAGTAAGTCTTAGTTAATTGTGCATCGATGATTAAATTTGAAGAATACTAGAGAATCGAGCATGATAAGTCTACTTTCTAAAAATTAAAATTGATAGGTCATTGAACTGAATTTGAGTATCACCTTGAAGTTTAAAATTTATAAGGATTGATGTCAAAACACCCATAATTTTTGTGAGATTTTGAGCCTTATAGAGCATATATTCTTTTTCGTGCTCACTTTATTGATTATGAGTGTGTCAACTTTGAACTGTTATTCTAGAACTTGCCTTGTTTATACATGTCGAGACCACATTAATGATTTGATATACTGAGATGATAAAGGCACATAGGTTTTAACCCGTTCACTCCACTAAAAAGCCTACCCTTACAAATTAACCCCTAGTGAACCTCGTTGAATCCTAACAACCTTTTTATTGACTCACCCACTAATATTAACCCAAAATCCCTTTGTATTTGTTATCAACATTCCTTTAACTACCCCTCTATCGAGAATTGATTTGATCAATTGCTGAACTATGTTATTTCAATTATCAAAGTTCCTTCTATTATGTTTACTTTAGTTTGTTCTTAAAAAAACCCAAGTATATTCAATATTAGTAGTATATAAAAGAGCTTAGAGCATTTAAACTCCAATTATTGAAGAAAAGCTCGTATTAATGTATTATAAAATTTTAAGTGATAAAAATACTCTTGTTATAGAGTAATTATCAATAGTAGATATTGTTAGTTTTCGTTTGATGCAAATATTCATATTTAGTTCATTTTTTAGATTAGGTAATTAATCAATTCAATCTCGATTATAACCTCTAATTCAACCTGTATACACACCTTTTAACCCAAGCCCCGTTACAAATCCTAATTAAAGACCTTTTGATTTGTGTATCATCTCATATACAGTGGTGGAGACTTGATTTTCAGGCAAGCCTATAGGATTAACTTTTCAGGTTCGACTTAGAGTGCTCATTCTTGAACCTTAGACACCTTTGAGTGATTTGAGTGAATCTTTAGTGAGGATGTCAGTTCTTGTCGATTTTGAATTAAAGGTAATCACTTAGATAAGGGAAGACACCTATGTTTTCGCGCTATAAAGGTATTAATTATCGTAATTGAATCTTTAGGGTTCTTTGAGTTGAATTGTCCATTTATAAATTATCTATGAATTATGATGAGACATTGTCGATAGGAATTATGAATTATGGGAAGTTCGTACTAATTGTAAGTTGAGAATTTTGCTTGAGGACAAGCAAAAGCTTAAGTGTGGGGGTATTTGATAAACCGTAAAAGTAACATATTTTAACCCCATATTTAATAGGCTTTTGGATGAATTAGCCCTTGATTTTATGTAAAAAGGTATTTTTAATCCTTTCTTTTCATGTTTATACTCAGGAAAGCACTCGAGGATAAAAAGAACACAAAACAGGCTTAAAACAAAGTAATTGGGCCTTAGCGGGAAATCCACACGGCCTAGCCCAAAGCCCACACGACCTGTAATATCCCGGGTTAAGGGCTATTTTATTTTGGCTTTGCTGCATGTGCTATGTTGTTATTTTGATGTTGTTGGGGCTTAGTTATAAGCTAGGTGTAAGCTCGAGTGGTAGGAAAATTTTTGTTTTGGGCTTTATGTGATAGAAATTTGAAGGAGTGGGGTTTATAAATATCTTAGGTGAATTTTAGCACAAGAGGAGCCTTAGTGGAGTGGCAAGTAAGGCGCCACTAGGAGCTTGGTTTGGCGTCAATTGCAAGGGGGAGAGGTCTTGTGTTCAAGCTGCGGAAGGCTCCATTTGGGTTCTATTTTGGCGGCAAGGTGGGGAGGAGTTGTAGGCGGTTCAAACTACGCCTTGGACCAAGTCAAAACATCAAATGATGGGTGGAGAGTGAATGTAGGAGGAGACTAGTTCAACTAGTTTGAATTGGTGGCTTGGGAGTGTTTGGGGAGTTTGGCGGGTTTTGGAGAGGTTTGGGGAGTGGCGGTTGGTAAGTGTTGTGAGAGAGTGGGAGTGCCAAAACTCCTTCTTCATTTTGTGTTTTCGGTCAAAAACATTTTGGGAAGTAAATTCACTCTTTGGTCAAAATAAGTGAAACCCCAAGTGCCTTCTTCTTTTTCCAATTGTTCTCCTTAAACCGAAAGTCCAAGTATCGTTTTGCCAAAAATTGCTTTGCATCTTTTTACTTAGTGTGTGTGTGGCCGAATATTGTTCCCATTTCCACTTGCATCTTGTGTAAATCGAAACCTCAAGCACCTTCACTTGCCGAAACTACAACACTTCCTTCTCCACATTTTTTTTCTCTTTTCTCATTTGAAAACCTTGGTAGCCGAATGTTCATCTCTCTCTCCCTTTCTTTTCCAATTGTTGAAGCCGAAACTAGTTTCTTTTCTCTCCCTTCTTGACCGTAACACATCTTTCCAAAAACTTTATCCTCCATCTCTTTTTCTTTGAACTGAAAGCACCCCTCCATTCATCATTCTATTTTCTTCTTTTCCAAAACCATTTTAGCCGAACCTTCCTTGGTGTGAAGCCGAAGCTTTTCTTCTTTGGTTAAGGGTGTTGGTCGAACCTTTTTTTCTCTTGTTGGATTCTTGTTTCAATCGGCCTAGTAGGAGGTAAGTGTTTGGCCGAATGGCCATTTCTCCTCTTTCTTGTACTTTACCGATTTTTAGTGTGTTTAAGGGTCGATTTCGGTATCTGTTAAAAGGAGTTAACGTTTGGTTTGGTAATCGCTTTTCGTATAGGGCCTTTGGAGTTTGAAAGCAAGCAGGGAGAGCCTTCCTCCTCTGATAATCGTTTGGTAAGTGATGGTGAGATGGTTGCTCATGTTTTATTTGTTTAGTTTTGATTGAGTATAAGGTCTCAAAGGATTAATTGTTCTCTTTTAGGGTGTAGTCGATTAGTGGAGGAACCACTGTTGGTTCGGGACTTGGTTGGAAACCGAATCAAGGGCAGGTAAGAGATCGAAGTTAAACCCTTTTTGTTTAAATGGTTATGGCCGAATGGTTTAAGTGATTAACCCATGGTTGGCCGATTGTTTTAGGAGCAAGAGGATTGAGGGTTTGGATCGGGTTCTTTGAGAGTAAGACTTGCGATATACCGGTGTGTAAGCTAACACACCGATTTCTTAGTAATAAGTTAATAACTTGTGTTGTAACAAGTGAAATGATGATGATTGTCATAATACCCGATAGGGTATGTTCACGGATTCGTAAGTCCGTAACATTCTGAGTTCTATTATTGATCGTTTATTATGATGATCCATGATTTATGTCTGTAAGATGCAATATTGGACATGTTGGCATGAATTACATGATTTGCATATTGTACATGAGTCGATTATGACATGTATGGGTAATATGAGAGGAGGGGGAGTATGATATCCGTGTCTTTGGGACACTGTGTCTTTGGGACACTAGAGGTTTGGCACCTCCAAAGGTTTGATACCACAAATGATATTTTGTGACTATGGGTCACTAGAGGTTTGGCACCTCGGCGTCTCATCCCAGTGGCTTAGCACCACGGGGTTGGCCCCATTGATTATCTGAGATTGGCGCCATGATTTGGTATCACACGATGGGTTGGCCCCATCATCGATTTGTGGATCGGTCACCGGTGATTTAGTATCACTGCTTGTGTCTTTGGGACACGGAGGTTTGGCACCTCATTGCGACTCGTCCCCGTGGTTTAACACCACCGTGGGTTGGCCCCACTTATGAGATATGGGATTGTCGCTAGTGATTTGGTATCACACGATGGGTTGGCCCCATCATTTGATTATTCGTGACTTGGTCACTAGTGGTTTAGCACCACATTATGGATATCGTGACTTTGGGTCACGGTGGTTTAGCACCACCGGTGGTTTGGTACCACGGGGTAGAAAAGGTGTAATGGATGGTTAGGAGCAGGTGCATTAATTGTATTGCTTTGCTATGATGTGTGTTAGCATGTTGTATTATCGGAGGGATTTATACACCGAGTCTTGCGACTCACTCTCTCCTTTGACATTTCGGTGACACTTAGACGCGGACATGGGCAGGGGTGGACTCGAGGTGCTCATGCCTGCTTAAATAAGGATTTACTCAGGACTTTTATAGAAATTGGGTACTTAAGCTTATTTATTACTATTTGGTTCTATTTTGGTTTGTAAATGGCCTTTAAAATTATGTTTTGCTATGTTTATGCTTAAAGTAGATTTTTAATATGCCTTAACAAGTTAATTGGGTTAAAATTTGCTAAAACTTGGAAGGACAACAATTTTAAAACTACAAATCGAGATGTTTTAAACTATACCATCGGGTATCACACTATGATTTGGGATAAAGAGAAGCATAAATGTTTTCTAACTTAAACTCGATTTTTACTAAGTCAAAATTTTTAGTAATATTAAGAAACAACTTAAACTTCTAAATGAGATAAACTTGTTTTACCTACACATCGATTAAGTTTTCAAAATTTACGGGTTTTCAAATACATCATAAGATTTTAATCAAGCCTACTAGAGTTTTTCTTCAAATACACAATTTAGCCAAGTGTTTTCATCAAACATCTAAACTTAAACCTAGTTTCTCAAAATCTTTTCCTGTAACATACAGTTCGGTTGTGGTGTGTTGGCCCGGGTTTAGGGTGTTACAATTGTGGTATCAGAGCTAAGTTCAAAGGCTCGGCTGTGGGCCTGAGGCCCAAAATGTTTTAAATTCTAATTTTTAAGTGTTATGTTTTAAAAAGTATGGTTTGAAAGGCATGGCACTGAGTCTCCTGACCAATCGCTTGAGTAAGTACCCTTATTATTGTTTGTGATATTGATGAGATGTGATTGGATGGCTAGTGATAGTAAGACTACTTTAGAAATTAAAAGCGATAGGACTCAGTGAACTCGCGAAAACAACGCTTCTTTAATATTCAGAAGACTTTGCTTTAAAAGCAAAGGAATAAATACTGATACATAAAATTCTTTAAATCAGACGAGATTTAGTCATGAGTACTCGAGGTGGACGTGGTCGTGGACGTGGTCAAGGTAGGATGACAGTTTACAACCCGTAGGTTCAGTGAGAGTCGAAGAACGAGATATCGATTCCGTCACCAGGTGGAGGTGGTGAGTTTCGAGAACAGGGGGGATGATCTGATGTCACGGTGATCTTGCGAGTTTTAGAAAGGGTAGTGGAGTAGGCGGAGGCGCAGGAGCTAAAATCGTGCTGGCGACTTTGGGCAAGCAGGGCCAATTCTTTGGGGTGTCTCGGGTGTTACTCCTAACCTTCTTGAATATTGGTGGAAGCGACAGAGCGGATCATGGACGATCTAGACTGATCGTGAAGAAAAGTTAAAGGGATAGTATCACTTCTCAGAGATGAGTCATACCAGTGGTGGCTCACGGTTCGGAGACGGTACCTGCAATGAAGATCGACTCGGGACTATTTCAGGTACGCTTATCGAGAAAAATGCGTGGGAGCTAACTACATTAATGAGCAACGGAAAGCATTTCGAGGTTAGTTCAGGGAGTAAATCGTGTCGAGTCTGGCGAGTTTACGAATTTGAGTCGGTATCGAGGGTATGGTGGCTATTGAACACGAGAGGTGTGTTCATTTTGAGGATGGCCTGCGAGACGAATTAAGATTGTTGATTGCGCCTTAGCAGGAGCATGAATTTGTTGTTCTGGTTGAAAAGGCGAAGGTGGCCGAGGGTATTAAAGAGTCTGTGAGGCAAGGCATGGATAGGAACCGACACAAGAGGAGTTTTGGATCTTCTGGGTCGTCAGGTAATCTACAAAAAAGGGCTAGACCGAGTGGCCCGAATCAGTCTGGTAGGTTTGTGGCTGCTAGGCAGGGACCGCCGCAGTGTAACCGTTGTGGGAAAGCTCATTGGGGAGGATGTTGGACCGGTGGAAAAGGCTGTTTTGAGTGTGGCTCGCTGGACCACCGTGTGAGGACTATCTGCACAAGTTGGCTGGATTGATCCTAGAGTTAGGGTCGTACTCGATGCAGAATAATGGACCACCACCGCAGAGGGGCCGAGGTAATGGCGAGAGGAGGTAATGGTTACAGTGGGGCCGTGGAGCACCGGGCAGAGGTGCGGTAGTTCGAGGCCGATCGGGGCCGATGTGTCGAGGCGCCGAGAGGAGGGCGACGCACTGACGTCATAACAGTGCGTTTTTAATCTTTGGTTCTCCATTTACTTCTTTGATTGATGTGGGTTCAACACATTCATATGTTGCAAGTAGCATAGTGAAGACCATGGATTTAGACTACGAGATATCTTCTAGGCGGATGGTAGTAATAAGCCCTTTAGGTCACTCAGTAGTTGTAGATAAGTTGTATAGAGATGTACCTCTAGAACTCCAAGGGTAGTGTTAGTGGCTCGATCCGATGGAGCCGCCGTTTGGGGAGTTCGATCGATTCTCGGGATGGACTGGTGGTTAAGTTCGAGCGAAGTTGGATTCTTGTGACTAAGCGCATGGTTACAACGACTTAGGGTGATGAGGTAGTTACGATCGTAATAGGAGAAATTATCATCCAATATGGTATCTCTCTCAAAGCCGGAAGATGGTGCGAAAGAACATGAAGCATATGTGGTTCATGTGTATGCCTTGGAGGCTAAAGAGTCTGTGTGGAGGCGGTTCGGATAGTTAGGGAATTTGTTGATGTGTTTCACGAGGAGCTCCTGAGGTTGCCACGGATCGGGAGGTAGAGTTCGGATAGATCATTTCAAATCTGCGCCAGTCGATAGCTCCGTCTGAGGATGGCGCCTAAAGAGTTAGTGGAGCTTAAGGCTCGGATCCGAGAATTGTTGGACCGAGGCTTTATCGGGCCAAGTGTTTACGCCTTGGGAGCGCGGTACTCTTTGTCAAGAAGAAAGCGGTACTATCACGGATGTGTATAGACTACCGCCCACCGAATAAGTCGACGATCAAAAACAAGGATTATTTGTCTCGGATAGATGACTTGTTTGATCAATTTGAAGGTGCGTCGATTTTCTCGAAGATTGATTTAAGGTCTGGGTATCACCAGTTAAAGGTGAAGGTGGCGGATATCTGCAAGACGGCATTTCGTACTCGGTATGGGCACTTTGAGTTCTTAGTTATGCCGTTTGGGTTGACTAACGCTACGGCCCTTCATGGATATGATGAATAGGGTGTTCAATGATATTTAGATCGATTCGTAGTGGTTTTATCGGCGACATCTTGGTATATTCAAGGCCGAGGAAGAACATGATGCGCATTTGCGGGTGGTATTGCAGATTTTGAGGAGAAAGACTTTATCTAAGTTTAGTAAATCGAGTTACGGCTTAGGAGGTGGCGTTCTTGGGTCATGTAGTATCGGTGAGGATTAGAGTGGATCCTCGAAAGATTGAAGCGGTTCGGATTGGAAGCCGCATAGGTCGATGGTGAGATTGAAGTTTTACGGGTTTGGCGAGGATACTACCAAAGATTTGTAGAGGGTTTTCGTTGATCACGTGTAGATGACTAAATTATTAAGAAAAGGGGTTCCGTTCATTTGGTGAGAAGCGGCGGAGAGCTTCGATAAGTTGAAGAAGATTTTGACTAAAGCTCGGTTCTAATTCAACTTTGAAATTGGGAAGGAATTCACAGCTTTATTGCGATGCATCACATCTGAGTTTGGGTTGTGTCTTGATGCAGAAGGGAAGGTTGTGGCCTCGCATCTTGGCGGTGAGGCCACATGAGGTCAATTATCAACGCATGATTTGGAGTTAGCGGTTTGTAGTCTTTGCCTTAAAGATATGGAGGCATTACTTATGCGGAGAGAGATCGATAGTCTACGGATCATAAGAGTCTGAAGTACCTTCAAACTCAAAAAGACTTGAATCTGAGATAGCGCAGATGGATTGAGCTGCTGAAAGACTATGACTGCTTGATTGAGAATCATCCGGGCAAGGCTAACGTTGTGGCGAGCGTGTTGAGCCGTAAGGTTGTTTGGATTTAAGGCGTTGCTTGCCCACTTGAGTTTGTATGATGGCGGAGTATTACGGCGAGCTGCGAGTTAAGCCTACTTGGGTTGAGCGGATCAGAGAAAAATAGTTGATGGATGAGGTTTTGAGTGCGCATAGGACACAAGTGCAGAATGATGGTTTAGAGGGTTACAGTTTGTCTAGTGATGGGGTGCTGTGTTTTCAAGGGAAGGCTTGTATGCCGAGAGACACTGAGTTAAGGCACAAGATTCTTCAGGATGCACATAGCAGCCCCTACGCTATGCATCTGGAGGTAATAAAATGTATAGGGATCTCGGAGAATAGTTACGGTGGTAAGGTCTAAAAAGGAAGTGATGAGTTTGTAGGAAGTGTTTGACATGCCGGTGGTCAAGGTGAGCACCGATTCTTGCGTCGGGGTTGCTTGACCGATGAAGATTCCTCGATGGAAGTGGGAAAGGATAACTATGGATTTCGTCGGTGGATTATCGCTTACACCGAGCAAGAAGGATTGATTTGGGTAATTGTGGATCGTTGACTAAATCGACTCATTTTATTCGGTGAGGTGGATTACTCACTTGAGAGGTTGGCGAAGTCATGTCGTCGAGATAGTGAGGCGCACGGGGTGCCGTGTCGATCATCTCGAATAGGGATCCTAGATTTACATCAAGGTTACGAAAGCGTTGCATCGAGGCTCACGATGCGCGATTGGATTTCAAAGACGGCATTTCATCTGCGGATCGACAGGCGATCGGAAAGGGTTATTCGGATCTTGGAAGACATGTTACGAGGTTGTGTCTTGGATTTTAGGGGTAGTTGGGAGGAGTATCTACCATTAGTGAGTTACGCCTACAACAACGATTACCAAGCAAGCATCAAGATGGCACCATATGAGGCGTTATGCGATAGGAAGTGTCGCTCACCTACTTGTTGGACAGAGTTAAATGAGCGTCGATTGTTGGGGCGAGTTGGTTGCTAAGACCGAAGACAAGGTTAAGTTGATTGAGCTCGATTGAAGGAAGCTTGGACGGCGAAGTCCTATCTTAGATCTTAAGCGGAGAGATATTGAATTCTTTGTGGGAGATCAAGTTTTACGAAGGTCTCACCATGGAAGAAAGTGTTAAGGTTAGGAAGGAAAGGCAAGCTAAGTCCGAGGTTTATTGGGCGTATAAAAGTCTTGAGGCGAGTGGGACGATTGCATATCATTTCGAGTTGCCGGAGAGCTAAGTCAGATTCACGATGTGTTCCACGTTTTGATGCTTAGGCGATATCGTTCCGGTCCATCGCATGTGGTAGCAGTGGGAGAGATTGAGGTAAACCCAGATTTGACCATGGAGGAAGAGCCTGTATAGATTGTAAATCGGGATGTGAAGGTTCTGCGTAGGAAGTCTGTGCCTTTGGTTAAGGTTCTTTGGCGAAATCATGGCGTGGAAGAAGCTACGTGGGAACCGAGGATATGATGAGACAACAATACACAACTCTTACGATTAGGTAATTTCGAGACCGAAATTATTTTAAGGGGTAGAAGCGTAATATCCGGGTTAAGGGCTATTTTATTTTGGCTTTCTTTGCATGTGCTATGTTGTTATTTTGATGTTGTTGGGGCTTAGTTATAAGCTAGGTGTAAGCTTCGAGTAGTAGGAAAATTTTTTGGGCTTTATGTGATAGAAATTTGAAGGAGCTGGGGTTTATAAATATCTTAGGTGAATTTTAGCACAAGAGGAGCCTTGGTGGAGTGGCAAGTAAAGCGCCACTAGTAGCTTAGTTTGGCGTCAATTGCAAGGGGGAGAGGTCTTGTGTTCAAGCTGCGGAAGGCTCCATTTTGGGTTCTATTTTGGCGGCAAGGTGGGGAGGAGTTGTGGCGGTTCAAACTCGCCTTGGACCAAGTCAAAACTTCAAATGATGGGTGGAGAGTGAATGTAGGAGGAGACTAGTTCAACTAGTTTGAATTGGTGGCTTAGGGAGTGTTTGGGGAGTTTGGCGGTTTTGGAGAGGTTTGGGGAGTGGCGGTTGGTAAGTGTTGTGAGAGAGTGGGAGTCGAAAACTCCTTCTTCATTTTGTGTTTTTCGGTCAAAAAACATTTTTGGAAAGCAAATTCACTCTTTGGTCAAAACAAGCCGAAACCCTAAGTGCCTTCTTCTTTTTCCAATTGTTCTCCTTAAACCGAAAGTCCAAGTATCGTTTTGCCAAAAATTGCTTTGCATCTTTTTACTTAGTGTGTGTGTGGCCGAATATTGTTCCTATTTCCACTTGCATCTTGTGTAAACCGAAACCTCAAGCACCTTCACTTGCCGAAACTACAACACTTCCTTCTCCACATTTTTTTCTCTTTTCTCATTTGAAAACCTTGGTAGCCGAGTGTTCATCTCTCCCTTTCTTTTCCAATTGTTGAAGCCGAAACTAGTTTCTTTTCTATCCCTTCTTGACCGTAACACATCTTTCTAAAAAACTTTATCCTCCATCTCTTTTTCTTTGAACCGAAAGCACCCCTCCATTCATCATTCTATTTTCTTCTTTTCCAAAACCATTTTAGCCGAACCTTCCTTGGTGTGAAGTCAGAGCTTTTCTTCTTTGGTTAAGGGTGTTGGTCAGACCTTTTTTCTCTTGTTGGATTCTTGTTTCAATCGGCCTAGTAGGAGGTAAGTGTTTGGCGAATGGCCATTTCTCCTATTTCTTGTACTTTGCCAATTTTAGTGTGTTTAAGGGCCAATTTAAATTGTCTGTTAAAAGGAGTTAACGATTGGTTTGGTAATCGCTTTTCGTATAGGGCCTTTGGAGTTCGAAAGCAAGCAGGGAGAGCCTTCCTCCTCTGATAATCGTTTGGTAAGTGATGGTGAGATGGTTGCTCATGGTTTATTTGTTTAGTTTCGATTGAGTATAAGGTCTCAAAGGATTAATTGTTCTCTTTTAGGGTGTAGTCGATTAGTGGAGGAACCACTGTTGGTTCAAGACTTGGTTGGAAACCGAATCAAGGGCGGGTAAGAGATCGAAGTTTAACCCTTTTTGTTTAAATGGTTATGGCGAATGGTTTAAGTGATTAACCCATGGTTGGCCGATTGTTTTAGGAGCAAGAGGATTGAGGGTTTGGATCGGGTTCTTTAAGAGTAAGACTTGCGATATACGGTGTGTAAGCTAACACACCGATTTCTTAGTAATAAGTTAATAACTTTGTGTTGTAACAAGTGAAACGTTGATGATTGTCATAATACCCGATAGGGTATGTTCCGGATTCGGGTAAGTCCGTAACATTCTGAGTTCTATTGTTGATCGTCTATTATGATGATCCATGATTTATGTAATGTCGATGCAATATTGGACATGTTGGCATGAATTACATGATTTGCATATTGTACATGAGTCGATTATGACATGTATGGGTAATATGAGAGGAGGGGAGTATGATATCGTGTCTTTGGGACCTTGTGTCTTTGGGACACCAAAGGTTTGGCACCTCCGGTGGTTTGGTACCACAAATGATATTTTGTGACTTTGGGTCACGGAGGTTTGGCACCTCGGCGTCTTGTCCCATTGTGGCTTAGCACCACGGTGGGTTGGCCCCACGCTTGATTATCTGGGATTAGCCGGTGATTTGGTATCACACGATGGGTTGGCCCCATCATCGGATTGTATTTGCGGTCACCGGTGATTTAGTATCCTGCTTGTGTCTTTGGGACACGGAGGTTTGGCACCTCATTGCGACTTCGTCCCTATGGTTTGACACCACAGTGGGTTGGCCCCACTTATGAGATATGGGATTGTCGCTAGTGATTTGGTATCACACGATGGGTTGGCCCCATCATTGGATTATTGTGACTTGGTCACGGTGGTTTAGCACCACATTATGGATATCGTGACTTTGGGTCACGGTGGTTTTAGTACCACAGGGTAGAAAAGGTGTAATGGATGGTTAGGAGCAGGTGCATTAATTGTATTGCTTTGCTATGATGTGTGTTAGCATGTTGTATTATCGGGAGGGCGATTTATCTGTTGAGTCTTGCACTCACTCTCTCCTTTGACATTTCGTGACATTTAGGCGCGGACATGGGCAGGGATGGACTCGAGGTGCTCATGCCACGCTTAAATAAGGATTTGATCGGACTTTTATAGAAATTGGGTACTTAAGCTTATTTATTACTATTTGGTTTTATTTTGGTTTGTAAATGGCCTTTAAAATTATGTTTTGCTATGTTTATGCTTAAAGTAGATTTTTAATATGCCTTAACAAGTTAATTGGGTTAAAATTTGCTAAAACTTGGAAGGACAACAATTTCAAAACTACAAATCGAGATGTTTTAAACTATACCATCGGGTATCACACTATGATTTGGGATAAAGAGAACGCAAATGTTTTTCTAACTTAAACTCGATTTTCTACTAAGTCAAAATGTTTTAGTAATATTAAGAAACAACTTAAACTTCTAAATGAGATAAACTTGTTTTACCTACACATTTGATTAAGTTTTCAAAATTTCTGGGTTTTCAAATACATCATCGATTTTAATCAAGCCTACTCGAAGTTTTTCTTCAAATACACAATTTATGAAGTGTTTTCATCAAACATCTAAACTTAAACCTATTTTCTCAAAATCTTTTTCCCTGTAACATACCAGATTCGGTCGTGGTGTGTTTACCGGGTTTGGGGTGTTACACGACCGTGCCTCGCCGATTACCTAGAGCACGGCCTCAACTCCATCACACACGACCATGCATCATCCATTTCTGACACGGACGTGCCTGGTGATCTAAATGGCCGTGTCCAAATCGACAGACCTGAAGCATGGCCTGAATCCAAACTTACACGGTCGTGCCCAAAATGACAGAATCGAGACACAACCCAACCACGATTTACACGGGCGTGTGCCATGGCCGTGCCCCTACCGTGAGAGAAAGCAATTTCACTCAGATTTGGATGCTTGAAGCCAAAGAAACATACTCCTAAGTCTACTCCAACACACTAATAGTAATTCTACTTGAAGGAGATACTTAGGAGCCAAGTATAACATTCAAAGCCTATATAAACAACCCAAAGCGAACACAAAGGGGAGCTTTTGCGATGCTTTTGTCAAGCTTTCATCTTTTAGGAGTCACTTGAAGATAGCAGTTGATCCATCTCAAGAAGCGAAACTCCATTCAAGACGGAGGATCTCTCTTTAATTCCTTGAGGGTTTTAGGGATTTCTTATGTTTTGTTTATTCTTTTCTCTTGAGATATTTTCGTATTTAGTTATTAACTAAACCCTTCAGATACACAGAGGGATGAAACCATGATGGATTTTGTTATTTGATTTCTAAATTTATATGAGAAGAAATTAGTTTGTTCTTAATTATGTTGCTTCATTAAATCTGAAGTGCTTAGGTGGAGGTGGAATAAACCCTGCCTAAGAGTAGATCTAGCATGGTTGAGCAGAGTTGATCGGGCGCCTAGAGATAGGGTTACGAGATTTTGTCGGATTAGGGTGAAACCTAATATAGAAATCTATTGATCGATTTACTGCTTCCTTAGGGGGTTATTATAAGAGAATGAGAGTTCCACTAATTAACCTAAGGTTAGACGTTATTCTCCTCGAGTGAGGGTTTAATATAGGTTGGGGAGTCTCACGGATCAAGCTAAGTAAAGAAATCGTATGGTTGGGGAATAAATAATAAGTAAAGTCATAGGTGGATTCTTCCTGAGGGTATCGTCTTCATCAATTGAGTTTTCCTAAAGTCTTTCTCCCATTTATTCTTTTGTTTTTACATTTAGTTTAAAGTATTTCATTAGTTTTAATAAATCAATCACTCCATATTTTAGGCTAAATAATAGAAAGAAAGTGAGTAGTAGTACTTTTAGGTTCCCTTGGGTTCGATAAGATATTCTTGCCTAAGCTATACCACTATTCGATAGGTGCACTTGCCTCTATCATTGTCATAGTTAGTCTACAGGTTCTATCACTCTGTATAAATATTAAAACTCGATTGTTTGACATGATCAAAGGTGTCGGTGGTGATACATGAAAGTGATGGCAGATTTGCTGAAGGGTAGCCTCGATCCCATCAAAGCGTCGGCGATGTCGATAAAGCTACTTTGGGTGTAATCTTCTTTCGAGCGTGTAAGGCGTGCAAAGATATCTGCCATCAAAGCTGCTGGATTGGATGGCTGCTGGCTTGGGACTAGTGGGACATCATCAGTAATGTCCTCAGGTACCTCCTCATTTTTGGCTAGTATGTATTGAGGGGGATCGGTGCCTCGACGGTGCTGGATCATCTTCATGTTGAGCATCATCTGGATGCCTTGAGGTGCCATGTTCCCTATCAGTGTGAGGGAGGCAATCTGATTGTCGGTGTTGAGAAGATCAAAATGTCAGGCTAGTCTCGTGATGTAAGGTTCCATTGATAAGATTCCTTTCCTGTGCTGATCGGTTTGGTGCTGCATTGCGCATGCAATAAAATATGCCACGTCGAAAACATGTCCTTTGGACATGCATGATAAAAAATAAACATCTTGTTTGTTGACGACGCTGGTGCTTTCTTTGCGACCTGAAATAGTATGAGTGAGAATAGCATGAAGATACGAGGAGAAATGGAAGAAGGGCGATCACTTTGGGTGACTAGGTTTAGAATGTGGTCATGTACCACAAATGTGGCAAAAAGTACCTGTCGTTTCCTACTTCGATAGGATTGTGAAAAATGTTATTTAATAACATGCGAATATATGAATATGAACATGAAATTAAGTTATGCTATATATATATATGTTTTGGGGCATTGGGTTTTATGTGAAAGGGGAAGAACAGTGTTGACTTGGTCTCACCTGAAGGTGTTGACTTGTCTCACCAACGAAAAATGTTGACTACGGTCACATTGCGAAATTTGGTAACCGGTTACAAGATGTCAAATGACACAACGTTTAAATTTGATTATAGTGTCTAATGACACAACGTGGAGAGTAGCGGATGGAGGGTTGACTTAGTAGTCCCCACGGTGTGAATGGCGGTCTGATGGAGAGTAGCGGATGGACCATTAGGATTGGGTTTGGGTTGCATCATAATTTCATTATTATATGGACTTGATGATTTAAACATGATTGCTGATTTATTGATTGATAGTATAGTGTGCACATTGAGTCTGTTGACTCACCCCATTGTGGGAATTATTTTTCGGTGATGAGCGTGATGGAAGGCGGTAGACCATGAGGAGGCCATGCATCACTTGAAGAATTCATTCAATTTGGACTTTATTTAATTTTAATACTTTTAAATTTTATTTTGGGTTTACTTGATGTAATAAGGCCATAAGGCCATGGATTATTCTTTGTTTTTACATTACTTTTTAATATTTTGCTAAGAACTATTTTGGGACATGTTACATCAAATTTGATTTACAAGATTAAATAAATGGGTTTTCAATCTAAGCCCAACTCAAAATGGTAGTTTTTCTAAAATCTACAATTTTCTCTAAGTATCGAATGATTTTGAATCGGGTTACTTGAGGAACATACGGATCCGGTCCATTCAGCGTGGTAGGGTGTGATGTTCGATTTGTATCGAGCCGTTTTAAACTCTCGGCACGTGGGCTAAGGCCCAAACGTTTTCAAAGCGAGCCAAATGATTATCTTTGAAAAAAATAACAGGTTTTCGGCATGGCACCTAAGTCTCAACCATGATCCACCGGTAAGTACTTCTATCCATTGTGTGATTTATATTATGATTTGTAGAAGGGTAGAAATGGAATGGAGCGTAGAATAGAGATTAAGTACTTGAACCTAGGACTAGTTACCCCAACAATTACGTAAGACTTAAATGCCTAATCAAACAAACCTATGATTAAGTCACCGAGCTAGGGTGTCTTAAGCATGTAGCGCATGTCTAGGAGTGGATTCAGAAGAGCTTGGTATTTAAGCGATCCTAGTGACTCGACTCCTCTTTACTCGAATCCTCACAGTGCGTAGTAGCCATTCACCCTAATCAAGAGGACTTAGTCACGGCTAAACCCAATAACTAAAACCCGAAAGGGACTAGGTATTTTTATGGAAACCCTAATTTTAAAATTTCTAAATTACCCTATTGATTTGAAAAGAATATTTTATAAATTTTCCTAAAATATTTCGATTTACAAATTTACTAAAAAAAAAACCCTTAGTGGTAAAATTACAAAAATGCCCTTGGTTTATAAAATGTTCAACTACTCAACACTTTACCAAAATTTCATTATTTTATAAACATTTAAAAACCCTAATTAAGTAAAATATCAAAATACCTTGATTTTGGAAAATTACAAAATTGCCCCTAACTTACAAAATTACCAAAATGACCTAATTTCCAAAATTTTTGCAACTTCATCGTCTTGGAAAATAAATTTCTCAAAAGAACCCTCAAAGTTTTGCAACTTAAATATCCCGATTTATTAAAATTTTACAATTTACCCGATTTGTGGAAAAATTACCAAAATACCTAATGTTCAAAATTTACGAAATACCCTGGTTTCAAAATTTTCCAAAATACCAAGAACTTAAAAGGACCAAAAATACCTTGTGACAAAACACCAAGGAACCTTATTTTGACAAATTACGAAAATACCCAGTAGGACAAATTACGAAAATACCCGGGTAGTGGTAAAACAACAACAAAGGAAAAACTACAACGTTTCTCTGAATGAACTAAGGTTCATAATTGTTTGATGGATGTATGAATGGATGAAAAGCTGTGCATGTATGAATCTGAAAGAACCACTCCTAAACTCTTTTCATAAAATTTCTTGAGTAATAAAGTGAAACAAGTACTAATGTATAAAACTTTTAAATCAGTTAAATCTGACGTTAGAAAATGAGTTCTAAGGGATGTGAACTTAGAGATTGTGCCTAGAAAGTATGATGGTTCTATTAAGATCGAGTCTTGCGTAAGCATAGTCGGTGAGAAAGATTGTCTGTTGTCGTTAAGTAATTTCGAGGACGAAATTATTTTTAAGGAGGGTAGAAGCGTAACATCCTGAATAGGGCCTATGCATTTCAGGTTTAATTGTATGAAATGACAAGTTTCAAATCTTGTGAATAAATTTTTGATACTTTTGGAAACCTAGAAATGCATGGAAATGGAAATGAAAATGAAAATGGAAATGGAAATGAAAATGGACATTTTGGAAACCTAGACATTTTGGAAACTTAGACATTTTGGAAACTTAGACATTTTGGGAAACCTGAACATTTTGGAAACACGAACATTTTGGAAACTTGAACATTTTGGAAACTGAACATTTTGGAAACTCGAACATTTTGGAAACCTAAACATTTTGGAAACAGGAAAATCTGAGTAGCTGAAAATTTTAGGAAACTTAAAATGACCGAATGTCAATTTGAGCCCAAAGGGAACTTAGGGCCAAGTGACCCTAAAATATACGATACATGACATTTGCCCCAATAACGAACTTGGAAATGTGGCTCGAAGATGCCACCTAAGGTCTTAGGAAATGGCCCAAATACAAGAGGTTTTTGGGCCTGAGTTTGAGTCATCCAGGAAGCAAATAATGAAGGCTTTATTTTTGCTTCCAGAAGGATGAGGTGGACGGCATGGGTTTCTAGAAAAGGAAGAGTTTCATTCACATAAATATGTGAATAATAAGAGAGAAATAAAGGAGTTTTATTAACATAAATATGTGAATAATAAGAGATAAATAAAGGAGTTTTATTCACATAAATATGTGAATAATAAGAGATAAATGAAGAATTATTCTTTAATTAGGAAATTAAGGAAGAGTGGTGGCCAAGTAAAGGATTCTTGGCCTAGTAAATTCGGCTATAAAAGGAGGGGACTAGGACCATTCATTATTCATTCTCCTCTCTTTTCCTCGCCAAATATTCTTCTTGAGCATCCATTCTTTTCTTCTTTTCTTTTAGCCTCTAGCCGATTTCCTTCTAAGCCTATTATTCCTCTCTTCTTTCATCTTTGAAACCAAATACATAAGGGAATCATAGCCGATTGTTCATCAAGTCTCTGGCGAATCTCGAAGGTTGAAGTGAAGGTGCAATCGATTCCTTCAAATAAGGGTAAGATCCAAGTTTAGTTTTCCATTCTTTTATATTCTAGACTTATTGAAATTTAGAGACTAATTTCGATTATTAATCTTGGCGAATCATGGAAGAAGAAATTCTTTTCGAAGGTACACCATAGGCCACGTGTTCCCTAGTTATTCGGTGAATTTGGATTTAAGATCCACAAGGTAAGTACCTAAAAGTATTGACCAAAGCTTGTATGATTATCTAGATCAATTCTTTAATTATTAAAAAGCGGAAACTAACCCATATTGAGATTCAAGGTTGGCGAATATCGGTAAAGGAAAAATAAAGTTTTGGATTTGTGTAAACACCAAATCGGCAAAGGTGAGTCTCTACAAATCCTACTAGGATTTGGTTTTGTTTAAGCCAAAAGGGTTTATTAATGTGTTTTATTTGGTGGGCGAATATAGGAATTAATAGATCTAAAGTTAGATCGGGATTTTGAGATCTCAAGGAACCTTAATAAGCAAATCGTGTGTACCCTTACTATCCTTCGATATTATATGGCTAAATAGTTTAATATATGATATGAATAATAATGTGAATGTGGATGTACCACAAATGTGGCAAAAGGAGAATAGTTTCTTGAGAAATTTAACTACTACCCTAGCACCATTGGTAGGTAAGGCTTCCGCTTCTACCCATTTTGACATGTAATCAACTGCTACTAGGATGTATTTATTTCCAAATGAGCTAGGGAATGGTCCCATAAAATCAATACCCCATATATCAAATATTTCACATGACAATATATATGTTTGAGGCATTTCATCACGTTTAGAAATATTACTTGTTCTTTGGCATTTATCACACGAGGTAACATACCTGTTGGCATCTTTAAATAGAGTGGGCCAGTAATAACCTAATTCGAGTATTTTGTGTGCTATCTTAATACCACTGTAGTGTCCTCCTGATGGTCCTGAATGACAATATTCCAGGATTTTGCTTGCTTCTATCTTTGTAATGCATCTTCGAATTACATGATCTGCACATATTCGGAAAAGAAAGGGATCTTCCTAGAAATAATTTTTCACATTAGCAAAGAATCGCTTCTTTTGGTGATGTGTAAACTTTCTTGGCAAGGCGTTAGCTACTAAATGATTCACAATATTTGCAAACAATGGTACATCAGAATGCGTTAAAGAAAAGAGTTGTTCTTCGAGAAACGAATCATTTATTTCATGTTCATCAAGCTTTTTGGTGTGTGAATTTTCGAGTATTGAGAGGTGATCTGCCGCATGATTCTCAGCTCCCTTCTTATCCTGTATTTCCAAGTCAAATTCCTGTAAGAGTAAAATCCATCGTATGAGTCTAGGTTTTGCATCAGGTTTGTTTAAAAGATAACGAAGAGTTAAATGGTCAGTGTAAACGATAACTTTAGACAATATTAGATATTGTCTAAATTTTTCAAAAGAAAAAACTACAGCTAACAATTCTTTCTCAGTAGTGGTGTAATTTTCTTGCGAGAGTGTTAATGTTCTGCTAGCATAGTAAATTGTCTAAAAATGCTTGTCTCTTCGTTGTCCCAAAACTGCACCTACTACAAAGTCACTTGCATCACACATTAGCTCAAAGGGTAAGTTCCAATCAGGTGAAATTATAATCGGTGCATTTATTAATTTATCTTTAAGGACATTGAATGCATCTAAACATTCCTGATTGAAATTAAAAGGAACATCTTTTTCTAGTAATTTTGTCAAAGGCTTAGCTATTTTAGAAAAATCTTTAATAAATCTTCTATAAAAACCTGCATGTCCTAAAAAGCTTCTAATAGCCTTAACTAAACTAGAAGGAGGTAATTTTTTTATGGTTTCAACTTGTGCTTTATCTACCTTAATCCCTTTTCTAGAAATCTTATGTTCTAAAACAATCCCTTATCTAACCATAAAGTGGCATTTTTCCCAATTCAAAATAAGGTTTGTTTCTTCACATCTAATTAGAACTCGTTTTAAATTTTTAAGGCAAAGTTGGAAAGAATTACTAAATACCGAGAAATCATCCATAAATACCTCCATGATGTCCTCTACGAGTTCGTCAAAAATTGCCAACATGCAACGCTGAAAAGTGGCAGGAGCATTACATAATCCAAAAGGCATTCTACGATAAGAAAATGTACTTGTAGGCATGTAAATGTCATCTTTCTTGGTCTTCCGGAGCTATGGGATTTTGGAAGTAGCCGGAGAGTCCGTCGAAGAAGCAGTAGTACATATGCCCGGATAGTCTTTCTAACATTTGATCAATGAAGGGTAGAGGAAAGTGATCTTTTCTGGTGGCATCATTCAGCTTTCTATAGTCTATACAGACTCTCCAACTTGTAACTGTTCTTGTGGGAATTAACTCATTCTTTTCGTTGGGCACTACCGTCATTCCTCCTTTGTTTGGAACTACCTGCACAGGACTTACCCAAGTGCTGTCAGAAATAGGATAAATTATTCCTGCATCTATAAGTTTAATTACCTCAGCTTTGACCACTTCTTTCATGTTAGGGTTTAATCGTCTCTAAGGTTGCACACATGGTTTATATTCTTCTTCCATTAAAATTTTGTGGGTGCAAAATGCGGGGTTTATTCTGTTGATGTTAGAAATTTTCCAAGCTATGGCTTTCTTGTGTTCTCTTAGTACCTTTATCAGCTCCTCCTTTTCCTTGGGTTCTAGTTCTAAAGAGATGATTCTTGTAACGTAGAATTGTCCCCAAGGAATGGGTATTCTAAATGATTTGGTAACTGTTTTAATTCCAATTTGGGCGGCTCTTTGATGGAGGGTTTCTGTTTTAATATGTCATCTTCTTCAATGTTTTCTTCTTTCATTTGTCTGAATGATGATGTATTCAAACTGATCTCATTATCTTCATCCTCTTTCCCCTCTCCTTGAGGCGGACACAGTTCGATTGTGTCATCCTGCAGTATTTCCTGTAATGAATTTTTAATAATATGATCAGTAGTGTCAACAAAATAACAGGAATCATCTTGCTCTTTAGAATATCGCATGGCATCATAAATTTTGTAAAACAATTTCTTCATCACCTATCCTTAGTGGTAGTTTGCCATCACCTACATCAATAATAGCTCTAGTAGTGGCTAAAATAGGACGCCCTAAGATTAAAGGAACATTGATGTCCTTATCCATGTCTAACACAATGAAATCAATAGGAAAAATAAATTTATCAATTTTTACCAAGACATCTTCAATAACTCCTCTAGGATATTTAATAGATATATCAGCTAATTGAATACTCATCCTAGTAGGTTTTGGTTCCCCAAGATCTAGCCGTTTAAATAATCGGTAAGGCATTAAGTTGATACTAGCGCCTTGAGTCTGCTAATGCTTTCGTGATTTTTAAACTACCAATTAAGGAAGGAATAGTGAAACTCCTTGGATCTTTTAACTTCCGTGGTAGTCTATTTTGGAGGAAGGATGAACACTCTTCATTAAGCTCCACATTTGATACCTCCTCAAGCTTCCTTTTGTTTGTGAGAAGTTCCTTTAAGAATTTTGCATACTTTGGCATCTGGGAAATAGCTTCAACAAAAGGTAAGTTAATATGTATTTGTTTAAAGAGTTCAAGGAACTTACCGTATTGAGCATCCAGTTTTTCTTTCTTTAATTTCTCTAGATATGGAATTTGTGTTCTATTCTCTTCAGGCAATGTATTGTCGTTCTCAACTTCTACACTTTTTTTCTTGATAACCACATGTGGTGTCTTTCTTTGTGGTTCAACTAGCTCTTTGCCACTCCTTAGTGTGACAGCCCTTACTTGCTCTGTGTCGTTGGAAAAATTTTCATCCGTATTTCACATACTATTTCAGTAAGTATTCCAACTGACGTAATGAGCTCTCCGACCTGAGTCTTGATTCCCTTGAGTGAGATTTGATGTTCATCAAGTGTTGCTTCTGCCATTTGGAGACGAGAATCTGTAGCTGCCATGAATTTTGTTACCATCTCTTCAAGGTTTGATGTCTTTTCCTGTGGATAGGGCTGATTTTGGTAATTTGGAGGAGGTTACTGCCTTTGATTTCCTTGATCCTCCCCCAATGAAAAATTTGGGTGGTTCCTCCAACCTGCATTATAAGTGTTACTATGAGGATTATTATTAGATCTGAAGTTGTTACCTATATAGTTTGTCTGCTCGTTGTCTGCGCCCGGTTGGTAGGGTGGGTAATCAGAATTTGCCACATTTCCACTTGCTTCGCATTGCATGATTTGGTGTACCTGCGAAGAACATAAGTTATCAAGCTTTTTATTCATTAACTCCACATGCGTTGACAGCATTGTCACTGCGTCTATGTTAAAAACTCTAGCTGATTTTGTTGGTTTGGCTCTTGTAATTTGCCATTGATATGCGTTCAATGACATCTCTTCAATAAAATCGTAAGCTACTTCAGGTGTTTTGTTGTTTAAAGTTCAATCGGCTGATGAGTAATCATTTGCCTAGTTGGAGAATTCACACCATTGTAAAAAGTTTGGACTTGAAGCCACAAAGGTAATCCGTGGTGTGGACATCTCCTCAGGAGGTCCTTGTATCTCTCTCATGCATCATATAATGTTTCTACGTCATTCTGCACAAATGAAGATATGTCATTCCTAAATTTGGCCATTTTGGCCGGTGGAAAATATTTTAAAATTTGATCCCATGTGGTGATTGACCCTCGTGGTAACGAGTTCAACCACTGCTTTGCTTTATTCCTTAATGAAAAAGGGGATAACCGAAGATGTATGGCATCATCAGAAGTGCCATTTATTTTGAAGGTATCACAGAATTCTAAAAAATTAGATATATGAGTATTTGGATCTTCATGCTGCAAACCATCAAATTTAACAAACTGTTGAATCATTGTTAGGCTTTAATTCAAAATTATTAGCAGCTATAGCAGGCCTAACAATACTAGATTCTGCTCCTGTCAAATTAGGTTTAGCATAATCATACATAGTACGCGGAGCATTCTGTTCATGCACATTTGGCGGTGGATTGTTTTTGTCCATCCCTTTAGTAGGATTCGATCTGTCTTGTTCTTCTATTTGGTAGTCTAGAGCTCGTCTAGTTTCTCTGCGGTTCCTACGAGCGGTAGCTTCAATGTCACTTTCGTATTCTAAAGGTCCTCTCGAGTTTCTTCTAGTCATAAACTAGAGGTACCTACTAGGAAAAGAAAGAAAGAAATTTAGAAAAAATAAAAATTTAACTTAAACTAAAAATAAAAGTAAATTACGGAAAAATAAAAAAATGGCTAAAGTAATAGAAATAGAGCTTTCTTAATATTTTAGTGTTCCCCGACAACGGTGCCAAAAACATGATCGTGTCAAATAGTCGAGTTTTAATATTTATAAAAGAATGATCGACCTATAGACTATCTATGACAACGATAGAGGCAAGTGCACCTATCGAACAGTAGTATAGTTTAGGCAAAAATATCTTATCGAACCAAAAGGAACCTAAAAGTACTACTACTCACTTTCTTTCTATTATTTAGCCTAAAATATGGAGTGATTGGTTTATTAAACTAATGAAAAACTAAACTAGATGCAAAGACAAAAGAATGAATTGGAGAAAGACTTTAGAAAAACTCAGTTGATGAAAACGATACCCTCAAGAAGAATCCACCTATGACTTCACTTATTATGTATTCCCCAAACCATATGATTTCTTTAATTAGCTTGATACATGAGACTCCCTAACCTATATTAAACCTTCTCTCGGGGCGAATAACGTCTAACCTTAGGTTAATTAGTGGAACTCTCGTTCTTTTATAATAACCCCCAAAGGAAGCAATAAATCGATCAATGGATTCCTATATTAGGTTTCACCATAATCCGGCAAAATCTCGTAACCCTATCTCTAGGCGCCCAATCAACTTCGCTCAATTATGCTAGATCTACTCTTAGGCAGGGTCTATTCCTCCTCCACCTAAGCACATTAGATTAAATTAAGCAACATAATTAAGAACAAACTAAGTTCTTATCATATAATTTAGAAATCAAATAACAAAATCCATCATAGGTTTCATCCCCTTCAGGTATCTGAAGGGTTTAGTTCATAACAAAGTAGGAAAACATCTCAAGAGAAAAGATAAAACAAAACATAAGAAATCCCTAAAACTCCCTGAAGGAATTGAAGGAGTGATCATCCGTCTTGAATGGAGCTCCGGCTTCTTGAGATGGATCAACTGGCTATCTTCGAGTAATTCCCTAAATAAAAGCTCTAGCAGAAAACTCTGCCTCCTATTTCGCTTCTGCAGAACTCCCCTTTTTAGTTGCTACCTTGGGTGTTTATATAGGCTTTGAGATGCTTTACTTGGCTCCTAAGTATCCTACTTCAAGTAGAATTCCTCCTAGGATGTTTAACTGGACCTAGGAGTATGTTTCTTTGGCTTCAAACATCTAAATCTGAGTGAAATTGCTCATTTCCATAGCAGGGGCACGCCCATGGCATACACCCGTGTAATTCGGGGTTGGGCCGTGCCTCGATTCTGTCGTTTTGGCCACGACTGTGTAAATCGTGGCATGGTCGTGTAAAGTAAATGGCAAGGCACGGCCGTGTGGCTTGAAGTCCAGGCCGTGTCGATTTCTTAGGTTGGCCCAATTTGGTCTTTTTTAAGCCCGTTTTATGTTCTTTTTATCCTTAGGTGCTTTCCTGAGTATAAGACATGAAAAAGAAAGGATTAAGAGCACCTTTTTACATAAATCAGGGATAAATCATCCAAAAGCATACTAAATGTGGGATTAAAATATGTTACTTTTACGGTTTATCACCTACCTACATAATTAACCCCTAGTGAACCCCGTTTATCCTGACAACCCTTTTTATTGATTTATCCGCTAATATTAACCCAAAAACCCTTTGTATTTGTTATCACCATTGTAACAGCCCGATTTAGGGCCTAGTCGGGATTGTGGTGCGAGGCCACGAACCCGAGGTGAAGTTATGAGCTTTTAAGTTTATGTCATGTTTTGTAAAGCAATTTTATTAAGTTGAGGTCAATTGGTCCAAAAAGGACTAAATTGCAAAAGTTGCAATATATGAGTTTCTAGAAGCTTTTTGCATGAATTAGCTTTAGAATAATAATTATGAGCCCTTAAATAGCAATTTGCCAAAAATTTTATTTTTGGACAAAATTGGCCTTAATAGACTATTGTGGAAATTTTTAAGAGGAAGGGCATTTTGGTTATTTGGCCTCATTAGTGATTAAAATAGGATAAAGATGAGACAAATTCACTCATCTTCTTCCTTGTTGTCTTAAAATTTGGAGACACCATAGTTAGGGTTCTTCATTTTTTCAAGCTCACGATAAAGTTAATCTTAGCCCCATTTTTAATATTCTTCGTATTTTGAAGTTCTCAGATTATGAATTAGCTAATTTTAGCTATAAAATGAGCTAAGATGCATGTTCAAAAATCTACCCTTGAATGACATGCTTGTTAAATGATGTTTTATGGAAGTTTAAGAGAGTTTGATGTTAGATAAATATCTTTTCCTTAATGAATTTCATGAAAAATGGTAGTAGGGACCATTTTGTAATGCTTATAAAATTGGTCATACCTACTAGAAATAGTGAGAATTGATGATTGCTATAGAAGAGAAAATGATTCAGTTGAGCATGAAGTTTAAGAAAGTTTCATGAAAATCATTTTACGAGATTTAAGGCAAAAGTACAAATATTAGAAAGTATAGGGGCAAAATAGTAATTTTGCCAAAATATGAGTTATGAGTTAATTTAGTCAATATGGTTATTAAATGATCTATTTATGATTATAGGTCAAGAAAAATGAAGCCCGGATCTAAATCGAGGCAAGAACAAAGTCAAGGACTAAATTGCACATCTACATACATTTTGTATATTGAGGTAAGTTTGTATGATTTCAAAGCTTTATGATTATTATCATTAAATTGTTAAACATAATGTATAATAATTGTATGAAATGATCATGCAATGTTTAAGCAAGAAATCATGATGATAAGTACGAGCAAGTCCCGATGGGAGATGAATTTCCCAGGATACTCGATCTACCACGCAAGTTATCATATAAGTCCAAGGCAAGCTTGGCATTGATCAATATATCATGTAAGTCCAAGGAAAGCTTGGCATTGATCAAGTTAGCAAGCAAGTTATCATGTAAGTCCAAGGCAAGCTTGGCATTGATCAAGTTATCATGTTGGTCAAAGGCAAGCTTGGTATTGATCAAGATATCATGTAAGTCCAAGGCAATCTTGACATTGATCAAGTTAGCAAGAAAGTTATCATATAAGTCCAAGGCAAGCTTCGCATTGATCAAGTTATCATGTAAGTCCAAGGCAAGCTTGGCATTGATCAAGTTAGCAAGCAAGTTATCACGTAAGTCCAAGGACTCAAACTTGGCATTGAGTATGTTATCAAGAGCAAGACTTCATATAAGTCCATGTCAAGACATGGCCTTGAAACCAAGATGAGATAACCCATGTAAGACCATGTCAAGGATATGGCTTTGGCATCATATTATGTGGGAAGAGGTTTAGTATCCTCGGTTATTCATAGAAATTCATCGGGCAAATGAGTAAGCTAAAAGAAAATAGCAAGAAAGCTAAGAAAGAAAAGTTAGTATCAAGATGAAGTTAGATGAAGTTGAGTACTATTCATGTTGTGAATGAGAAGGTAGATATCAGGATTATTGTTATTATAGTATACTGATTAATGTGATCAAGTGATGCAGGTATCATGGTTGCCTTACAAGTATGATAATAGTAAGTGTCATGAGACATGTAAGAATCTATATGAGTAAGTAAGCTTTAGCTAAAATTCATGATACCATTGTTTATGTGAAATGGTTTATATTAAGCAATGATGATGCTAAGAGTTGTTACATGCAAACTTACTAAGCTATATGCTTACGTTATGATTCTTTCTTTCTATGCAGTCCCGCCAAGCTAACTCGTGGATCATTAAAGTCGGAGCTCGCAACACACTATCAACTCTTATTTTGGTATAGCCAAGTTACTTTAGTAAGTATGACATGTATAAGAAACATTCATTTTGTGAACATGTTTTAAGAGGGGCCTTTGTAAAGGCTATCAAGTTTATTATTCTTTTGTAAATAGCTAAGTGATTGGCCAAATTTTATTAAGCATGTATGTTTATTGAGATTAATGAAGCATGTAGTATTATTCATAAAATCGGGTTGTTATTGCATCACTGAATTCTGTATGGTTATGATCTTCATTTCAGGGTGGCTAACGGCTTGGTAAATAGCTCAAGTAAGTGCCCTGCGGTTTGACACACGGCGTGTGTCAAGATCGTGTTAACGCTGCACCTTAGTTTTATTAATCAGAATAGGCCACGGGCAAATCCCACGGCCGTGTGTTTGTGCCGTGTAAGACACACAGTTTGAACATGGGCGTGTTCCCAGAATGTGTTGATTTTGTCAGTATATCAAGGATTAGCACACGGTCTAAGCCCATGGGTGTGTCATGGCCGTGTGAAATTAGTCAGTAACCTCCCACGGTTGGTAGACACGAGCGTGTCTAAGCCGTGTGGAAATAGTCAACAGCCTTACACGGTTTGAGGGTGTAGGCGCGCTTAAGGGTACACGACATGTTCCAAGTCACATGGGCGTCAACCTGTCAAAAAATAAGTTATTTGATTTTAATTCTGAATGTCTTCTGACATGAGTTAAAGGCCTCGTAGGCCCTTGTTATATGTGTTGACTAAGATAGTGAAGTTTTTAAGTTGGAACAAAATTTTATAGCCCGTAAGTACATGTTTCAGTGAGTTCAAGCATAGTAATGTCTCATATCCAAACCCAGTATCAGTTTTGGGTGTGGGGTGCTACATTTAATGGTATCAGAGCTACAGTTTAGTCGGTTCTAGGACTAACGTAGCACGAGCATAAGTCTAGGTATACATGCCATACGTAAAAATGTTTTTATAATGATAGTGTGACGACTCCTGATGACTTAAATTAAGTTTATACATATAGTAAATGGATCCCAAAAGAGATGAGGCAGATGATGTAGAAAGTAATGCACCAGCTCCCGTAGAAGGGACGGTGCCATATGAGAATGAGAATAGACCCACTACAATAAGTCAAGAAGGAGGAAGAGAAGAGGCTAGAGAAACCTTCCTCCATATGATGGATGCCTGGTACACGGAGTTTGTTAGAGCGAACCCGAATGCACATCCCCCTCCACCCCTACCTATTCCACAACCTACTCCAGTAGCCCCTCAAGTAGTAGAGGTAGTAAGAGGAGGTAAACCTCCAATTGATAGGATCAGGAAGCATAGGGTAGAAGAATTCCGAGCTATAAAATATGATGATCCAGAAAGAGCTGAGTTCTAGTTAGAAAATACCATCAGAGTATTTAACGAACTGTCCTACACTCCTAATGAATGCATGAAGTGTGTAGTCTCTCTCTTAAGAGATTCTGCTTACCAATGGTGGAACACCCTTGTGTCGGTGGTACCAAGGGAAAGGATCTCATGGGAATTCTTCTAAGAAGAGTTTAAGAAAAAGTATATCAGCCAGAGGTTTGTAGACCAGAAGAGGAAAGAATTTCTAGAGCTGAAGCAAGGCAAGATGTCAGTAACTGATTATGAGCGAGAGTTCGTACGACTCAGCAAGTGCGCTCACGAATGTGTGTCCACTAAGGTCATTATGAGTAAAAGGTTTGAAGATGGTTTAAATGAGGATATTAAGCTGGTTGTTGCTGTCCTCGAATTAAAAGAATTCGTTGTGCTAGTGGAAAGGGCTTGTAAAGCCGAAGAACTAGTAAAAGAGAAGAAGAAATTTGAAATAGAGTCTCGTGATTCTAGAAAGAGACAGTGGAACAAGTCGTTCTAATTGTCATCTAAGAAGTCAAGAGATTTCTCTACTCGAATAGCTACTTCCACTGGATTTTCAAGAAAAGACAAGAGTATGCAGCATTTGGGAAATAAAGCACAGACGACTTCAGTGGCAAGTGTTGGGAATTTTAGACCTGGCAGACCTGAATGTCCACAATGTGGTAGACATCATTTGGGAGAATGCTGAGCACATGAAAATGCATGTTTTAGATGTGGTTCCCAAGACCATTTCATAAAGGATTCTCCAGAGATGACTAAAGAAGAGAGAACTCAGAATTCGAGATCCGAGAGTATGGTCAGAGGGAGACCGCAGAGGAACCCGAGAAGTAGGGCAAGTGGAAGAGGTAACCCCAGAGAGCAGGCCTGAGATCCGAGGGCAGAGCGCTGTAAGGACTTATGCCATTCGCACTCACGAAGAGGCATCTTCCCCTGATGTTATTACGAGCACCTTTTCTTTTTACAACACCAAAGTTATTACTTTAATAGACCCCGGATCCACACACTTTTACATTTGCATGAAATTAGTAACCAGTTTAGGTGTGCCTATAGATACCACAGAATTTGTGATTAAGGTGTCTAATCCTTTAGGCAAGAGGATGTTAGTTGATAAAGTTTGTAAAGATTGCCCATTAATGATTAGAGGTCATTGCTTTAAAGCAAATCTTATGTTGTTACCAATTGATGAATTCAATCTCATTCTTGGTATGGACTGGTTGACCACTCATAATGTAATTGTAAATTGTGGGAAGAAATACATTGAGATGAGATGTGAGAATGGGGATACTCTTCATGTAGAATCAGATGAGCAAGGTAGATCGTCGGTAATAATTTCTCATATGATGGTGCAGAGATATCTAAGAAAATGGTATGAGGCATTTTTGGCCTTTGAATTGAATGATAAAGAGATACAGTTAAAGATTTAATCAGTGCTGATAGTATGTGAGTATGTGGATGTCTTTCCTGAGGACTTACCAGGATTACCACCAGTTAGAGAAGTTAAGTTCAGCATTGAGCTAACTCCCGATACTGTACCAATATCCATTACTCCTTAAAGAATGGCTCCAACAGAGTTGAAAGAGTTGAAGTTACAATTACAAGAGTTGACAGACAAAGGCTTTGTAAGATCAAGTTGTTCACCATAGGGCACTCCAGTTTTGTTTGTGAAAAGAAAGATGGCACCATGAGATTATGCATTGATTACCGTTAGCTTAATAAAGTGACAGTAAAGAACAAGTATCCATTGCCTAGGATTGACGATTTGTTTGATCAATTGAGAGGAGCGACTGTATTCTCCAAAATAGACTTGAGATCAGGATACTACCAGTTGAGATTGAAGGATTCAGATGTATCCAAGACTGCCTTTCGAAAAGTTATGGGCATTATGAATTTTTAGTCATGCCCTTTAGGTTGACCAATGCTCCTGCGGTATTCATGGACTTAATGAACCGCATTTTTAGACCATACCTTGACAAGTTTGTAGTCATTTTTATTGACGACATACTGATTTATTCCTGAGATAAGAATGAACATGCTAATCATCTACGAATAGTTTTATAGACTCTTCGAGAAAATCAGTTGTATGCCAAATTCAGTAAAAGTGAGTTTTGGCTCAAGAAAGTGGGATTCCTGGGACATAGTGTCTCGAGAGATGGATTCTGGGTAGATCCAAGTAAGATTTCAGCTATAATAGACTGGAAACCATCGAAGAACATCATTGAGATTAAAAGTTTTCTGGGCCTAACGGGCTACTATAGACAATTTGTCAAGGGGTTTTCTATGATTGCAATCCAAATGACTAAATTGTTACAGAAGAACATGAAGTTTGAGTGGTCAGAAAGATGCCAACAAAGTTTTGAGAAGTTGAAAGCAATGCTGACAGAAGCTCTAGTCTTAGTACAACCCGAATTAGGGAAAGAATTTGTAGTCTACAGTGATGCATCCTTAAATGGATTGGGCTGTGTACTCATGCAAGAAGGCAAAGTGATTACTTATGCCTCAAGACAGTTAAAACCTCATGAGAAGAATTATCCGACGCATGACCTAGAATTGGCCACCATAGTCTTCGCATTGAAGATCTGGAGACACCATTTATATGGTGAACGATGTCGATTTTCACCAATCACAAAAGTTTGAAGTACTTGATGACGCAGAAAGAGTTGAACTTAAGACAAAGAAGATGGTTAGAGTTGATAAAAGACTATGAGTTGGTAATCGACTACCATCTAGGAAAGGCGAATGTAGTCGCCGATGCTTTGAGTAGGAAGTCTTTATTTATTTTAAGAGCATTGAATTCAAGGATATCCTTATCCGACAATGGCTCCATTTTAGCTGAGTTAAGAGCTAGACTAATGTTTCTTCAAGAGATCTTTTAAGCTTAGAAAGAAGATAGTGAGTTGCAAGTTAAGAGAGCCCAGTACGAGTCAGGTACTGAATCTGACTTTCGGATTGATTCTGATGGATATTTAACGTTTAGAGATAGAGTTTGTGTGCCAAGAAAAGAGGAGCTTATATAGAGAATTTTGTATGAAGCACGTAACGGGTGTTTATCTATACATCCGGGTAGCACCAAGATGTCTAATGATCTAAAGCAACAGTATTGGTGGCCAAAATGAAGACAGACATTCTAGAATTTGTTTCCAAGTGCATGATTTGTCAGCAAGTAAAAGTTGAACACCAAGTACCTTTGGGTTTGCTCCAGCCCATCTTGGTCCTCGAGTGGAAATGGGACCGTATCACCTTGGATTTTGTAACATCTCCGAATAGGGCCTATGCATTTCAGTTTAATTGTATGAAATGACAAGTTTCAATCTTTGAATCAAATTTTGATACTTTTGGAAACCTAGAAATGCATGGAAATGGAAATGAAAATGAAAATGGAAATGGAAATGAAAATGGACATTTTGGAAACCTAGACATTTTGGAAACTTAGACATTTTGGAAACTTAGACATTTTTGGAAACCTGAACATTTTGGAAACCTGAACATTTTGGAAACTTGAACATTTTGGAAACACAACATTTTGGAAACACAGAACATTTTGGAAACCTAAACATTTTGGAAACACGGAAAATCAGAGCATGCGAAAATTTTAGGAAACTTAAAATGACCCCTAATGTCGAATTTGAGCCAAAGGGAACTTAGGGCCAAGTGACCCTAAAAATATACAGTACATGACATTTTCCCCAATAACGAACTTGGAAATGTGGCCTGAAGATGCCACCTAAGGTCTTAGGAAATGGCCCAAATACAAGAGGTTTTGGGCTGAGTAAAGGATTCTTGGCCTAGTAAATTCAATATAAAAGGAGGGACTAGGACCATTCATTATTCATTCTCCTCTCTTTCCTCTCGCCAAATATTCTTCTTGAGCATCCATTCTTTTCTTCTTTTCTTTTAGCCTCCTAGCCGATTTCCTTCTAAGCCTATTATTCCTCTCTTCTTTCATCTTTGAAACCAAATACATAAGGAATCATAGCGATTTGAGTCATCCGGAAGCAAATAATGAAGGCTTTATTTTTGCTTCCGTAAGGATGAGGTGGACGGCATGGGTTTCTAGAAAAGGAAGAGTTTCATTCACATAAATATGTGAATAATAAGAGAGAAATAAAGGAGTTTTATTAACATAAATATGTGAATAATAAGAGATAAATAAAGGAGTTTTATTCACATAAATATGTGAATAATAAGAGATAAATGAAGAATTATTCTTTAATTAGGAAATTAAGGAAGAGTGGTGGCCAAGTAAAGGATTCTTGGCCTAGTAAATTCGGCTATAAAAGGAGGGGACTAGGACCATTCATTATTCATTCTCCCTCTCTTTTCCTCTGCCAAATATTCTTCTTGAGCATCCATTCTTTTTCTTCTTTTCTTTTAGCCTCCTAGCCGATTTCCTTCTAAGCCTATTATTCCTCTCTTCTTTCATCTTTGAAACCAAATACATAAGGAATCATATATTGTTTGGGAGTGGTTGATAGACTCATGAAGTCACCATGCGAATATATGAATATGAACATGAAATTAAGTTATGCTATATATATATATGTTTTGGGGCATTGGGTTTTATGTGAAAGGGGAAGAACAGTGTTGACTTCGGTCTCACCAACGAAGGTGTTGACTTGGTCTCACCAACGAAAAATGTTGACTACGGTCACATTGCGAAATTTGGTAACCGGTTACAACAAAGGTCAAATGACACAACGTTTAAATTTGATTATAGTGTCTAATGACACAACGTGGAGAGTAGCGGATGGAGGGTTGACTTAGTAGTCCCCACGGTGTGAATGGCGGTGCTGGTGGAGAGTAGCGGATGGACCATTAGGATTGGGTTTGGGTTGCATCATAATTTCACTTTATAAGGCCCAATGGATTATTCTTTGTTTTTACATTACTTTTTAATATTTTGCTAAGAACTGCTTGGTATTTAAGCGATCCTAGTGACTCGGCTCCTCTTTACTCGAATCCTACACAGTGCGTAGTAGCCATTCACCCTAATCAAGAGGACTTAGTCACGGTAAACCCAATAACTAAAACCCGAAAGGGACTAATGATTTTTTATGGAAACCCTAATTTTAAAATTTCTAAATTACCCTATTGATTTGAAAAGAATATTTTATAAATTTTCCTAAAATATTTCGATTTACAAATTTACTAAAAAAAAAAACCCTTAGTGGTAAAATTACAAAAATGCCCTTGGTTTATAAAATGTTCAACTACTCAACAGCTTTACCAAAATTTCATTATTTTATAAACATTTAAAACCCTAATTAAGTAAAATATCAAAATACCTTGATTTTGGAAAATTACAAAATTGCCCCTAACTTACAAAATTACCAAAATGACCCTAATTTCCAAAATTTTTGCAACTTCATCGTCTTTGGAAAATAAATTTCTCAAAAGAACCCTCAAAGTTTTGCAACTTCTCAAATATCCCGATTTATTAAAATTTTACAATTTACCCGATTTGTGGAAAAATTACCAAAATACCTAATGTTCAAAATTTACGAAATACCCTGATTTTCAAAATTTTCCAAAATACCAAGAACTTAAAAGGACCAAAATACCTTGTGACAAAACACCAAGGAACCTTATTTTGACAAATTACGAAAATACCCAGAGGACAAATTACGAAAATACCCGGGTAGTGGTAAAACAACAACAAAGGAAAAAACTACAACGTTTCTCTGAATGAACTAAGGTTCATAATTGTTTGATGGATGTATGAATGGATGAAAAGGCTGTGTGCAGTGGATTACTCCTAGACAAGTTAGCAAACTTGTATGTTTTAGAAATAGTAAGACTTCACGGTGTGATTGGTAGGAGTTCCTTGATCGATCATATCGGATAGAGATCTTTGTTTTTACAGATTCACATTTAGATTAAATAAATGGGTTTTCGGAAGAAGATTTTGAATCACTTGAGAAGCTTTGGGTACAAAATTGAGTTTTAGACTCATTTTTATACACCCTCAAGTTAGCAAACTTGTATGTTTTAGAAATAGTAAGACTTCACGGAGTTCCTTATCGATCATATCGGATAGAGATTCGAGATTCACATTCAGATTAGAAAGGTTAATTCAAGTACTCGAGGACATGCTTAGATATTGTGTTTTGAAATTCCAATGTAGTTGGGAAAAGTTTCTCCAATTGGTAGAATTTGCCTATAATAATAGCTTTCAGTCAAGCTTAAAGATGACGCCTTATAAGGCCCTATATGGGCGTAAGTGCAGAACTCCTTTGTTTTGGACTGAACTTAAAGAGAACCAAATTCACGGGTTGATTTTGTTAAAGAAGCTGAAGAGAAAGTGAAAGTGATTTGAGAATGTTTAAAAGCTGTCTTAGATAGACAGAAATCCTATTCGAATTTAAAGAGAAAGGAGATCGAGTACCAAGTTGGGGATAAAGTCATTTTGAAAGTATCACCATGGAGAAAAGTTCTCAGATTTGGCCGTAAAAGCAAATTAAGTCCACGTTTTATTGGACCATACGAGATTACTGATCGTGTCAAAACAGTCGAGTTTTAATATTTATAAAAGAGTGATCGAACACAGATCGATTTGTGACAACGATAGAGGCAAGCGCACCTATCGAGCGATGAGTATAGCTCGAGCAAGAATATCTTATCGAACCCAAAGAACCTAAAAGTACTACTACTCACTTTCTTTCTATTATTTAGCCTAAAATATGGAGTGATTGGTTTATTAATCTAAAACAAATGAAATACTTAAACTTAAATGCAAAAACAAAAGAATGAAACTTTGGGAAAAGACTTTGAAGAAAACTTAATTGATAAAGACGATACCTTCGGGAAGAATCCACCTATAACTTCACTTATTATCTACCTTTTCAATTCATATGATTTCTTTACTTAGCTTGATCCGTAAGACTCCCTACCTATATTAAACCTTCTCTCGAAGGAAATAACGTCTAACCATAGGTTAATTAGTGGAACTCTCGTTCTCTTATAATAACCTCCTAAGGAAGCAGTAAATCGATCAATGGGCTCCCATATTAGGTTTCACCCTAATCTGGTAAAATCTCGTAACCCTATCTCTAGGCGTCCAATCAACTCCGCTTAATTATGCTAGATCTACTCTTAGACAGGGTCTATTCCTCCTCCACCTAAGCACATCAGATAAATTTAAGCAACATAATTAAGAACAAACTAAGTATTTATCATATAAATCGAAAGAAGTAAATAACAAAATCCATCATAGGTTTCATCTCTTCAAGTATCTGAAGGGTTTAGTTCATACCTAAACAAGAAAACATCTCAAGAGAAAAGATAAACAAAACATAAGAAATCCCTAAAACCCCTTGAAGGAATTGAAGAGGAGATCCTCCGTGTTGAGTAGAACTCTGACTCTTTGAGATGGATAAATTGGCTATCTTTGAGACAATCCCTAAACGAGAAAGGCTTGGCAGAAAACTCTACTCAATGATCGACCCCTTGAATAGTCGCATTGGGGTGTTTTTATAGACTTTTGGGATGCTTTACTTGTCTCCTAAGTACTCATATTTCAGGTACAATTTGTCCTAGGTGTTTGAGTAGACTTAAGATTGAGTTTCATGGGCTCCAAGCATCCTATTCTGAGTGAAATTGCTCTTTCCCATGGCAGGGGCACGGCTAAGACAAGCCCGTGTCTCTATTCTGTTGATTTAGGCACGGCCATGGTACGCCCGTGCAAGTCACGGGACAAGCCATGCTTTGGGTCTATCGATTGGGGCACAGCCATACAAATCGGGACAGGCCATGTTGGGCTTTTTGTCAACGAGACACGGTCGTGTAAATTGGTGACAGTCGTATTCTAGGTGGATAGCAAGGCACAGTCGTGTGGAATAAAGCCTAGGCTGTGTCAACTTCTTCAGCTGGCCCAATTTGGTCCGTTTTAAGCCTGTTTTACGTTCTTTTTATCCTTAGGTGTTCTCTTGAGTATAAGACATGAAAAGAAAGGATTAAGAGCACCTTTTTACATAAATCGATGATAAATTCATCCAAAAGCATACTAAATGTTGGATTAAAATATGTTACTTTTACGGTTTATCAAATACTCCCACACTTAAGCTTTTGCTTGTCCTCAAGCAAAATTCTCAACTTACAATTAAAACAAACTTTCCATAATTCATAAGTCCTATTAATAATGCCTCATCATAATTCATAGATAATTTATACATGGATAATTTAATTCAAAGAGCCCTAAAGTTTAAAACGAGATAAGTCATGATTTTGTAGCATGAAAACATAGGTGTTTCCCCTTATCTAAGTAATTTCCTTTAATTCAAAATTGATAAGGATTGACATCCTCATAGAAGATTCACTCAAATCACTCTAAGTGTTTAAGGTTCAAGAAATAAGCACTCTAAGTCAAATCTAAAAAGTTAATCCCATAGGCTTGCCTAAAAACCAAATCTCCACCACTGTATATAATATGATACACAAGTCAAAAGGTCTTTAATCAGGGTTGTAACGGGGCTAGGGTTAAAGGTTTGGATACTGGCTGAATTAATGGTTATAATCGAGACTGACTTGACAAATTACCTAACTAGAAACATTGAACTAAATATGAATATTGACTTCAAATGAAAACTAATAATATCACTATTGATAATTACTCTATAGTAAGGAGTATTTTGATAATACTTTAATATGAGCTTTTTCAACAATTGGAGTTTAAATGCTCTAAGCTCTTTTATATACTACTAATATTTAATATATACTTGAATTTTTTTAAGAACAAACTAAAATAATCATTTTAAGAACAAACTAAAATAATCATAATAGAAGGAACTTTGGTGATTGAAATAACCTAATTCGGCGATTGATCAAATCAATTCTCGATAAAGGGGTAGTCAAAGGAATGTTGATAACAAATACAAATGGATTATGGGTTAATATTAGTGGGTGAGTCAATAAAAAGGTTGTTAGGATTCAATGGGGTTCACTAGGGGTTATTTATGTGGGTAGGCTTTTTAGTGGAGTGAGCAGGTTAAGATCTAGGTGCCTTTATCATCTCAGTGTATCAAATCATTAATGTGGTCTCGACATATATAAACGAGGCAAGTTCTAGAATAACAGTTCAAAGTTGACACACTCATAATCAATTAAAGTGAGTACGAAAAAGAATATATACTCTATAAGGCTCAAAATCTCACAAAAAATTATGGGTGTTTTGACATCAATCCTTATAAATTTTGGACTTCAAGGTGATATTCAAATTCAGTTCAACGACCCATCAATTTCAATTTTTTAGAAAGTAGGCTTATCATGCTCGATTCTCTAGTATTCTTCAAATTTAATCATCAATGCACGATTAACTATGACTTACTCTAAAACATATCAATAAAAATTATAAATCATTGGAAATTTTACCATAATTAATAATATGAGAAAAATACTTAAATTCAAGACTAAATTCCAGGGTTTTGAGATTTATGCAAAAAGTTAGGCACTATTACCCCCACACTTAAGATGTACATTGCCCTCAATGTACAAAGATAAATAATGACAATTAAGGGATAAATCAAAAGAGTAGGGAGAAAGTGACACTTCCTGAATTCTAGATGAGTTCCAAAGAGCGTTCCTTAGGTGACTTTTATGTGGATGTGTGTTCGTGTAGGTGATTGATTCCGCAAAGTTACTTAGTGAATAATCTTGTAGCATATAATTAATTAGGGATTCTTTAAAAAGTTAGATAGCCAATGGTAGGAAAATAAAATAATAATAAACAAAATAAAAAAAAATATGAAATACTAATGAATGTTTAAATTGAAAGCAACGTTCGATGATAAAAATAATAAATTTAAAATTCAGAAAAGTAGATGCCAAATAACAATTTATGAGGACTCAGAGGTCCTCATCGTCAATTGGATCCTGTGGAGGTGTTGGTGTTGATATATGAAAGTGATGGCAGATTTGTTACAGGGTGGCCTTGATCCCATCAATGCGTCAAGCGAAGTGTCGATGAAAGCTAGCAGCTCTGATCTTTGCTTTCGAATTGTGTAAGGTGTGTCGAGATATCAGCCAATGAAGTTGCTGAAGATGATGGTTGCTGGCTCGAAACTTGTGGGACATCATCAGTAATGTCCACGGGTATCTCCTCCTCTATTGCTAGTCTATATTGAGGGGGTCCGTCCCTCGACGATGCTTGATCATCTTCATGTGTAACATCGTCTGGATCCCCTAGGTGTTATATGTTCGATTAGTGTAAGTGAGGACCTCTGATGATCGGTGTTGAGGAGTCCAAAGTGCCGTGCCAATCACGTTATGTATGGTCCCATTGATAGGATTCCCTTTCTATGGGCCTCCGTCTGGTGTTGTATTGCACATGCAATAAAATATGCCACATCAAAAACATATCCTTCGGACATGCATGATAAGAAGTAGACTTCTTGTTTATTAACGACGTTGGTGCTCTCTTTGCGGCCTATAATGGTATGAGTAAGAATAGCATAAATGTACCTAAAAGCTGGGGAAAGGGCGGTTGCCTTAGAATGACTGGGATTATAGGTTTTTATAGTGGGTTGTAGTTTTTGCCAATATTTGAGTGGTTCACAGTAGAGCTCTCGGTTTATATCATCCAGTGGGTTTTCTTCTATGGATTCTGGTGTGTAAAGTTCAAGTGCCGTTCCGAATTGAGGTGCGCTTAGTTGACGAACTGAGCCTCCCAGGCGAAATTGGATGGTGCCGGCATCGTCAAAGTGTGTCATTATTTTCTGAAGTGTGAATGTGGCACAGAATTTAAGGGTAAGTTCCAAAAATGTGGGTTCATCGATGGCAAAAAAGTTTTCCCAAGGTCGATTGAGAGAAGTGTCTGAATATCAATTTCAAGTCAGACTTGCCTCACTGCATTCCAGTCAATGCATCTACCAGTGCCGATAGGTCTCTTCCGGATCTTCATATAGCACTCTTGGAACGGATCCAGATGCTTTTCTCTTCTTACTTGGAATGGATCGTTTAATACGTGATGATGACATAATTCTATGAACGGTGGTATTTGATGAGCACGGGTGGGATACGGCGGTGTAGCTGGGTTTCACGGTGTGAACGCGGCCTGGTAGAGGCGTGGTGATTGCGGGCACAGTGGCGTTACAGCCATGTGGGTGGTTTGTGGTTGCTTCTTTGAGAAAAAATGGTTGGAAAGTGGTGGGTTGGGGGAGGAATGATTTGGTGGCGGATTGAAGAAAAGGGTCTTGGAATTTGAGTTTTAGGGTTTGGGGTTGGGGAAGGGCATGGTTATTTTAATATATAGGGAGGGTAACACAGCCTTCTGCCATGGCTGTGTTTAATTTGAAATGCCTATGCTTTTCGTGCTTTCTTAAAATTGAGCGCGATTCAGGGTTTTTAGCACGTCTGTGTGTCAATTTGACACACTCGTGCTTGGTAAGCCAGTATGTTCAGACGGTCATGGTGCACGGCTGTGTTCTAGACGTGCTTAGTAAGTCAGTATCTTCACACGGTCATGAGACACGGTCGTGCAATGCCCGTGTTAAACAAGTCAGTAGCCTCACACGGTTATTCCGCACGAGCGTGTTCTGGTATTACAATCCATGTTTGAGAAGTAAGTGCCTTCACACGGTCATGAGGCATGGTCATGTCTTTTTTTCGCAGTCCGTTTTGAAGAAGAAAGGCTTTTCCTTGTTTGTACACGGTCATCGACACGCCCGTGTTACAGGCCGTGTTAATGATCCTACATTTTTGTTAGACTTTTACAAAACAATGTTAATGTGTTTAACATTCAGGTTACCTCTTGAAAAGTGCTCGTTTATAGTCTTAAGCTAGACTCTCCCTGTTTTCAGATCTAAAGGAAGGGTCATGGAGCATAAACTCCTCTCTCGTATCTCCAAACTCTGCACCATTATAAATTTTAAGTCGGTGACCATTTACCTTGAATGTGCCTTTAGTGGGATGAGTTACCTCAATGGTGCCATATGGAAATATTGTTTTGATCATGAATGGTCCTGACCATCTGGATTTTAGCTTCCCAGGGAATAGTTTAAGCCTTGAATTGTATAGTAGGACTAGGTCCCCTACTTCGAAATGTTTTGATCGCTTGAGCCGAGCATCGTGACGTTGCTTTGTTGCTTCCTTGTATAGCTTTGAGTTCTTATAAGCTTCCGTTCTCCATTCATCCAGCTCGTTTATATACATCATTTGTTTATTTCCTTCAAGTTCGAGGTCAGTATTTAAAACTTTTATTGCCCAGAAAGCTCTGTGTTCTAACTCGAGTGGTAGATGACAGCTTTTCCTATATACAAGCTTGTATGAGGATGTCCCTAGAGGTGTTTTGAATGCTTTTCTGTAAGCCCATAAAGCATCATCTACTTTAACTGCCCAATCTTTTCTATTTGATTCAACCATTTTTTTCTAGAATGCCCTTAAGCTCTCGGTTTGCTACCTCAACTTGCCCACTAGTTTGAGGATGATATGGGGTGGCCATTTTGTGGTATGCTCCATATTTCTTTAGAACTTTTTCAAATTGTGTATTATAGAAATGAGTACCCCTATCACTAATGATGGCTCTAGGTGTCCCAAATCGGGAAAATAGTTTCTTGAGAAATTTAACTACTACCCTAGCATCATTAGTAGGTAAGGCTTCCGCTTCTACCCATTTTGGCATGTAATCAACTACTACTAGGACGTATTTATGTCCAAAGGGACTAGGGAATGGTCCCATAAAATCTATACCCCATACATCAAATATTTCACATGACATCATATATGTTTGAGGCATTGCATCATGTTTAGAGATATTACCTGTTCTTTGGCATTTGTCACACGAGGTAACATACCTGTTGGCATCTTTAAATAGAGTGGGCCAGTAAAAACCTGATTCGAGTATTTTGTGTGCTGTCTTAATACCATTATAGTGTCCTCCTGATGGTCCTGAGTGACAATGTTCTAGGATTTTGCTCGCCTCTGTCTTTATAATGAATCTTTGAATTACTTGATCTACACATACGCGGAAAAGAAAGGGATCTTCCTAAAAATAATTTTTCACATCAGCAAAGAATCGCTTCTTTTGGTGATGTTTTAATTTTCTTGGTAAGATGTTAGCTACTAAATAATTCGCAATATTTAAAAACCAGGGTACTTCAGAATGTGTTATAGAGAAGAGCTGTTCTTTGGGAAACGAATAATTTATTTCATGTTAATCAAGCTCTTTGGTATACGGATTTTTGAGTCTTGAAAGGTGATCTGTCGCGAGATTCTCGGCTCCCTTCTTATCATGTATTTCCAAGTCAAATTCTTGTAAAGGTAAGATCCATCATATGAGTCTAGGTTTTGTATCAGGTTAGTTGAAAAGATAACGAAGAGCCGAATGGTTAGTGTAAACAACAACTTTAGATGATATTAGATATTGTCTAAATTTTTCAAAAGCAAAAACTACAGCTAGCAATTCTTTCTCAATCGTGGTGTAATTTTCTTGCGCAGGTGTTAATGTTCTGCTAGCGTAGTAGATTGGTTGAAAATGCTTGTTTCTTCGTTGTCCCAAAACTGCACCTACTGCTAAGTCACTTGCATCACACATTAATTCAAAGGGTAAGTTCTAATCAGGTGCAATTATGATCGGTGCATTTACTAATTTATCTTTAAGGACATTGAATGCATGTAAATATTCCTGATTGAACTTAAAAGGAACATCTTTTTCTAGTAATTTTGTCAAAGGCTTAGCTATTTTAGAAAAGTCTTTAATAAATCTTCTATAAAAACCTACATGTCCTAAAAAGCTTCTAATAACCTTGACTGAGCTAGGGGGTAATTTTTCTATGGTTTCAATTTTTGCTTTATCTACCTCAATGCCTTTACTAGAAATCTTATGTCCTAATACAATTCCTTCTCTAACCATAAAGTGGCATTTCTCCCAATTCAAAACAAGGTTTGTTTCTTCACATCTCGTTAGAACTCGCTTTAAATTTTTAAGGCACAGATGGAAAGAATTACCGAATATTGAGAAATCATCCATAAATACCTCCATGATGTCTTCAACGAGTTCGTCAAAAATTGCCAACATGAAACGCTAAAAAGTAGCAGGAGCATTACATAATCCAAAAGGCATTCTACGATAAGAAAACGTACTGTATGGGCATTTAAATGTTGTCTTCTCTTGGTCTTTAGGGGCTATGATGATTTGTTTGTAGCCAAAGAGTCCATCCAATAAGCAGTCGTACATATGTCCAGATAATCTTTCTAGCATTTGATCTATGAAAGGTAAAGGAAAATGATCTTTTCTGGTGGCATCATTCAACTTTCTATAGTCTATGGAGAATCTCTATCCTGTAACTGTTCTTGTGGGAATTAACTCATTTTTTCATTGGGTACTACCGTCATTCCTCCTTTCTTTAGAACTACCTGCACAGGACTTACCCAAGTGCTGTAAGAAATAGGATAAATTATTCTTGCATCTAGAAGTTTAATTACTTCGACTTTGACCACTTCTTTCATGTTGGGGTTTAACCATCTCTGAGGTTGCATACATGGTTTATATTCTTCTTCCATTAAAATTTTGTGGGTGCAGAATGTGGGGCTTATTCCCTTGATATCAGAAATTTCCAGGCTATGGATTTCTTGTGTTCTCTTAGTACCTTTGTCAGCTCCTCTTTTTCCTTGGATTCTAATTCTGAATAGATGATTACTGGTAGCGTAAAATTGTCCCCAAGAAATGCGTATTCTAAGTGTGTTGGTAACTATTTGAGTTCCAATTTGGGTGGTCTTCAATGGAGGTTTTTGTTTTATTCCTTTATCATTCTCAATGCTTTATTCTTTCCTTTGTTGAAATGATGAAGTTTTCAGATTCGACTCATTGTCTCCATCTTCTTCCCCCTCTTCTTGATCCAGACACAGTTTCATCGTGTCATCCTGTATAATTTCCTGTAATGAATTTTTAATAATATGATTAGTAGTGTCAAACAAAATAACAGTAGTCATCTTGTTCTTTAGAATATCGCATGGCATCACAAAGTTGAAAGATAATTTCTTCATCACATATTCTCAGTGCTAGTTTACCATCACCTACATCAATAATAGCTCTAACAGTGGCTAAAAAGGGACGCCCTAGGATTAAAGGAACATTAATGTCTTCATCCATGTCTAATACAACGAAATCAACAGGGAAAATAAATTTTTCAATTTTTACCAAGACATCTTCAATAATTCCTCTAGGATATTTAATAGCTCTATTAGCTAACTGAATACTCATCCTAGTGGGATTTGGTTCCCCAATATCTAGTTGTTTAAATAATTTGTAAGGCATTAAATTGATACTAGCGCCTAGGTCTGCTAATGTTTTTTTATGTTTAAACTACCAATTAAGCAAGGAATAGTGAAACTCCCTGGATCTTTTAACTTCCATGGTAGTCTATTTTGGAGAAGGGCTGAACACTCTTCATTAAGCTCCACCATTGATACTTCCTCAAGCTTTATTTTGTTCGTGAGGAGTTCCTTTAAGAATTTCATATACTTCGGCATCTGTGAAATAGCTTCAACAAAAGGTAAGTTAATGTGTATTTGTTTAAAGAGTTCGAGGAACTTACTGTATTAAGCATCCAATTGTTCTTTCTTTAATTTTGTTGGATATGGAATTTGTGCTTTATTCTCTGTAGGTAATGAATCATCGTTCTCATCTTCTAGACTCTTTTTCTTGGTAACTTCATGTGGTATCTTTCTTTGTGGTTCAATTAGCTCTTTGCCACTCTTTAGTGTAACTGCCTTTACCTGTTGTGCGCCTTTGGAGAAAATCTCATCCATATTTCACATAATATCTCAATAAGTAGTCCAACCGACGTAATGATTTCTCCTACCTGAGTCTTAATTCCCTCGATTGATCTTTGTTTTTCATCAAGTCTTTTCAGCCTTTTGAAAATGAGAATTTGAAGCTGCCAAACATTTTGTCAGCATCTCTTCAAGGTTTGATTTCTTTTCCTATGGATAAGGCTGATTTTGGTAATTTGGAAGATGTTGTTGCCTTTGATTTCTTTGTCCTCCCCACAAAATATTTGGGTGTTTCTTCCAACCTGGATTGTAAGTGTTACTATAAGGATTATTATTATATCTGAAATTATTACCTATATAGTTTGTCTGCTCGTTTTCTACTCCTAGTTGGTAAAGTGGGTACTCAGAATTCACCTCATTCCCGCTCACTTCGCATTGCATGACTGGATGTACCTGTGAAGAACATAAATTATCAAGCTTTTTATTTATTAACTCCATTTGTGTTGACAACATTGTCACTGCGTCCATGTTAAAAACTCCGACTAATTTTGTCAGTTTAGCCCTTGTGATTTGCCATTGATAGGTGTTTAACAACATCTCCTCAATAAAATCGTAAGCTACTTCAGGATTTTTATTATTCAGAGTTCCACCGGCTGATGAATCAATCATTTGCCTTGTTGGAGTATTCACACCATTGAAAAAATTTTGGACTTGAAGCCACGTAGGTAATCAGTGGTGTTTTCGGTCATTTGCTCCCATGTGGTGATTGACCCTCGTGGTAACAAGTTCAACCACTGCTTTTCTTTATTCCTTAATGAAATAGGAAATAACCGAAAATGTATGGTATTGTCAGAAAAGCCATTTATTTTGAAGGTATCACAAAATTCTAAAAAATTAGATATATGAGTGTTTGGATCTTCATCCTGCAAACCATCAAATTGAACAAATTGTTGAATCATTTGTATTGTGTTAGGCTTTAATTCAAAATTATTAGCAGCTATAGCGGGCCTAACAATACTAGATTCGACTCTTGTTAAATTAGGTTTAGCATAATCATACATAGTACGCGGAGCATTCTATTATTGCACATTTGGCGTGGATTGTTTTCATCCATCCCTTTAGTAGGATTGGATCCTTCATGTTCTCCTCTTTGATAGTCTAGGGCTCGTCTAATTTCTCTGCGATTTCTGTGAGCGGTAGCTTCAATGTCACTTTCGTATTCTAATGGTCCTCTCGGATTTCTTCTAGTCATAAACTAAATATACTTGCTATGAAAAAGAAAGGAAGAAATTTAGAAAAACAAAAATATATGTATAAAAACAAGAGAAATTAAAAATAAAAATAATGGCTAAAGTAATAGAAATAGAGTTTTCTTAATATTTTAGAAGTCCCCGGCAACGGCGTCAAAAGCTTGATTGTGTCAAAACAATCGAGTTTTAATATTTATAAAAGAGTGATCGAACCTATAGACTGACTGCGACAACGATAGAGACAAGTGCACCTATCGAACAGAAGTATAGCTGAGGCAAGAATATCTTATCGAACCCAAGGAACCTAAAAGTACCACTACTCACTTTCTTTCTATTATTTAGCCTAAAATATGGAGTGATTGGTTTATTAATCTAAAACAAATGAAATACTTAAACTTAAATGCAAAGACAAAAGAATGAAACTTTGGGAAAAGATTTTGAAGAAAACACAATTGATAAAGATGATACCTTCGGGAAGAATCCACCTATGAGTTCACTTATTATCTACATTTTCAATTCATATGATTTCTTTACTTAGCTTGATCCGTGAGACTCCCTAACCTATATTAAACTTTCTCTCGAAGCGAATAACGTCTAACCTTAGGTTAATTAGTAGAACTCTCATTCTCTTATAATAACCCCCTAAAGAAGTAGTAAATCGATCAATGGACTCCCATTTTAGGTTTCACACTAATCCGACAAAATCTCGTAACCCTATCTCTAGGCACCCGATCAACTCCGCTTAATTATGCTAGACCTACTCCTAGGCAGGGTCTACTCCTCCTCCACCTAAGCACATCAGATAAATTTAAGCAACATAATTAAGAACAAACTAAGTATTTATCATATAAACTGAAAGAAGTAAATAACAAAATCCATCATAGGTTTCATCCCCTTCAGGTATCTGAGGGGTTTAGTTCATAACTAAACAAGAAAACATTTCAAGAGAAAAGATAAAACAAAATATAAGAAATCCCTAAAACCCCCTGAAGGAACTTAAGGGAGATCCTCTGTCTTGAGTAGAACTCCGACAAGACACAGCCGTGTAAATTGGTGATAGGCTATGTTCTAGGTGGATAGCAAGGCACGGCCGTGTGAAATAAAGCCCAAGCCGTGTCAACTTCTTGGGTTGGCCCAATTTGGTCTGTTTTAAGCCCGTTTTATTTTCTTTTTATCCTTAGGTGTTCTCCTGAGTATAAGCCATGAAAAGAAAGGATTAAGAGCACCTTTTTACATAAATCAAGTATAAATTCATCCAAAAGCATACTAAATGTGGGATTAAAATATGTTACTTTTACGGTTTATCAATTATTAAGAGAGTTGGACCGGTAGCTTACCGTTTGGTTTTGCCCTCTGAATTAGAGAAGATACATGATGTGTTTCACATGTCAATGTTACGACGCTATAGATCAGACCCTTCGCATGTAATTACCCCTTTGAAAATAGAGATTCGTCCCGACATGACTTATGGTGAAGAACCAGTCAAGATTTTGGCTCGGGAAGTTAAGCAACTAAGAAATAAAAGTATTGCCTTAGTAAAGGTATTGTGGAAAAGGCACGGAATCAAAGAAGCTACATGGGAATCAGAAGAGAGTATGAGAAATCAGTATCCAAACCTTTTTGCTGGTAAGCTTTTCGAGGACGAAAATCCCTAAGGGATAGAATTGTAACAGCCCGATTTAGGGCCTAGTCGGGATTGTGGTGCGAGGCCATGAACCTGAGGTGAAATTATGAGTTTTTCAAGTTTATCTCATTTTTGAACGTTAGTATGAAAGTTTTGTAAAGCAATTTTATTAAGTTGAGGTCAATTGGTCCAAAAAGGACTAAATTGCAAAAGTTGCAATATATGAGTTTCTAGAAGCTTTTTGCATGAATTAGCTTTAGAATAATAATTATGAGCCCTTAAATAGCAATTTTCCTAAAATTTAATTTTTGGACAAAATTGGCCTTAAGAGACTATTATGGAAATTTTTAAGAGGAAGGGCATTTTGGTCATTTGGCCTCGTTAGTGATCAAAATAGGATAAAGATGAGAAAACTTCACTCATCTTCTTCCTTGTTGCTGCCGAAAATTTGGGGACACCATAGCTACGGTTCTTCATTTTTTTCAAGCTCATAGTAAGTTCATCTTAGCCCCGTTTTTAATATTCTTCGTATTTTTTAAGTTTTCCGTATTATGAATTAGCTAATTTTAGCTATAAAGTGAGCTAAGATGCATGTTCAAAAATCTACACTTGAATGACATGCTTGTTAAATGATGTTTTATGGAAGTTTAAGTGAGTTTGATGTTAGATAAACATCTTTTCCTTAATGAATTTCATGAAAAATGGTAGTAGGGACCATTTTGTAACAATTATAAAATTGGTCATACCTACTAGAAATAGTGATAATTGATGATTGTTATAGAAGAGAAAATGATTCAGTTGAGCATGGCGTTTAAGAAAGTTGCATGAAGATCATTTTACGAGAATTGGGGCAAAAGTGCAAATGTTAGAAAGTATAAGGGCAAAATAGTAATTTTGCTAAAGTATGAGTTATGAGTCAATTTAGTCAATATGGTTATTAAATGATCTATTTGTGATTATAGATCAAGAAAAATGAAGCCCGGATCAAAATCGAGGTAAGAATAAAGTCGAGGACTAAATTGCACATCTACATACATTTTGTATATTGAGGTAAGTTTGTATGAGTTCTAAGCTTTATGATTATTATCATTAAATTGCTTAACATAATGTACAATAATTGTATGAAATGATCATGTTATGATCAAGCAAGAAATCATGATGATAAGTACGAGCAAGTCCCGATGGGAGATGAATTTCCCAATATACTTGATCTACCACGCAAGTTATCATATAAGTCCAAGGCAAGCTTGGCATTGATGAAGATATCATGTAAGTCCAAGGCAAGCTTGGCATTGATCAAGTTAGTAAGCAAGTTATCATGTAAGTCCAAGGCAAGCTTGGCATTGATCATGATCCATCATTGATCAAGTCATGTAAGTCAAGCTTGGAATTGATCAAGTTAGCAAGCAAGTTATAATGTAAGTCCAAGGCAAGCTTGGCATTGATCAGGTTAGCAAGCAAGTTATCATGTAAGTCCAAGGACTCAAACTTAGCATTGAGTATGTTATCAAGAGCAAGAATTCATATAAGTCCATGTCAAGATATGGCCTTGAAACCAAGATGAGATAACCCATGTAAGACCATGTCTAGGATATGGCTTTGGCATCATATTATGTGGGAAGAGATTTATGATCCTCGGTTACTCACAATAATTCATCGGGCAAATAAGTAAGCTAAAAGAAGATAGCAAGAAAGCTAAGAAAGTAAAATTAGTATCAAGTTGAAGTTAGATGAAGTTGAGTATTATTCATGTTGTGAATGAGAAAGTAGATATCAGGATTACTGTTATTATAGTATACTGATCAATGTGATCAAGTGATACAGGTATCATGATAATAGTGTCATGGGAAATGTAAGAATCTATATGAGTAAGTAAGCTTTAGCTGAAATTAAGGATACCATTGTTTATGTGAAATGATTTATATTAAGCAATGATGATGCTAAGAGTTGTTACATGCAAACTTACTAAGTTATATGCTTATGTTATGATTCTTTATTTCTATGTAGTCCCGCCAAGCTAACTCTTGGATTATTAAAGTCGGAGCTCGCAACACACTATCAACTCTTATTTTGGTATGGCCGAGTTACTTTACAAAGTATGGCATGTATAGGAAACATTCATTTTGTGAACATGTTTTAAGAAGGGCCTTTGTAAAGGCTATTAAGTTTATTATTCTTTTGTATATGGCTAAGTGATTGGCCAAACATGATTAAGCATGTATGTTTATTGAGATTAATGAAGCATGTAGTATTATTCATAAAATTGGGTTATTTTTGCATCGTTGAATTGTGTATAGTTATGATCTTCATTTTAGGGTGGCTAAAGGCTTGGTAAATAGCTTGGAAGTGCCCACATGATTTGACACACGGGCGTGTGTCAAGATCATGTTAACCCTGCACCTTAGTATTATTAATTAGAATAAGCCACGGGTAAATCCAACGGCCGTGTGTGTGCTGTGTAAGACACACGGTTTGGACATGGGCGTGTTCCCAGACCGTGTTGATTTAGTCAGTATATCAAGGATTAGCACACGGTCTAAGCCCATGGGCGTGTCATGGCCGTGTGAAATTAGTCAGTAACCTCTCACGGTTTGTAGACACAGGCATGTTTAAGCTATGTGGAAATAGTTAGTAGCCTTACACGGTTTGAGGGCATATGCGTGCTTAAGGGTACACGGGCGTGTTCCAAGTCACACGGGCGTGTGAACCCTACTTCAAAAATGAGTTATTTGATTTTAATTCCGAAAGTTTTCTGACATGATTTAAAGGCCTCGTAGGCCCTTGTTATATGTGTTGACTAAGAAAGTGAAGTTTTTAAGTTGGAACGAAATTTTATAGCCCGTAAGTACATGTTTCAGTGAGTTCAAGCATAGTAATGTCTCGTATCCAGACCTAGCATCGGTCTTGGGTGCGGGGTGTTACAACCATTCTTTTGACAACCCTTCTATCGAGAATAGATTTGATCAGTTACCTAATTAGTTTATTTCAGTTGATAAATTTCTTTCTTTATCATGTATTTACTTAGTTTGTTCTTAAAAAAATGAAAAAATCAAAGTATATTCAAGCAATATAAAAGTGAGTTTGAACATTTAAATTTCAATTATCAAAGAAAAAGCTCGTATATTTAGTTTCAAAGTTTCAATTGTTGTAATCATTTATTTTCTAGTTTATTGTCTGTAGTTAGGTTATTTGTCAGGTCAATCTCGATTTTTAACCTTCTAATTCAGCCTTTATCCACAAATTTAATCCAAGCCCTGTTACAACCCCGTTAAAGACCTTTTGATTTGTATATCATCTCATAGTACAGTGGTAGAGATTTGATTTTCGGCAAGCCTATGGGATTAACTTTTCAGGTTTGACTTATGAGTGCTTTTTCTTGAACCTTAAACACTTCGAGTGCTTTGAGTGAATCTTTAGTGACGATGTTAATCCTTGTCGGTTTTGAATTAGAGGTAATTATTTAGATAAGGGGAGACACCTATGTTTTTGGGCTATAATGTATGACTTTGACTGTTTGAATCTTTAGGAGTCTTTGAGTTAAATTATCCATGTATAAATTATCTATGAATTATGATGAGGCATTATTAATAGGAATTATGAATTATGGAAAGTTTATTTTAATTGTAAGTTGAGAATTTTGCTTGAGGACAATCAAAAGCTTAAGTGTGGGGGTATTTGATAAACCATAAAAGTAGCATATTTTAACCCCATATTTAGCATGCTTTTGGATGATTTAGCCCTTGATTTATGTAAAAAGGTTCTCTTAATCCTTTCTTTTCATGTTTTATACTCAGGAAAGCACCCGATGATGAAAAGAATGAGAAACGGGCTTAAAACGGGCCAATTTGGGCCAAAGTGGAAATTGACACAACCTGGACTTCAAGCCACACGACTGTGTCTCGTCAATTTACTTCGACACGGCCTGGAATTCAATTTACACGACAATTCCTCAATCAACAGAATCGAAACACGACCTAGACCATGATTTACACGGTCGTGCCTAAATCAACAGAATCAAAACACGACATGAAGTTGATTTACACGGGCGTGTGCCATGGCCGTGGCCCTGTCATGGAGAAGAGGAATTTCACTCGAAAAAGGATACTTAGGGAGAAAGAAATGCATTCCAAGAGCCTATATAAAGACCCTAATTGTAACCTGAAAGAGGGCGGTCAATTGGGCAGTCAGTAAAGCGGTCAGTTAGGCAGTCAGCCAGGCCAAGAAGCCGAGCCAAAAGGCCAGATTTGTGGAAATAACTTGAAGATAGCCAGTTGATCCATCTCAAGAAGTCGAAATTCTACTCAAGATGACAGATCTCTCCTTCAATTCCTTCAGGGGGTTTTAGGGATTTCTTATATTTTGTTTTATCTTTTCTCTTGAGATGTTTTGTTTTATCATTATGAACTAAACCCTTTAGATACCCGAAGGGGATGAAACCTAGATGAATCTTGTTATTGTCTTCTGAATTATATGATCAATACTTTATTTGTTCTTAATTATTTGTGCTTAAATCTTGTGTTAATGTTTCCGGGATATTAATTCAAGTCAGTTGTTCTTAGGTGGAGGAGCAAAAGTCCTTATTTAAGAATAGATCTAGCATAATTAAGCGGAGTTGTTCGCGCGCCTAGAGATAGGGTGATGAGATTTTATCAGATTAGGGTGAAACCTAATATGGGAATCCATAGTTCGATTTACTGCTATTCTAGGGGGTTATTAAGTGATAAAGAGATTTCCGTTAATTAACCTAGGGTTTGACGTTATTCGCCTCGAGAGAGGGTTTAATATACGTTAGGGAATCTTACGGATCAAGTCATGTGAATAAATCGTATGTTTCAGTGTTAGATAATAAGTGAAGTCTAGGTGGATTCTTCTTGAGGGTATCATCGTGATCAACTGAGTTTCTTTTCAAGATTATTTCCCAATTCATTCTTTTTGTCTTTGCGTCTTAGTTTAATAATTAATTATTTAATTAAGATTTAAACAACCAAATCATTCAATATTTAGGCTAAATAATAGAAAGAAAGTGAGTATTAGTACTTTTAGTTCCTTTGGGTTCGACAATCAGGTCTTGCCTAAGCTATACTCCTATTCGATAGGTGCACTTGCCTTAAGTCATTGTCAAAGTTAGTTTCTATGTTCGATCATTCTCTTTATAAATTTTAAAACTCGACAATTTTAGACGATCAATAGTGTTATTAAAGTTAGCTCGGATCCGAGGATTGTCAGTGACTCAATCACACTATCGAACATCTATTTTGGTACCTTTTTTGAAGTTGTATTTATGGTATATGGCATGTATAGGCTAGTGAGGTTGTGGAATGATTTTGGTACATGTTTTGCTATGTAAAAATGGTATAAGTAATGTGTAATTATTATCTTGTGTAAATGGCCATTAGGGTATGCTTTGGTGATATTCAAATGGTACATTTCATACTTAATTTGTAGATGAGAATGGTGGATAAATTGTGTGTTATTTAATGTTGGATTTGAGCATGTAGGGATGACCCAAATTGGGTGCCAAGTTGGCCTTATAAATGTCCTATAATTGCCCACACGGGAGAGCACATGGGCGTGTGCCTCGCCTGTGTCCATCACTTGCACACGGGCCAAACACTTAGGTGTGTGATAGGTCATATGACTCAAGTCAGTGTTTCACATGGGCCAAACACACGGCGTGTGACAGGCCGTGTGACTAGTCAGAGTTACTCACGGGGTAAGACATGGTTTAAGACATGGCCGTGTAAGGCACACAGTCTATCGACACGGGCGTGTGCCCTGTTTTAGATGAAATTTTTTTCTGAGTGTCGCCAAGCTTTCATATGAGATCAGTTGAGTACCGAGTCTTCCTGAAAGCATGTTTAAGTCTTGTAGACCTACAAAAGGGACTTTGTTTTATTGATTACTATGATGTATAATGATGTGTGAGCCATGATAGTATAAATGTTATGATTTGACCAGTAATACCTCGTAATCCTAGTCCGACGATTGATAAACTGTAATAATAACATATTTTAATCCCACATTTAGCATGTTTTTGGATGATTTATCCCTTTAATTATGGAAATAAGTGCTCCTAATCCTTTGTTTTCATGTTTTATTCTCAGTAGAGCACCGGAGGATGAAAGGAATGAATAACGGGCCAAAAATGGAGAAAATGGGCCAAAGTAAAAAATCCACACGGCCGTGCCTCGCAAGACAAGTCGACCATGGCCTAAACCCCAAAAAATACGGCTGTCCCTCATCAATAGGTTCGAACATGGCCTGGCCACGATTTACACAGGCATGTGCCATGGGCGTGTCTCTACCGCAGGAAAGAAGAATTCTATTTGGATTAGGGTACTTAGAGGCAAAGAAACATAGTCCAAAAGCCTATCTAAAGACCTTAGAGGCCAACCTTTAAGGGGCATTTAGCTAGGCCAAAGAGCCGAGCCAGAGCATTTAATTTCAGGGATTCACTCGAAGAAAGCCAGTTGATCCATCTCAAGAAGCTAGAATCATACTCAAGACATAGGAACTCTCCTTCAATTCTTTCAAGGGGTTTTAGGGATTTCTAATGTTTTGTTTTATCTTTTCTTCTGAGATGTTTTCTTTTACAATTATAAACTAGACCCCCAGATACTTGAGGGGGATGAAACCTAAAACGAATCTTATTATTGTTATCTGAATTGTATGATAAATACTTGATGTGTTCTTAACTGTGTATTCTTAATTCTTGTTTTGGTATTTCCGGGATATTGATTCAAGTGTGATGTTCTTAGGCAGAGGAGGAAAAGACCCTGTCTAAGAGTAAATCTAGCATAGTTAAGCGAAGTTTCTCGCTAGAGATAGGGTGACAAAAATCTGCGGATTAGGGTCAAACCTAATATGGGAGTCCATAGATAGATTTAATGCAATTCTAGGGGTTTTAAATAGAAAGAGATTTCAATTAATCAACCTAGGGTTATGCGTTACTAGCCTTGAAGAGATGTATTAATATAAATTAGGGAATCCTACGGATCAAGTCAAGAGAATAAATCGTCCAGTTCAGAGTTAGATAACAAGTGAAGTTTAGGTGGATTCTTCCTCAGGTATTGTCCAAATCAATTGGTTTTCCCTCAAGTCCTTCCCTAATTTCTTCTTTGTCTTAGCATCTTTAGCTTAGTTAATTAGTTAATTTTAGATTAGATAAAAAATTCCCTTAATTCCTAGGCTAAATAATAGAAAGAGAGTTAATATTAGTACTTTTGGTTTCTTTGGGTTCGGAGTTAATCCTTTTGGTTTCTTTGCCGTCTAGCTATACTACTGTTTGATAGGTGCACTTGCCTCCATCATTGTCTTAGTTAGATTCTAGGTTCGATCATTCTTTTTATAAATTTTTAAGACTCGATAGACATGATCAAGTTTTTGGCATCATTGCCGCAGAACTAAAATATGAAGAACGCTCACTTTTTATTAGTTTAGCCATATTATATTCTATTTTTTACAATTAAATTTTATTTTTACTTTTCTAAATTTCTTTCTTATTCTCTTTTCCTAGCAGGTACCTCTAGTTTATGACTAGAAGGAACCCCACAGGATCACTACTTTACGATAGTGATATTGAAGGAACCGCACGCAGAAATTGTAGAGAAGTAAGGCGAGGCTTAGATTACATACAAGAAGACCAAGAGGACGAAACCAATACCACCGAAAGGATGGCTGGGAATAATTCACCTCATCAAGATATGGCTGATCATCATGCTCCTCGAACTATGTATGATTATGCTAAACCTAATTTAATAGGAGTTGAATCGAGTATTGTTAGGCCTGTCATAGCCACTACTAATTTTGAATTAAAACCTAACACTATATAGATGATTCAACAGTTTGTTAAATTTAATGGTTTGCAGGACGAAGACCCAAATACTTATTTAGCTAATTTTCTAAAATTCTGTGATACCTTCAAAATAAATGGCGTTTCTGATGACACCCTTCGTCTTCGGCTAGTTCCCTTTTCATTAAGTAATAAAGCCAAGCAGTGGTTACATTCTCTTCCACGAGTATCAATCACTACATGGGATCAAATGACCGAAAATTTTTTACTGAAATATTTTCCACTAGCCAAAACAGCCAAATTAAGGAATGATATCTCTTCTTTTGTGCAGATGGATTTAGAAGCATTATACGATGCATGAGAGAGATACAAAGATTTGTTGAGAAGGTGCCCACACCATAGTTTGCCCTTGTGGTTGCAGGTCCAAACTTTTTACAGCGGTGTGAACCCCTCAACCCGGTAGTTAATTGACTCGACCACCGGTGGAACCCTGAATAACAAAACTCCTAAAGCAGCTTACGAGTTTATAGAGGAGATGTCATTGAATAACTATCAGTGGAAAGTTACAAGGATAAAGCCAACTAAAGCAGTCAGAGTTTTCAATCTCGACGCAGTCACCATGCTATCAAAGCAGGTAGAGATGATGAATAAAAAGATTGATGGTTTGTGTGGTTCTTTGCAGGTATACCCAGTTATGCAATATGACTCAAATCTAAGAGGTGTGGCGAATTCTGAGTACCCACCCTACAATCTAGGCATCGAAGTGAATAATTAAACTATATGGGTAACAATTTTAGACCTTAAAATAGCCCCTATAGTAATACTTATAATCTAGATTGGAGGAACCACCCCAATTTCTCATGGGGTGCTCAAGGAAACCAGAGACAACAACCACCCCCCAAGCTTCTAACAACAGCCCTACCCAAAGGAAAAGAACCCAAACCTTGAAGAGATGCTGACAAAATTTATAGCGGTGTTTGAAACTCAATTTCAAAACACCGAGAGAACAGTTAAAAATCAACAAGCATTGATTAAAGGAATCAAGAACCAGTTAGGGCAACTCACAAAGCTAATCTCAGAACAACCACTAGGTAGCTTGCCAAGTAACACTGAGACTAATCCCAATGAGCAAATTCAAGCCGTAACCACTCATGACAGTGAAAGGTTAGTAGAAGATGAATCAAAGCCAAGGCAAGAACCTGTGGTAAGTGAAGGTGTGGTTGAGGTAAGCCAAGAAAAGCCAAAATCGGCAATCAAAGAATACAAACCTCGTATACCTTACCCCAATGTGATGAAAGAAGACGATACAAAAGAACAGTTTGGTAAGTTCCTTAAACTCTTAAAGAAATTACATGTTAACTTACCGCTTCTTGAAGCTCTTTTGTAGATGCCAGATTCAAGGAAATTTTTAAAAGAGCTCTTTACAAATAAGTGAAAGTTAAACGAGAAGTCATATGTGGAACTAAACGCAGTATGCTCGGCAATGTTATATAACAGATTAACACGAAAACTAAAAGATCTAGGGAGTTTTACAATTCCATGTTTAATTGGTAGTTTATTACAATTCCATGTTTAATTGGTAGTTTATCTGTTGATAATGCTTTAGCTGATTTAGGGGCAAGCATCAATGTTATGCCATCTAAAATGTTTAAACAGCTAGGTCTAGGGAAACCCAAGCAAACTAGGATGAGTATTCAACTAGTTGATAAGATTATTCGTATACCTAGGGTATAATTGAAGATATACTAGTTAAAGTTGACAAATTCATATTCCCCATAGACTTCGTTGTTTTAGATATATATGAAGACAATAGTATCTCCTTAATTTTAGGAAGACCTTTTCTAGCAACTACTAGATCTAAAATTGATGTTAGCACATGTGAACTCATACTTCGTGTAGGTGACGAATCAATCAATCTTCAAGCTCTCGACTCGGCTAGAAAATCGAGTGAGAAAGGTGAGGACATAAATTCCCTTGATAAGCATTTAGTTAAACTCTCTTTTCAGGAAACATCACGAAATTACACTACAGAGCCAGATCCCATAGGTTGTACCAACAAGGAAATATATCATGAGGAATGACGGCTTCAGACTAATGAACTAGATGAGTGAGAGATACATTTCAAGGATGGATTAAAACCACATGAAGTGAAACTGAAGGAACCCCCAGAAGAACTTAAAGGAACATCAAGTCACTTTAAAATAGGAGATCAGGTACTATTAGATAGAGCAGACCCGTGAATCGTCACATCAAACCTAGAGACAAATGAAGAGATCCCTTTTACGGTACTTGATGTTTTCCCTTACGGAATAGTCGAGGTAAGTATTTCTACTTTCGGTACTTTTAATGTAAACTCCACTCGACTCAAATTATATGATGATAGCATGAAAAAAGATTTTTCACTCCTTAAACCACCATGAATGTGCGAATAAGATGTAAGTCTAGCTTAAGAATTTAAACGAGCGTTTCTCGGGAGGCAACCCGAGCACTAACCCTAGTTATTTTCATTTCTTTTTCTTTTAACACCTAAATACAGATTAGAAAATTCAGGACGAGATCTTCACATCATACGGCCTTACACACGGCTGTGGTGTGGGCATGTAGATGCTACTGATTTTTGTACTGACATAGCAGAGATAGTGTGAGATAGGACGAGAAAAGTATCTTTGAATCACGGACTCAACTAACACCATGACTGTGTGACATAGTCGTGGCCGACACTGTTGAACCAACACGGGCGTGGAAACTTAAAAACCAGGCATGGGAGAAGCAATTGAACCACCACACGCTCATGCGATATGGCCGTGTGACACAACACGCCCTTGATACACAGGCGTGGGGATGTACCAGAGCTAAAAATCTCTATTTAAAACACCCCTCTCCCCTTCTCACCCATTCCCTACCCACTCTCCACTCCCCTCCATCTTCACTCTCTTCCTTCTTCATTCCATAAAAATCTCAATCTACTCTCCAACAATGTCAAAGAAATAGAAAGATCCGAGTCCTCTCTCCTGGTGCGAGACCAATCAACGTAAGTTCATGCCGGCCACTTTATTGATTCAACAAGCCAAGGGTCTTTGAGACCATTTAACTTTTATTTTACTTTCTCTTCTCCTTTAATTTCCTTATCTTTTTTTTTTCTTTTACTAAATTTGGTTTATTTCATTTTAGTTTCTTGGTTTTAGGTTCTAAAGGCTGCTAGGGAATCACAAACCACGGCCTTAGAAATCACACCCACCTCGCGAACCATCTACCAATAAGGACTTTCTAGTCCATTCATCTTCTCTTTTAGTTTTATTTTAATTCATATTTTCTTTCTTGTTATCTTTATTTACTTTAATTATATAATTAGTATAATTTAAATTATTATTATTTCCTGGCTAACTTTTCACGAGGTTCCCAATTTCTTCATCTAGCACAGGAATTAGAGGCGCTCCCTCCAACTTATCTTTCATCTCCGAATCAAGTTTCCAAACTCCCAAACTCAAGGAATCCATCCAAAAATTCAGGAAGTTTCACCTCTCTCCCTCACTTTTGATTTTCTTGTTATATGATTGTTATCAGTCTTTGTACATTGAGGGCAATGTACATCTTAAGAGTGGGGGGTAAAAGTTTATTAGAAAAAGTTCCTAACTTTTTGCATTATTCTGAAATCCCTGAATGATATTCTGTCTTAAATTAATTTTCTCATATCACTAATTAGAAATTCTTGTTGATTCATGATTTTTATTAATATGTTTTAGATTAAGTCATTGATAATTGTACAATGATGATTTAAACTTTAAGATACCAGAGAATCAAGCATGATGAGTCTATTTTCAAAAAATTAAATTATGTTAGGTTGTCTGCCTGAATCTAAATTGTTACCTTGAAGTTTGAAATTTACGAGATTGACATCAAAATACCCATAATTTTTGTGAGAATTTAAGCCTCTAAAGCGTACATTTTTTTCTTGCTCAATTTATTGATTATGAGTGTGTCAACATTGATTTGTTATTCTAGAACTTGCTTCAATTATACATGTCGAGACCACACTATTGAGTTGATATACAGAGATGATTAAGGCACCTAGGATTTAACCCACTTACTCCACTAAAAGCCTATCCTCATAATTGACCCCTAGTGAACCCCTTTGATCCTAACAACCCTTTTTATTGACTCAACCCACTAATATTAACCTGAAACCCATCTCGTATTTGTTATCACCATTCCTTTTGACTACGCTTCTATCGAGATATGTTTTGATTAGTTGCCTAATTAGATTATTTCAGTTGTTAAAAGTTCTATTTTATTTTGATTTGTTCTTAAAAAAATAAAATTATATTCATTATTAGTTATGTGATAAAGCGAGCCTATACATTTAATTTCAACATCTTGAAGAAGAAGCTCGTATTATTAGTATTACAAGTTTTCAATTGATGTAATTATTTAGTTTATTAGTCATTTTTCTAGTTAGGTGATTGTCAATTTAATCTCAATTCTAACCCTTCTAATTCAGCCTTTATCTACACCATTAATCCAAGCCCCGTTACAACCCTTTTTAAAGACCTTTTGATTTGTTTATCATCTCATTTTACAGTTGTGGAGATTTAATTTTCAAGCAATATGTTAATAACTTTTCATGTTCGACTTTTGAGAGCTTAATTTTTTAACCTTAAGCACTTCGAGTGATTTGAGTGAATCTTTAGTGAAGATGTCAACTTTTTGTCGATTTTGAACTAAAGGTTATTATTTAGGTAAGGGGAAACGACTATGTTTTCATGCTAAAAACTCATGACTTTGATTGTTTAAATCTTTAGGACTCTTTGAGTTGAATTATCCATGTATAAATTACCTATGAATTATGATGAGACATTATTGATGAATATTATGAATTGAGGAAGTTCGTTTTAATTGTGAGTTGAGAATTTTGATTGAGGACAAGCAAAAGCTTAAGTGTGGGGGTATTTGATAAACCGTAATAGTAACATATTTTAATCCCACATTTAGCATGTTTTTGGATGATTTATCCCTTTATAGGTGCTCCTAATCCTTTGTCTTCATGTTTTATACTCAGTAGAGCACTGGAGGATGAAAAGAATGAATAACGAGTAGAAAACGGAGAAAATGGGCCAAAGTACGAAATCCACACGGCCTGGGCCACACGGCCGTGCCTCGCAAGACAAGTCAACCATGGCCTGAACCTCAAAAAATACGATCGTGCCTCATCAATAGGTTCAAACACGGCCTAACCACGATTTACACGGGCGTGTCTTTGCCGCATGAAAGAAGAATTCTATTCAGATTAGGGTACTTAGAGGGAAAGCAACATATTTCAAAAGCCTATATAAATACCCTAGAGGCCAACCTTTAAGGGGCGTTTATCTAGGCCAAAGAGCCAAGCCAGAGCAGTTAATTTCAGGGATTTACTCAAGAAAGCCAATTGATTCATCTCAAGAAGCTGAAATCATACACAAGGCGGAGGAACTCTCCTTCAATTTCTTCAGGGGTTTTAGGAATTTCTTATGTTTTGTTTTATCTTTTCTTCTGAGATGTTTTCTTTTGCAATTATGACCTAAACCCTCAGATACTTGAGGGGGATGAAACCCAAGACGAATCTTGTTATTGTTATCTAAGTTGTATGATAAATACTTGATTTGTTCTTAACTATGTGTTTTTAATTCTTGTTTTGGTATTTATGGGATATTGATTCAAGTGTGATGTGCTCGGCAAAGGAGGAAGAGACCATGTCTAAGAGTAGATCTAGCATATTTTAAGCGGAGTTGCTCGCGCACCTAGAGATAGGGTGACGAAAATCTACCGGATTAGGGTCAAACCTAATATGGGAGTCCATAGATCGATTTAATGCAATTCTATGGGTTTTAATTAGAAAGAGATTTCAATTAACCAATCTAGGGCTAGACGTTGAAGAGAGGTATTAATATAAATTAGGGAATCCTACAGATCAAGTCAAGTGAATAAATCGTCCGATTCAGAGTTAGATAACAAGTGAAGCCTAGGTGGATTCTTCCTTAGGTATTGTCCAAATCAATCGATTTTCCATCAAGTCCTTCCCTAATTTCTTCTTTGTCTTAACATCATTAGCTTAGTTAATTAGTTAATTTTAGATTAGATAAAAAATTCCTTAATTCGTAGGCTAAATAACAGAAAGAGAGTTAATATTAGTACTTTTGGTTCCTTTGGGTTCGACAATCCGATCTTGCCGCTAGCTATACTACTATCTTAAGTGCGTTGTTTCACTGTTAAGAGATACGTCATATCATTGGTTGTAATATCCTGGATTATGGCTTATGCATTATTACTAAATTGTGTGAAATAGCATGCTTATGAACATTCTGAATGTGTTCTATGAATTTTGTGAACCTTAGTGCATAGGTGAATGCTTTATAAATTATTAGATTCTAAATCTAAAAGAGGAAGCTAAGCAGGGTGGCCTTAAGAGGAAGTGTAGGGGAGTTATGACACACAAATGGGCTTGGTTAAGTGGCTTGGAGGCGCCACTTAAAGCCTCTGTAAGTGACGCCATATGCAGGTGCAAATGGGCCAAGGTTTGAGCTGCAAGGGAAGCAAATAAAAGAGTTTAATTTTGCTCCTAGGAGAAGAGGTGTTGGACGGCAATGGGGCACTGAGTGGAGATGTGTAGATTAAGTCAAATTTCCTTTTAAAATTCGGCCAAGATGAGGGATAAATGATGGATTAATTTTATTATTAATCTTAAATAAAGTGAAAAGAAAAAAAGCTAGAATTGGAGAGGTGGATAGTGTTGGCTGGCCAAGGGATTCCTTGGTGACCAATTTCAGTCTTAGCCGAATTGCTAAAGGGAGGAATAGAGGTTCTTTTTGGTTCTTCTTTCCTTCTCTAGTAGTGTGCCGAAACTTAGTTCTCTCTTCACTCAACTTATTTGTGCCAAAAATTCTTAAGAGATTCAATTAGCTCTCTCTGCTTTCTTTTTCCTTTCCTCTTCATTTGACCAAAATCGAATATTCTTTTCTCAAAAAACCACCATAGCCAAATCTCTCTAAGCCTCACATCCCTCTCTTTTCATTCTTGTTGAAGCCAAATACACAAGCGACTCATAGCCGACTGTTCTCTAAGCCTCAAAGCCGAATCTACAAGGGTGGTTTAGTTTCCCAAAGGTGCATCATAGACCGCATGTTCCTTAGTGATTTGGTAAGTGTCGGGATTTGTTAGTAGTGGAATCGGTAATAAGGTAAGATTTCAATTTCGTTAGTCCTTCAGGATTTAATTAATTAGCCGAATGGCTTTATGCTAAAGTGTTTATGGTTGGCCGAATATAGGGATTAAGGGTCTAAAAGTATTAGATCGGGTTTCGAGTTTCAATAAAGTGCTAAGTAAATTAGGTGTGTACCCCACACTAAGCTTCAATTAATTTATGGTTATGCGTTAATATATGTGTTAATAAAAATATGTGTGAAGTGGCTAAAAGTACCATGCAATGGTGCAGAACGAAATACTTTCAGTATGTTTACCCACCCTACTATGAGTAGGTTATGATCTATTATGGCACATATGTTAATAGTGATAAGAATGTGAAATAAAGCATGTTATTGCATGATATGTTTGACATGGGGCATATGGTTGATATGTAAAGGGGAAGTGAATTGTTGGTTTAATATCCCAATATCTGAATGTGGTGACTTATGTCACAATATCTGAATGTGGTGACTTATGTCATAATATATGAATGTGGTGACTTATGTCCCAAAATAATTATCTGTGGCTATGCCACGAATTTTATAAGGGCGATGAGCACGTTGATTTATGCTGACGCCTTGATGGTATGTAGCGGATGGAGGGTTGACTTAGTAGTCCCCACGGTGTGATGGTTGGTACGGTGATGTGTAGCGGATGGATACTTAGGCTTGGGTTGGGTTTGCATCATTAAGTATATGTGCTATTATGTATGAATTGATATGCAGAATTAATTGAGACTTATGTTGGTGTATACATTGAGTCTGTTTGACTCACCCGTTCTTGGGATTACTTTTCGGTGATGCTCATTAATGGACCGGTCGGCAGGAGCTTAGTAGTGGCCATGATCGGTTCAAGATTTTATTTTATTTTGGACTTGTTATATTTTAAGTATTTTGGATTTAATTTGGGTTTTGATTTGATGTAATAAGGCCTTGGTTTGAACTATTATGCATGCATATTTAATTATCTAAGTATGACTCAATTTTAATAATTCAAAGTTAAAGTCTATTTTCTTAAGTATAAATATTAAACGTTTTGACACATAATCAACGCGGGTTTTAAAATTCGAGCCCAACCCAAATCAACTGTTTTCAAAAACACGCAAAATTTTAGCAAAGTTTCAAATAAGAATCGACTAGTTTTTCCTAGAAGCATGCCAGATCTAGTCAGGGCTTGTGGGCCGAGTTTGGGGTGTTTCATTTTGGTATCAGAGCCCGATTCAAAACTCGGCCTTGAGGGCTTTTAGGGCCCAAAACGTTTTCTCTCTTTTGAAAATGGGTTTTACTAAGAAACGAGCAAGTTTCTCGGCATGGCACCTGAGTCTCCGGCCCGAAGTCCACCAGGTAAGTATTCCTAACTCTTTTGTGATTGTATGTGGGATTTATAGGGACATAGATTAGTATATTATGTTATTAAACCCTAGGATTAGCTTACTCCAACACAAAATTGCATAAGCTTTAAAGCCTAATTAAACAACCCTGTGTCTAAATCGCCCAGTTAGGGTGTGGCAACCATTGTGCGCATGTCTAGGTTTGGTTTCGGAGGGAGCTTGGTATTTAAGCAGTCTTAGTGACTCACCTCCTCTCCACTCGAATCCTACCTAGTGCGTAGTGATGGTTCACCCTAACCAAGAGGACTCAGCCACTGGCTAAACCCAATAACTAGAACCCGAAAAGGACTAGCCATATTTTTTATAAAAACCCTAGTTTTAAAATCACCAAATTACCCCTCTGATGTATAGGAAAACTATTTTGAAAAATTTTTCTAAAATAATCTCGATTTACTCAAATACCCCTGGTCAAAAAAATTACTGAAATGCCCATTGGTTTATAAAATTTCCATACTACCATAGTTTTTATCAAGATTCTCTTACCTTACAAATATCCAAACACCCTACTTTATAATAAGACACCCTGATTTGGAAAATTTATGAAATTACCCCTGATTTGTAAAATGACCAAATTACCCCTAACCTGTACAAATGACCAAAATACCCTCAATAAGGAAAATTACCGAAGTACCCTCAAATTAGAAATCTTTAAAAATACCCTCATTTTGAAAAGTCACCAGGAACCATATTTTGCAAAAATTACCGAAATGACCCTAGCTTGTAAAATTACAAAAATACCACTAGTGTATAAAATTATCATTTCACCCTTAAAATTTTTCCAGCAAGGATTTTAATTTTTGTAAAATATCAACAAACTCTATTTTACAACATTGTCAATTACCCTAATTTGAAAAATTACCAAAATACCCCTGTAGGACAAAATTACGGAAATACCTTTGGGTAGTGGAAAACAACAAACAATGACAACTACAACATTTCTCTGTAATGGACGCAAGTTCATGTGTGTAACTAAATGAATGATGTGAGACTATATGTGTATGAAACGAAAGAACTACTTCCTAGAACTATTAAACATAAAACTATTCGTGATAAATCAGTGGAACCAAACTAATTCATAAAACTCTTTAATTAGATAAACGCAAAGCGGAAGTACGAATTCTAGGGGATGTGGTCGCAACCTACGTGGCCGTGGAAGAGGCCGAATGACCTTGTTTGAACCCGTTAGATCGGGTCAAGGATCTAAAAATGAAATGCCACCACCACCACTAGCCGCTGATGTGGAATATAGGATCAGACGGGGGATGACGCAGTGTCACAAGCGATGCTGTGGGTTTTGGAAAGGGTGGCTGGAGTGGGTAGAGGCATGGGAGCTCGAAAGTTGGTACCTGAGCGACTTCGAGCCAACGGATCTGAGGTGTTCCATGGTATATCTAGTGTGGCACCCAGTACCGCTGAATATTGGTTGGAGGCGATCGAGCGGATTATAGATGAGCTCGATTTAACTGACGAGGAAAAGCTGAAAGGGTTGGTGTCGCTTCTCTGCGATGAGTCATATCAATGGTGGCTCACGGTGCGGGATGGTGCTACAGCTGAGGAACTCAATTGAGAGTATGCTAAGGCGGAATACCAGAAGAAGTATGTTGGCACTCATTATATTGATGCGCAGAGAAAGGCATTTTTGGGGTGGTTCAAGGAACAAGTTCATAGTGAGTCTGATTGAATTCCTAAAAATTTGAGCCGTTATGCTCGAGGGATAGTGCTACTGAGCATGAGCGGTGTGTCCGGTTTGAGGACTGACTAAGGGATGATCTGAGGTTACTGATAGCTCCACAACAGGAGCGGGAGTTTATTGTGTTGGTGGAGAAGGCTAAGGTAGCCAAGGGAATTAATGATTCTGTAAGGCAAAACACCGATCGGAATAGGCAGAAAAGAGGATTTGGATCATCAAGGCCATCTAGAAATGAGCAAAAGAGGCCTAGAGTTGATGGGCCGCGAGGTCAGCAAGCTACTTTAGGAGGGTAGTATCGTGCTTGTGATTAGTGCGGGAAAAAGCACTTGGGTGAGTGTTGGAAAAAAATGGGAGGATGTTTTAAGTGTGGGTCCAAGGACCACATGATTAAGGATTGCCCGATGAGACCTGAAGGGGGACGACCAGTAAGTCAAGGTTCTAACCAGGCTGGAAGAGGAGGACAAAGACCAAGGAGGTCGTGGGTCATTGGCGAGGTAATGGTTCTGGTAGAGGACGAGGAACACACGGGCCGAGGTGTTTGTAACACGGAGGCTAAGCAGTCGTGTTTGGTTTATGCGGTTCACCGGAGGGAAGACGAGATGCACCGGATGTCATAATCGGTACGTTCTTTTTTTTTGCAAACCTTATGTTGCTTTGATTGATATAGGCCTCTACCCATTCTTATATTGCATATAGAGTAGTTGAAATTCTAGGGATAGCCTTTAAACTATCTGATAGGAAGATAGCTGTAGTAAGCCCATTAGGCCAAACTGTAGTGGTGAATAGGATGTTTCGAAGAGTACCTTTGGAACTTCAAGGAATGGTATTTCTTACTGACTTAATGGAATTACCCTTCATGGAATTTGATCTTATAGTTGGCATGGATTGGCTAGTGGAGCATCGGGCCGTATTGGATTGTACAGCCAAATGAATGGAGTTAAGGACCCCAGAGGATGAGGTGATGGTTATGATAAGAGAAAGAAGGAACTACTTGTCTAACGTAGTTTCGGCATTAAAGGCGGATAAGATGGTTCAGAAGGGGTGTAATGCATTTTTGGCCTTCATTTGTGCGTTGGATACAAATGAAGGGGGAGTTAGTGGAGTTAGAACTGTAAGGGAGTTTGTGGATATCTTTCCGGAGGAATTACCAGGAATACCCCCGGACAGGGAGGTGGAGTTTGGAATCAATTTGCTCCCGGGTACAGCTCCTGTGTCAATTGCCCCATACAGAATGGCACCAAAGGAGTTGGTTGAGCTCAAGGCTCAAATTCAAGAGTTGCTTGACCATGGGTTTATTCGACCCAGTGTGTCTCCATGGGGAGCACCGGTCTTATTTGTGAAAAAGAAGGACGAAACTATGCGCATGTGCATAGATTATTGTCAGTTGAACAAGCTGACCATCAAGAACAAGTACCATTTGCCAAGGATTGACGACTTGTTCGATCAGCTTAAGGGGGCCGCGATTTTCTCAAAGATAGATCTGAGGTTCGGATATCATCAGCTTAAGGTGAAGGAGGTAGATATCCATAAGACGGCTTTTCGGACAAGATATGGGCATTTTGAGTTCGAGTAATGCCGTTTGGATTGACGAATGCCCCAACCACGTTTATGGACATGATAAACTGGGTTTTCCAACCCTATCTGGACCGATTTATTATTGTGTTCATAGACGATATTTTAGTGTATTCAAACTCTGAGGAAGAACTTGATGAGCACCTTCGAATTGTGTTACAAGTGTTAAAGGAAAAGAAGCTCTGCGCCAAATTTAGCAAGTGTGAATTTTGGCTTAAGGAGGTTACGTTCTTAGGACATGTGGTATCTGCTGAAGGAATAAGGGTGGATCCTCGGAAGATTGAGGCAGTTTTGGATTGGAAACCCCTTAAGTCTGTGGCAGAAGTTTAGAGTTTCTTAGGATTGGCAGGCTATTATAGAAGGTTTGTAGAAGGGTTCTCGTCGATAGTCACGCCTTTGACAAAGTTGTTGAGAAAGGAAGTGCCTTTCGTTTGGACAGATAAGCAACAGGAGAGCTTTGAGAAGCTTAAGAGGGTCTTGACTGAAGCTCCGATTTTGATTCAGCCGGAGGTGGGGAAGGATTTTGTGGTGTATTGTGATGCTTCCCATACAGGATTGGGATGCGTGTTAATACAAGATGGAAAGGTAGTTGCTTATGCGTCTCGACAACTAAGGCCACATGAGGTTAACTACCCGACGCATGATTTGGAACTAGCGGCAGTGGTCTTTGCTCTTAAGGTGTGGAGGCACTATCTCTATGGAGAAAAGTCGGTAATCTACACAGACCACAAGAGCCTTAAGTATCTGCTGACTCAGAAAGAGCTGAATCTAAGACAGAGAAGGTGGGTGGAACTATTGAAGGACTATGATTGTTTAATAGAGTATCACCCGAGCAAGGCAAATGTAGTGGCGGACGCCTTAAGTCGAAAGGTGGTGTCAGATCTAAGGGCGATGTTTGCGCATTTGAGTTTATATGATGATGGAAGTCTACTGGCAGAGTTGCAAGTTAAGCCGACATGGCTGAATGAGGTGAAAGAGGGATAGTTGGTGGATGAGGATCTGAGTGCTAAGCTGAGACAAGTACAGAATGGAGAGTTGGAAAATTATGGTATTAACGATGAAGGAGTATTGTGTTTCAAGGGAAAAGTTTGTATGCCGAAGGACGAAGAGCTTAGGCAAAGAATTCTTTAGGAATCGCATAGTAGCCCTTGTGCTATGCATCCCAGAGGTAGTAAAATGTACAGAGATCTAAGGGAACAATTTTGGTGGCCTGGTCTTAAGAGGGAAGTTACTAAATTTGTAGGGAAATGCCTAACGTGTCAGCAAGTTAAGGCTGAACATCAAGTTCCGTCGGGATTGCTTCAGCCAATACAAATTTCGCAGTGGAAATGGGAGAGGATTACCATGGATTTCGTTAGTGGACTTCCCCTTACGCCTACTAAGAAGGACTCGGTATGGGTGATAGTGGATCGGCTGACAAAGTCCGTGCATTTTATTCCCTTGCGGTTGACTACTCCCTACAAAAGTTAGTGAGGTTGTATGTAGCGAAGATTGTGAGGTTGCATGGAGTGCCGATGTCAATTATCTCGGATAGGGATCCGAGGTTCACATCTTGGTTTTGGAAAGCTTTACATCAGGCTTTAGGCACTAGATTGGATTTTAGTACAGCTTTTCATCCACAGTCGGACGGCCAATCTGAACGAGTGATCCAAGTACTAGAGGATATGCTGAGAGGCTGTGTGATAAACTTCAGAGGAAGTTGGGAAGAATATTTGCCTCTAGCGGAATTTGCATACAATAACAGCTATCAGGCAAGTATTCGGATGGCACTGTACAAAGCACTATATGGTCGAAAGTGTTAGACTCCTACATGTTGGACAGAATTGGGAGAACGTCAGATTTTGGGTCCGAAAATTGTGGCAGAGTTTGAGGAGAAGGTTAGTGTAATTCGAGATCGATTAAAGGAGGCATCTGATAGACAGAAATCGTACGCGGATCTCAAATAAAAGGAAATAGAATTTGATGTGGGAGATCAAGTGTTCCTTAAAGTTTCGCCTTGGAAGAAGGTGATGAGATTTGATCGAAAAGGAAGCTAAGTCCAAGGTTTATAGGGCTTTATCGAGTAATGAAGTGAGTTGGACTAGTGGCATACCAGTTGGAGTTTCCACCAGAATTGAAGCAGATGCACGATGTATTTCATGTTTCCATGCTACATCGATATCGATCGGATCCATCTCATGTAGTTTCGGTTGAAGAGGTGGAGCTGAGACCAGATCTGTCTTATGAGGAAGAGCCGATTCAGATTCTGGAACAAGATGTGAAGGTGCTTCGGAGGAAGTCGGTCCCTTTGGTCAAGGTGTTGTTGCATAACCATGGATCGGAGGAAGCTTCTTGGGAGCCAGAAGAAGCAATGCGATAGCAATGCCCCCACTTATTCTAGCCAGGTAATTTTGAGGTCAAAATTATTTTAAGGGGGTAGAACTGTAATATCCTGGACTATGGCTTATGCATTATTACTAAATTGTGTGAAATAGCATGCTTATGAACATTCTGAATGTGTTCTATGAATTTGTGAACCTTAGTGCGTAGGTGAATGCCTTATAAATTATTAGGTTCTAAATCTAAAAGAGGAAGCTAAGCAGAGTGGCCTTAAGAGGAAGTGTAGGGGAGTTATGACACACAAATGGGCCTGGTTAAGTGGCTTGGAGGCGCCACTTAAAGCCTCTGTAAGTGACGCCACAAGCAGGATCAAATGGGCCAAGGTTCGAGCTGCAAGGGAAGCAAATAAAAGAGTTTAATTTTACTGCTAGGAGAAGAGGTGTTGGACGGCAATGGGGCACTGAGTGGAGGTGTGTAGATTAAGTTAAATTTCCTTTTAAAATTTGGCCAAGATGAGGGATAAATGATGGATTAATTTTATTATTAATCTTAAATAAAGTGATAAGAAAAAAAGATGGAATTGGAGAGGAGGATAGTGTTGGCCGGCCAAGGGATTCCTTGGTGACCGATTTCAGTCTTAGCCGAATTGTTAAAGGGTGGTTTAGAGGTTCTTTTTGGTCCTTCTTTCCTTCTCTAGTAGTGTGCCGAAACTTAGTTCTCTCTTCACTCAACTTATTTGTACTGAAAATTCTTAGGAGATTCAATTAGCTCTCTCTGCTTTCTTCTTCCTTTCCTCTTCATTTGACCAAAACCGGATATTCTTTTCTCAAAAAACCACCATAGCTGAATCTTTCTAAGCCTTATATCCCTCTCTTTTCACTCTTATTAAAGCCGAATACACAAGTGACTCATAGCCGATTATTCTCTAAGCCTCAAAGCCGAATCTACAAGGGTGGTTTAGTTTCCTAAAGGTGCACCATAGGCCGCATGTTCCTTAGTGATTCGGTAAGTTTCGGGATTTGTTAGTAGTGGAATCGGCAATAAGGTAAGATTTCGGTTTCATTAGTCCTTCAGGATTTAATTAATTAGCCGAATGGCTTTATGCTAAAGTGTTTAAGGTTGGCTGAATATAGGGATTAAGGGTCTAAAAGTATTAGATCGGGTTTTCGGGATTTCAATAAAGCGCTATGTAAATTAGGTGTGTACCCCAACTAAGCTTCAATTAATTTATGGTTATGCGTTAATATATGTGTTAATAAAAATATGTGTGAAGTGGCTAAAAGTACCATGCAATGGTACAAACGAAATACTTACGGTATGTTTACCCACCCTACTATGAGTAGGTTATGATCTATTATGGCACATATGTTAATAGTGACAAGAATGTGAAATAAAGCATGTTATTGCATGATATGTTTGACATGGGGCATATGGGTGATATGTAAAGGGGAAGTGAATTGGTGGTTTAATACCCCAATATCTGAATGTGGTGACTTATGTCACAATATCCGAATGTGGTGACTTATGTCACAATATATGAATGTGGTGACTTACGTCACAAATTAATTATCTGGTGGCTATGCCACGAATTTTATAAGGGTGATGAACACGTCGACTGCAGCGACTACCTTCGATGGTGTGTAGCGGATGAAGGGTTGACTTAGTAGTCCCCACGGTGTGATGGTTGGTATGGGTGATATGTAGCGGATGGATACTTAGGCTTGGGTTTGGGTTTGCATCATTAAGTATATGTGCTATTATGTATGAATTGATATGCCTGAATTAATTGAGACTTATGTTGGCTGTGTACATTGAGTCTGTTTGACTCACCCCGTTGTGGGATTATTTTTCAGGTGGCGCTCATTAATGGACCGGGTCGGTAGGAGCTTAGTGGTGGCCATGCTCAGTTCAAGATTTTATTTTATTTTGGACTTGTTATATTTTAAGTATTTTGGATTTAATTTGGGTTTTGATTTGATGTAATAAGGCCTTGGTTTGAACTGTTATGCATGCATATTTATTTATCTAAGTATGGCTCAATTTTAATAAGTATAAATATTAAACGTTTTGACACATAATCAACACGGGTTTTAAAATTTGAGCCCAACCCAAATCAACTATTTTCAAAAACACGTAAAATTTTAGCAAAGTTTCAAATAAGAATCGACTAGTTTTTCCTAGAAGCATGCCAGATTTGGTCAGGGCTTGTGGGCCGGGTTTGGGGTGTTTCATTGGTGGAAAACATTGATATATATGGTTCCGAGAGAACGAATTACCTGGGATTTCTTCCAAACTGAATTCTAGAAGAAATATATCAATCAACGGTTTATAGATCAAAAATGCAAAGAGTTCCTTGAGCTAAAACAGGGTCGTATGTTTGTTACAGAAAAGGAGCGAGAATTTGTGAGATTGAGCCAGTATGCACGAGAATGTGTTTCAACAGAAACTACTATGTGTAAACGATTCATTGAAGGGTTGAATAAAGATATTAAACTTCTGGTCGTAATTCTTGACTTGAATGAATTTGTGGTATTGGTTGAAAGAGCTTGTAAAGCCGAGGAGCTTAGTAAAGAAAAGAAGAAAGCATAATTATAAGCTAGAGACGTGAGAAAAAGGTCGATGAATAAGTCGTATCACTCTATGTCAAAGACGTTTAGAGATGCAACCAATCGCTCAAATGCTTCATTTAGACATTCGAGTAGAGATCGTGTGAAACAATAAACGAGTTCTAAAGCTCAAACTCAAATGGAATCAAGTGTTGGCAGTGTTTGAAACAATAAGCCTGAGTGTAAAAAGTGTGGAAGACATCATATTGGTGAACGTTGGGGCAAGTATAATAATAGAGTTTGTTATAAATGTGGATCACGGGATCACTTCATTCGGGATTGCTCGAAGTTGGCTGTGAAATATAATGCTCAGAATGCGAGGCTGAGTAACACAAAGCTAGGGGTAGACCACCTAGAAACACAGAAAATGTAAGTGGTAGTCAGAGAAGAACAATGGATACAGCTATGAGATCTAAGGCGAGAGCACCAGCCAGAGCCTACGCTATTCGCGCTCGTGAAGAAGTGTCATCTCCAGACATCATTACTAGTACTTTTACTCTTTTTGATACTGATGTGATTGCATTGATAAATCCAAGATCTACTCATTCATATGTGTGTGTGAACTTAGTATCTAGTAAGACTCTTCCTGTTGAGTCTACTGAGTTTATAATTAGAGTATCGAACCCCTTAAGCAAGTGTGTTTTGGTTAACAAAGTGTGCAACAATTGTCTGTTGATGTTTCGAGATATTTGTTTTCAAGTTAATCTGATACTACTACCTTTTGATGAATTTGATATAATTCTGGGTATGGACTGGCTAACTTTGCATAATGCTATTGTGAATTGCAAACGGAAGATTATTGATTTGAGAAGTCAGAATGGCGAGATAGTTCGAATTGAATATAGTTATTTGAATGGGTTACCGACTGTAATATCTTCGATGAAAGATTTAGAATTATGTGAAAAAGCGGTGTGAAGCTTTTCTTGCATATGTGATTGATACGAAAGTGACAGAAAAGAAAGTTGAATCTATGCCTGTGGTTTGTGAGTTTCTTGATGTGTTTCCTGATGAATTATGGGGATTGCCTCCAATACGAGAAGTTGAATTTGGCATTGAGTTAGTGCCGAGAACAACCCCTATCTCAATAACTCCGTATAATATGGCTCTAACAGAATTGAAAGAATTGAAGTCTTAGTTGCAAGATTTGATAGACAGAGGTTTTGCACGACCGAGTTTGTTGCCCTAGGGTGCTCCTATGTTGCTTGTGAAAAAGAAAGATGGTACTATGAGGATGTGTATTGACTACCGATAGCTGAATAAAGTGACAATAAAGAATAAGTACCCTCTACCGTGAATTGATGATTTGTTTGACCAGTTAAAAGGGGCTACAGTGTTTTCAAAAATAGACTTGAGATTAGGTTATTATCAGTTGAGAGTCAAAGAATCAGATGTGTCGAAAACTACTTTCAGATTGAGATATGGACATTATGAATTTTTAGTTATGCCTTTTGGACTAACAAATGCTCCTGCAGTATTTATGGATTTTGATGAATAGGATATTCAGACTGTATTTGGATCGATTTGTGATTGTGTTTATTGACGATATTTTGATTTATTCTTGTGATGATACTGGAACGATGGAAATGTGCAAGTGTACACAATCACAACAAGTAATAAAGTGACAAGTAAATGTCGAGTTATCGTACCCACAGAGACTTTAAAAGAATTATTTATGAAAGTAATTTTAAACACTTTGGTAAAGGAAAATTATTTGGTTTTAAAAGGATAATAAAAAAAACTAAGAGTTGAAAAATAAGTGAAATAATTAAAATAAAACAAAGAAATTCTAGTGCACAATTCCAAATATGATTTAATCAATATGATATAATTGTGTTGGATTAATTATATTTCCTTACCTTAGAATTATTAAACTTATGCTTATACTTGTTACAAATAAATCATGGCAACTCGGTAATTTTCTAACTTATGGACACATTTACAAATCAAAAATCCATTCATCTCTTGTACATATTTCTATGCCAATTCGACCGATTAAACAGATTTATAAAGGTAAACATGTTATTGCACATACATACTTATTAAATTAAACAATCTCTCATATTCCTATGTCGATTCAAGCGATTAATTCAACCTAGTAAGCATATATGTCGATTCAAATGATTAATTCAACCTAGTAAGCATATAAAATACTATGTGAGGTAACAAAGTATCCTTACCTTGAAACAATTTAATCACAATAATCTTGCAAGTTATGCAAGGAATATGTATCACCAAACACAATGCTAATCTAATCTTTAGCTACCTTAGAAGAATTAAACATGCACTGATTAAGTACTGTGTCCATTAATTACAATTACAATATGTTTAAATAATTAATTCTTTAGTTATCTAAACAATTATAATGCCAGAATAACTTAGGCATGATTTTACTTAATCAAGCATTTTACCGAGGCCTATAATAGCATAAACATAAATTTAACAAATCAAGAGGACGAAATGCAATCAACCCAACACGACTTAATTCAAGCTAGATTGATTAAAATAAACATTTCAAAGACATGAATATTCAGAGATATGTTCATAACAAAAACAACATAATTTTAAAAGACAGGGAACAAGAAGCAAATCCGGTGTTTCTCCGTGGCTTGACTGATTGCTCCTTCTTTCGTCTCTGTCGTCCTCACCAATCAAGGATTCTATGAACACTCGCTTGCTGCCCAAATGGCTGGGAAAGCACCTCTTTCCAATAGGGGAAATCGGCACAAGAAGGCTTGGTTTTTTTTTTTTTTTTGAGAAAAGAGAGAATGGAGAGAAGAGAAGTGTTGAGAGATGCTTTGAATAGGCAGAAAAGGGGGGTTTATATAGCTGAGAATGGCAGCTAAAAATAGCAAATTTCAGCAGCCAATGAGCCCCCTCACGGCCGACCTCTTACATGGCAAAGTTGAGACTTTCAACGTTGCTAAAATTAGCCTGGGCCAAATCTGTAAAGCCTTAATTTAAGGTGGGGTTTGAATGCAATTTGGAAGTCTTCCAAGGACCTTTTTGCAAGCTCATTTAATCAGCTAAAATTCTGATTTGGTTCAGTATTTGAACGGTTCTGGGCTGCCCAATTGGTGGCTGGTTCGGTTCGCTCAATTTGGTTCAACTGGTGCGGTTCAACTAGGCCCTTTTTCTATAATTAATTAAAATTAATTTATTTAGCCGAAATTAGATTGGGAATAAATTAAAATTAATTATATTATGAATTAATACACATATTTGGACTGTCTTAGGCTGGAAATTATTTTGCCTTGTTACTTCGAATTACTTATCGGTTTTGTCATTCTAACGGTGTCTGCCGGGTCAATTTTTGCCCTTTGTACGAATCTGTCAAAAATAATCAAAATTCACTAAAAATAGTTTTAAAATTGACTAAAAATTAACATGTTCAAATTTTTAATACAATTTAATTATTTTATGACAAAATTCTATCGAAAATGCATGATTTTAAGTAAAATTAGGTATGAAAAAGTATATAAATCTTTGTGTTTCCACACCCCCAAACTTAAATCATTGCTCGTCCCGAGTAATGCACAAATTTCGAAAAGAATTTCTCGGAAACACTTTTGAAGAACTCCTTCAAAACAACTTTCTTCTCAAAATTATGAATTTAATATACTTAGGCTAAAAAATAAGAAACTTGATAATTATGTTACTTAAGTATACATATCATTCAAATTACATCCAACAACTATTATAATAGCAAAATTAGACTAAATGCTTCTTTAACAAAGACATGTTAACCCTTACCAATTTGATTTTTTTTATTCCCTTATTCAAGACTAAGCTGCAATCATTAAGTTTAATTTATGTCTTCATATGTTGATCTTAACAATTTCTCTCCACTAATGTAGGTAGCATAGAAACTTGAATCAATAGGTCTTTATTAAGGTTGTAACGTGGCTAGGCTATGGGTAAGTAAAGGATAGATAAATTTTGGCTTAAAAACCCTAGACTCAGCGTAAAATCGAACCTTCAAAATTTTTACCTTCGATACACCAACTTATTTTACTTTCACATGCTCTTTTGTACGTCTATTTTCTTTTGAGTACATGTGTTTTCTCTTTTTCTTTTTTCTTTTTTTGAATTCAAATTCGAACACTTGCTTCATGTACTACAATTTTCGAGCAATTGAAACTTCTTTTCAATTCCCCCAAACTTATTTTCAAACGATATTCTGAATAGTACTGAGTCTAGTGTTTGGGACAATTTTAAAGATAATGAAAAGAAAAGTGATGGCTAAATATTGCAATGGTCCAAATAAAACTAGGCAATATAGTCTCAAAGTTGGGTTTCAAAGGATAATTTTATCATGGTTGGCTTGAAAGGCTCAAACGGTTCAAAAAATAACTGCCAAAATCATTTTCAATATTCCATGCTTCCTAGAATTTCGCCTCAAGAAATTACTAAGCCAATTCTAAAGACTTAAACTTTCATGCATGCCTAGTTTTTTCTTAGGGAACTAAAAATTTTATGGTACGGATTTGCATGCTTTATTAAAAAAAACATTCATATCATTATTAAGCTAACACAATAACTTATTGAATAATAGAACTTTATTAATAATGAACTTTAGCATACTTAACAAAGTTTCAAATTATTGAACAAAATATATCCTAAACATAATTAAAAGAAAATTTTATTCTGAGTGGAATTTCTTCAAATTTTTGGTCCCCCTACTTAAAGTGAACAATGTCCTCATTGTTTAAAGTGAATAGATACTATACACCAAGTAGGATTTTAGAAAATAGGAGGTGAGTCAAATCGACTGCTTAAGTACCAAGCTCTCTCTAAATCCAATCCTATGCATGTATATACCTATTGTCACACTTTAGCCTTTGTGATTGGTTTAGATTTTATTCATGATTCCTATCTCTTGTTTTATTGTGCAAAAATAAAAATTCCTAATTAACCTAATCCTAAAATAACTTAAGAATAAAAATAAAATAAAGTTGAGGTCCTCCCTTTTTTCTTTGGTTGTCGATCCTTCCGAATTTGACTCATCTTTTGCTCCATCATTATTGCCTTTGCATGAATTGCTTTGCTCCCTCTTCGATAATGAACTCCATGGTTCAAATATGAAATCTAGAAACTCAGGCACAAAAATAAATGGGTCATTATAAATTTTCCTAAGGACACTCCTCATCGAGTCATCCCTTATTTTTTAGTATCTCCAGTATGCTTTTTGCTGCCATTGCATGTGTTGCATTAAGTCCATCAGCTTTGACAGCTCATCTCGAAGATCTAGGCTAGGCGATAGAGCTCTAAACATTAAGGTTTCGATATTAGGTTCAGCTTCTGGTTCCATTGGTTCTGCCTCATTAGAGACTTCAGTTGATTGCTCTGGTGGGATCTTTGTGGGGTCATCTTTTGCTTCTTCAGGATCCTCACTCTCTTCAACTCGTTTTTATAGAACAGAATCTCCAACTCAGTAAAGATCCCAATCGATGATTGTGCCCTGACTATACCCTGTCTTCTTTACGTTCGCAAGAACTTTTACTTTTAAGCACAAAATTATTATTGTAAAGGGGAAATAGGCTGGGCCAGAACGTCTGTAACACCCCAAACCCGGCCTAGAAGTTAGGCCTGAATCTAGAATGTCACATTAAAGGCACAATTCAAAACGGTTTTGCTAATTAAGAATTTAAGGCCCAGAAGCCCAAAATCTAATAGACTTATTAATTAAAAATAAAAAACCCATTTTATTATTATAAGCATTCAGTAAGTCAAGTTGGAACATAAGAGCTTAATTAGGTTTAATAATTAAATACTCAAAGCCCAAATTAAATCTAAAGTCAAAACGAAGTACAAGGCCTTATTACGTCCACTAAAAATTAAGTAAATAAAAACATGTATTTTGAAACAAATAAATGAAAATTCAAGCCTCTTGTAGTGTGGCCATCTCTGACTCCTCTCCGATGTCGAGCCGTCGATTCGAGATTACATGAAACATTAAATTAAAGGGGTGTGAGTTTTGAAACTCAGTGTGCACAACCCTTGGCAATAAAATCACTTACAAATATCCACATTGGGCCTAAGCCCTATCAAAATCGGTGGTCTTGGGCTTTAGCACATAGTGACCTCATATCATATCATATCGTATCATTTATAAACAAATAATGCAAACCCACCCCAAAAATCCATCCGCTACACACACCATTTGCCTTCCAACCTTATGACTCATATAGGGAATTCTAGCTCGACCCACCCCTCCGCTACACACCAAGGGTAGCCTGGTTGCGGTACTACCGAACGTTACAGTAAAGCTGCTAATCATATATTGGGCTTAAAGCCTCCGATGGATCCATACCATACGGCCATGCGATCCTGAATCCATACCATACAGCCATGCGATCCTGAATCCATACCATACGGCTATGCGATCCTCAAATCTTCCTCTGTACCATAATTCCCACCCATATGCATCCTAAGTAGAATATCATATGAATGCATCAAACATACAAGTAACATCCATAAACTCATATTCGTCACATAGGGGTATTTTTATCATTTCACTACCCAATGGTATTTTTGTAATTATACCCTATAGGGGTATTTTGGTAATTTTACAAATTACAGGTATTTCGGTAAATTCGCATACCAGGGTTATTTTGGTAATTTCACAAACCAGGGGGTATTTGATAATTTTACAAATCGGGGTACTTTGGTAATTTTACAAATCGGGGGTATTTCGATAATTTCACAGACCGGGGGTATTTTGGTAATTTTGCAAATCGAGGGTATTTTGGTAATTTTGTAAATTATGGGTATTTCAGTAATTTTGCAAACTGTGGTAGTTTGGTAATTTCATAAATCAAGGGTATTTCAGTCCCTTTCGATTTTAGCTATGAACTTTGGCCCATCAACAAGTCCTCGCGGCTAAAGTGAACAGACACTACACACCAGGTAGGATTCCAGAAAAGAGGAGATGGGCCACTAGGGTAGCTTAAGTACCAAGCTCTCCTATATCCAATCCTGACATGCGTCGCCTGCCACCACTCCAACCCTCACGACTGTTCACGACATGTTTAATTAAATTAAGTCTTATGGAATTTACGAGTTGTTCAAACTAGACCCAAGGTCCATAAACCCTAACATACATGTTTATGTCCCCATAAGCCCATAAAGCCCAAGTCACTCCCTTACGGCCCATTAGGCCCAAATCTCATCATATGGCCTATTAGGCCCAAAACAAATCCAATTCATGTATCATGCATGGCTAATTCAACTCGTATAAGCAACCAAACCACTTCATCAAACTTAGCCTCAAGGCCTACAGGGCCCATTTAGCCTCTTTTCGACTTTTGAGCTTTTTGGCATTGCCGACATCGTGTGTGTAGTGTTTGTACACACCTGGTAACCACAAGTGCTATAAACCCCTTAGTCACGAACCTACAATCTATATTACTCTGAAACCTCACCATACCCTTACCGTGCACCTCACATTATAGTAGCCCTTCCTTCACTACTATTGACGATTATCCTCTAGGTCTGCATCCAAATGCCCACCAAGGTATATTAACTCTCCTCATAGAATGCTTTATATATAGCTAGCTTCTCACCTTCTTTCATTGTATCTTTCCGATGTGGGATCCCTCCGTTAGTAAAGTTTAAATCCAACTCAAACTCTTCCCGTCCAATCCACAAAATAAATACTCCATTACTTTTCATGAGATTAGAACCCAAGCTCTCCTATTAGCCAATTCACGTCACTTGCCACTAAGCCATAAGCTCCTCTTGTGTCTAAAATCATGCGCAACTAAATATAACCCTATGGAAAAATTCTAGAGTCCATTTAAAAAGAAAACCAAAATGCAAGAGCCAAGACTTGAACCTCCTTCCTTCCTTGTGGCATCACCCCCTTGTGTCTTATATGGCGTCACTTTGCCACTACACCACACACTCCACTTGTTCTATTTTTCTCCACATTTTATTCTTAAAGCTTACTACTAACTCCAGGGTTTTTTTCACCAAAAACAAAAATTTTTCCTAAGGCCTAACTTGAACCCGGGACTTCATAGAAGCCCCTAACCTTCCAAAATCACTCACCTAATAGGTTCAACTAGCAATAGAGCCGTTCTCCTATTCTCCAAAATTTTAAACACTTTCGTCCCTAATGCCCAATGGGCCTAATTCTACTAGGCCTAAATTCGGTCGTTACAACGTCTAACGGCACAATTTCGCATTTCTCTTAGGATTATTTTGCCCACATCAATGGTCTTTCCAATTAGAATCGAGTATAATAAGACCATTCGCTCTAATGAGATTGTTGTCCCATGCGAACTAGGCATAAGGCTGAAACGGATGAAATAGAACCATACCTTCGCAAGTGGTGTCAAATATTCTCTTCGACACGTGAAGATTCCTTGCTTTGACACAGTGCACTTAGACCCTAGAACTGTCAGTTCCTAGAGAATTTCTTGCAAATTTTCAGACTTAATGTTGCTCAACAAAGAAGAATATTCATTGTTTTCAAAATCAGATAATTCAAAGAACTCATTAATAGCATTTGAATTTATTGGTAACTTGATTCCGCGAACTAGAACTTTGGTCAATTCACTTGAGGTTAAGTTCACATAGAATTCACGAACTAGTTCCTCATCCACACTTAGTCTCTTTTCACGAAATAATTCCCAATTAAGGGCTTCAACGACTTGACAAATACGTGCCATAAAGTCTCTGTAGTTGCTTTCCTTCAATGTGATACCATTTTCTGGATGCATCTGTTAATTCTTGAAGATACTTTCATATCTTACTTTGGCTTCTTCATAGTGGGACTTATTTTACGTTTCATTGATTTGGGCAGAGGCACGAGTTCTCTTGCGAGGCATAATTTGAAACACCCCAAACCCTACCAAAAAGCCCAACCGATTTGGTATGTTCCTCAAGTAAAACTTTAGCGAATCACGAAAACATTATTTTTTTTATTTTGAAGGAATTATTAAAATAAAAGGAAACCAAACTTAAGAAAATTTCTTTGAAAACATTTATATAATAGTAACAAACACATTTTAAATAATTTATCGAAAACCATTTAGATATTTGATAATTATTCATGGCGTAATTTAAAATAAATCCAAACACAAAATTAAAGATAATTTATAGTGGCCTTATTACATAAAATTTGGCAAACCCAAAATAAAGTCTAAATAATAAAATTTAACTTAAAGAGTTTAAGTTGGAAAATCTCCACAATACTTAATTTGAGCTTTGGCCACCTCGAAATCCTTGTCAACCCGATCCATCGCACTACTGAATTATCTCAAAAGTTATCCCATAAAATGGGTGAGTCATAAACTCAATGTATAACACATACACTAAAAAGCCCATTTTATGAAATGCTTTCAAACCCAAAATTTTCACATATGGCCATAGGCCCATTTAATCAAATATTTGGCCCTAAGGCCCATTTTAGCTCAAATCTAGCCCAAAGGCCCATTTTACTCAAATTTAGCCCAAAGGCCCATTTTACTAAAATTTAGCCCAAAGGCCCATTTTATAGCAGATCAAATAATAGTCATATAATGTTACAAGGATATGTATATGAAATGAAATGCAAGCCCTACCAACCTAAATATCCATCCGCTACACACCCCGCATCAACCAACACACCGGGATTACTAAATCGACCCTCCATCCGCTACACACCATCGAAGGCGCTTGTTTGCAGTCAACATGCACATCGCCTTTATTGTGGCAAAGCCACCAAAACAGATGTGACCGAAGTCACCGACTAAGTCCAAATATGTGACCGGCCACCAGAGTCAAATATGTGACCGGCCACCAGAGTCAAATATGTGACCGGCCACCAGAATCAAATATGTGACCGGCCACCAGAGTCAAATATGTGACCGGTCACCGAGTCAAATATGGGACCAAGTCACCAATTTCACATATGTGACCAAGTCACTGTAATTGTGGTAAAACCACCGAATACTTCCTCCTTTATTAAACATACCCATATGCCCATGCACATACATATCAAATCGATTTTCATGCTATGTACCCACAAATCATAATATAGTCATGCTTATTTCATATCGATGCATATATCAAAATAAACGGAATATTGGGTAACATACTCAATTTTGTATACCAATGATTGGTATCCGCAAACAATCATATTATCATATAATCACTTTTAATAATATAAATCTATGGAAATTTTAATGCATGGTTACACACCTAGTAACAAAGGAGAACAATACTCTAGCTCGTCCACACCTAGATGATTAACACATTTGGTTAGTATATACTATTGTTAGCAAAACTCTACTTATAAACGATGGATCTAAATCCTTACCCTGATTCACGAATGATAGTTATTTGCGGTTTTCTCCACTAGATGGATCAAAACCCGCCGATATTCCACCAACGTAAAGTGGTTCGGTTGTACGCGACGACTACTTGAATAATCGATCCTCGCTTGCGAGGGTCCACAACCGGTGGAAAATCTCTAACCCCGACATCGCTTCTTCGCTTGTAGTTCGATGGTAAAGGAATACCTCCTCTCTTCCAAACACTTCGAACGGCTCTTTTCTTACCTATCTTGATGATCTTAGATTGCTCCTAAAATAACTTAGATTAGTAATCTATCTAAAGAAATTGATATTATCTAAAATAGTAGTCTTACCTTGATGATTCAATGGTCACTTAAGGTTGTCTTCAACAAAGTTCCTTTCAAAATCTTTTCAAGAGATTCGCTAAAAGATTATGATTTCCAATCTTATTCAAGGAAAGGAAGTGATGAAAATAAATGATAGCATCTTACTTTGATCACTTGGAGGTTCGAAAAGAAGAAAAGAGAATGATGATTCGCCTTCACAAAATAAAAGAATAAAAATGGTGGCTTCAAAATAATGGATTTCGGTTTTGAAGAGAAAGAAGAAAGAGAATGATAGGAGAAAGAAGTAAAGAGAAAGAGAAGAAGAAAATGATAATGGTGATTTCGGCAATGAGAGAAGGATAAGAAAAATAAGGTGAAAAGAAAAGAAAAGAAGAATAGGATCAAAGAGAAAGGAGATGGACTATGGAACTTAGTTGCATTCTAAAAGAGAAGAGAAAGTGAAGAAGAATAATGGTGCTTAAACTTTGTGGTTTTTGGTTTCAAAATGAAAACTAAATGAGAGAAAGAAGGTTGTATTTGGTTCAAGCAATTGAGGCTAAATCAAAAATGAAAATGTACCAAAATGACTATGGTACATTCGCCCAAAAGAAGAAGATTTGGTCAAAAGGATGAAAGCTAAAACAAAAGAGAGTTTTACCTAAACTCTATGGCACATTCGGCTAGAGAGAATTTTTGGAGAAAATGAGAAAATGGACAACCTAGGCTTTTGGCTAACTTTTCCCCCTAATGGCAAAGCATAAATTCGCCACATCAATGCCAACATATCCCCTTTTTCCTCCTTGTTTCTTCCCCATCATATCCAAAGAATTTACTACACAACTAAGCCTCTCCTTAGCCTTCATGTTGTTTAGGTTCATGGTCAAATGACCATGAACACATCCCCAAAACATAGCCCTATTTCATGCCTTTGTCCCCTCATCTTATCATGAATTTGTGATTCCATGCCTTATGTTCTTTAACTTCCTTTTCTCATGGTCAATAAGCCAAAATGGATGAAAGCTCATCCACTCTAGAATATTCTTGGCCGACACTTACAAGGAAGTAAACAAAAAAAATTAAAATCTCCCTAATGTTAGCTAGAGATTCAACCTTGTACCTCAAGAACACACCCATGCATCTTAACCACTTTGCCAATTACTTAACTTATACTAGAACTTCTCATCATCAATTCTTAAGGCCTTAATAGCTTAGTTCTCTCTAATTAATAGAAATTAAAAGCTTAGCAAAGCATTCACTTAATAAATGAAGCTCAAATAACTTCCAAAATTGCACTTAATAAAGATTAAGCATGCAACATCAATCAATTAAGTAAAATGCATAGCCCCTAATTATCGTGGATGTTACGCTTCTACCCCTTAAAATAATTTCGCCCCGAAATTACCTGTCTGGAATAAGTGAGGGTATTGCTGTCGCATCGCTTCCTCCGGTTCCCACGAAGCTTCTTCTGATCCATGATTTCGCCATAATACCTTAACGAGAGGAACTGATTTTCTCCGTAAAACCTTTACATCTCGCCTGTAATTTGAATTGGCTCTCTTCATATGACAAATCGATCTTAATTCCACCTCCTCAATCGGTACTATATGAGATGGATCCGATCGGAACGACGTAACATTGAAACATGAAACACATCGTGCATTTGCTTCAATTCCGAAGGCAAATCTAACTGATATGCCACAGATCCGACCCGCTTCACAATCCGATAAGGTCCAATGAACCTGGGACTTAGTTTCCCTTTACGTCCAAATCTCATCACCTTTTTCCAAGGTGAAACCTTTAGGAAAACTTGGTCTCCCACTGCATACTCTATTTCTTTCCGCTTTAAATCACGTGACGATTTTTGTCTGCCGACGCTTCCTTTAACCGAGCCCGGATTACCTTAACCTTTTCTTCTGATTCGTACACTATCTCGGACCCAAAATCTATCGCTCCCTAATTTCGCCCAACACGTAGGAGTGCGACACTTCCGTCCATATAGTGCTTCATACGGTGCCATCCAGATATCGGATTGAAATCGTTGTTGTACATAAATTCGCCAATGGTAAGAATTCCTCCCAACTTCCTTTGAAATCTATCACACAACCCTTAACATATCTTCTAAGATCTGGATTACTCTTTCTGACCGACCGTCGACCGAGGATGAAATGCCGATCGAATCCAATTTGGTGCCCAAAGCTTGATGCAATGCTTTCCAAAATCGTGACGAATTCGGATCTCTGTCTCAAATTATCGACAACGGCACTCCATGCAATCTCACAATTTCACCACATATAATTTTGCCAATTTCGCAAAGAGTAATCAACCCGAATCGAATAAAATGTGCGATTTCATCAATCGGTCCACTATCACCCAAATGGAGTCTTTCTTAGTCGGCGTAAGAGGAAGCCCACTAACAAAGTCCATGGTGATTCTCTCCCACTTCCATCATGGAATCTTTATTGGTTGAAGCAACCCCGAGGTACTTGATGTTCACCTTAACTTGTCGACACGCCAAGCACTTTCCTACAAACTCCGTAATCTCCCGCTTAAGACCAAAGCCACCAAAACCGATCTCGCAAGTCTCGATATAACTTACTTCCTCCGTGATGCATAGCATAGGGCTACCATGCGATTCCTCAAGTATCTTTGCCTCAACTCCCGATCCTTCAAGATACAAACTTTACCTTTAAAGCACAATACCCTTCACCGTTAATACCAAAATCTTCCAATTTCCCACTCGCACTGTCAAGCTTTTCACTCAGATCTTCATCTATTAATTGCCTCTTTCACTTGACTTAACCATGTCGGCTTAACTCAAGTTCTCGCCAACAAGCTTCCATCATCGTAGAGACTAAGATGTGCAAACATCGCCTCAAATCGACACCACTTTTCGACTTAGAGCGCCTACCACCACATTCGCCTTACCCGGATGGTACTCGATAGAACAATCGTAGTCTTTAACAACTCTATCCACCTTCTCTCGCCTCAGATTCAATTCTTTCGAGTCAAGAGATATTTCAGACTTTTGTGGTCCGTATATATCACCGATTTTTCCCCGTATAAGTAATGTCTCCAAACCTTAAGAGCAAAGACTACAACCGCTAACTCCAAGTCGTAAGGTCGGGTAATTAACTTCATGCGGTCTCAATCGCCGAGACGATAAGCAACTACCTTTCCGCTTTGCATTAAAACACATCCTAATCCTGTGAGAAGCATCGCAATACACGACAAAATCTTTTCCCGCTTCAGTCAATCAAAACAGAGCTTCCACAAAACTTTCTTGAGCTTCTCAAAACTCTCTTGTCGCTTATCACCCCACACAAAAGGTACTTCCTTCCTCAAAGAATTTCAAGAAAGGTGCAATATCGATGAAAACCCTTCGACGAATCTTCGTAATATCCGCTAAACCCAAGAAACTACGAACCTCGACATGGACTTAGGTGGTTTCCAATCTAATACACCTCGATCTTCCGAGGATCCACCCTAATCCCTTCCGCAGATACCACATGTCCTAAAATGTAACCTCTTTCACCAAAATTCACACTTGTCAATTTGGCGACACTTTTTTTTCTCTTAAAACTCGTAACACAATCCAAGATGCTCATCATGTTCCACTTCGACTTAGAATACACCAAGATGTCGCCTATGAATACCACGACGAATCGATCCAAGTAGGGCTGAAAAATTCGGTTCATCATATCCATAAACGCAATTTGGGCGTCATTAATCCGAATGGCATTACCGAAATTCATAATGGCCATATCTCGGTTCGGAAAGCCGCCTTATGGATATCCGCTTTTTCACTTTAAGTCGATGATACCCGACCTTAGATCAATTTTAGAGAATACCGCAGCCTTTTATGTCGATCGAACAAGTCGTCGATCCCGGGCAAAGGATACTTGTTCTTGATAGTCGACTTATTCAACCGCCGATAGTCTATACACATCCTCATCGATCCGCCCTTCTTCTTCACGAATAGGACCGGTGCTCCCATGGAGACACACTAGGTCGGATGAATCCACGATCAAGCAACTCCCTAATCGAGCCTTAAGCTCAACCAACTCCTTCTTGCCATTCTATATGGAGCAATAGAAACCGGCGCTGCTCTGTGCAATAAGTCTATCCCGAATTCTACCTCACGATCCGAGGCAACCCCGAAGTTCTTCCTAAAAACATCTACAAATTCTTTCACCGTCCCGACTTCATTAATAGCTTGCTTCCTTAGCCTCCAAAGCATTCACCAACATCGAAAAAGCTTCACATCCTTTCTTAACCATCCTTTCCGCCTTTAAGAGCGGATACTACATTAGATAAGTAGTTCCGCCTTTCGCCCATCACTACAACTTCCTTGTCATCAAAAGTTCTTAGGACATTCTCTTAGCAAAGACAATCCACATTTGCACGGTACTTCACAAGCCACCCATGCCTAAAATTAGGTCAAATTCTCCAATGGCAACTCCATTAAATCACCGAAACCGTATCCCTTGAACTTCTAGAGGCACTTCCTTAAAAGTTTGTCTACAACTATCGCTCTCATTCTAGAGGACTAAGTACACCATCTTCCTAGGTACAGCTTTGTAAGTCACATGCAAAGTCCCGGATACTTCACTAGCGATATAGGAATGAGTTGACCATATATCTATCAAAGCAATAAAGGGAAACCCGTAAATCAAAACGCATCGTGATGACATCAAAAGGCCATCGCCTTCTCTCATGACGAATCGCATACACCAATCTCGTTGTCTCGCCTCGAGTTTCCATCGCCTCATCAAGTTCCACGACCTCTACCGAACCATTTCCCTTCCATTGGGACCACGGCCTCTTATCGGTTGTCGTCCACTTCACTGCCTTGATTAGCACCTCGACTTGTCGGATTCGGTTCTTCTCCGAGTTCATCGGACAATCCTTGATCATGTGATCCTTCAACCGCACTTGAAACATCCACCGGTTTTCTTCCAAAGATTCTCCCGAGTGCATTTTCCCACACCGAGAACAAGTACGACTTTGCACTCCGTAGTAGTCCGTTGACCTCGCGGTCCATCATTTCTTGACTTTTTCCGAAAGTTTCCGACGACCTCAAGACCCAAAGCTTCTCTTATTCTTGCTCGACCTCCGTCCTGGCTTACGCTCTCAATCCGCTTAGCCTCTTCAGAATTCTTGCCCTTTCCACTAAGATTGCAAAATCCCTTTCACGATGTGGAGCAATCATCACTCTAAGCTCATCTCTAAGTCCATCTTCAACCGACGAACGTTCATATTCCGTAGCCACTATCCTCCGCATAACGGCTAAGTCGCAAAAATTTCGCTCATATTCACTATCGACTTGTTTCCTTGTACCAGTTCGTAAATGACTTCCTCCGAGAGTCGATGTAGCTAGCTCCAACATATTTTCCTCAAATTTCACTTTAAAATACCCCAATCCGCACGATCCATGTGGGTACTTTCCTTGATAGTAAGCCACCACCGGTAGGCTTCATCACGAAAAAGTGAAATAGCTCCTTTCAATTTCTCTTCATCGCAAATCTATATCATCCATGATCCTCTCGACCGCTTCCAACCAATATTCAGCCACGCTTGAGCTACTCCAGATACTCCTCCGAAAACCTCGGCCCATTCGATCTAAGTCTCTCACCATGCACTTCGAGATCCATTTCGAACTAGCTTCGCTACTCGCTCCAAAACTCGCAAGACAACTTGTGATATCAAGCGTCACCTCCTTCATTTTGTTCTTGAAAGTCCGCCCACACCGGTGGTGGAGCTTCATTCTCGGATCCTTGACCAGACCGAATCGGTTCAAACACCATCCTTCCTCTTCCATGTCCACAACGACCTCGTCCCCTAGAGCTCATGTCTACTACGATCTTATCTGCTTTTTACTAAAAGTCTTATGTATTAGAATCTTTTCACTTCTTATTAAAAGAAAGTCTTATGAAATGATATTCAAGGTTTTCGTAGTAGCACACATACACCTAGGGTCCATGTCTCTAAAGTTTCCTTAGGCTTATCAAACATTCATATCATTTATCAAATGAAGGTACATACCGATGGATCCGGGCCGAGAATTCGAAAGCCATGCTCTTATAAAACCATTTACTTAAGAAAAACTTTCAAAAATCTTTTGGGCCAAATTTTGAAAACGCTAGGGCTTCAAAACCCAAGGCCGAGAGTTTAAATCTGGCTCGATACTAAGTTGAAACACCCCAAACCCTACCAAAAAGCCTAACCGGATTTGGTATGTTCCTCAAGTAAAACTTTAGCTAAAACATTATTTTTTTGAAGGAATTATTAAAATAAAAGGAAACCAAACTTAAGAAAATTTCTTTGAAAACATTTATATAATAGTAACAAACACATTTTAAATAATTTATCGAAAACCATTTAGATATTTGATAATTATTCATGGCGTAATTTAAAATAAATCCAAACACAAAATTAAAGATAATTTATAGTGGCCTTATTACATAAAATTTGGCAAACCCAAAATAAAGTCTAAATAATAAAATTTAACTTAAAGAGTTTAAGTTGGAAAATCTCCACAATACTTAATACGAGCTTTGCCACCTCGAAATCCTTGCTAACCCGATCCATCGCACTACTTAGTTATCTCAAAAGTTATCCCATAAAATGGGTGAGTCATAAACTCAATGTATAACACATACACTAAAAAGCCCATTTTATGAAATGCTTTCAAACCCAAAATTTTCACATATGGCCATAGGCCCATTTAATCAAATATTTGGCCCTAAGGCCCATTTTAGCTCAAATCTAGCCCAAAGGCCCATTTTACTCAAATTTAGCCCAAAGGCCCATTTTACTAAAATTTAGCCCAAAGGCCCATTTTATAGCAGATCAAATAATAGTCATATAATGTTACAAGGATATGTATATGAAATGAAATGCAAGCCCTACCAACCTAAATATCCATCCGCTACACACCCCGCACCAACCAACACACCGTGGGATTACTAAATCGACCTCCATCCGCTACACACCATCGAAGGCGCTTGTCATAGCCAACATGCACATCGCCTTATTGTGGCAAAGCCACCAAAACAGATGTGACCAAGTCACCGACCAAGTCCAAATATGTGACCGGCCACCAGAGTCAAATATGTGACCGGCCACCAGAGTCAAATATGTGACCGGCCACCAGAATCAAATATGTGACCGGCCACCAGAGTCAAATATGTGACCGGTCACCAAGTCAAATATGGGACCAAGTCACCAATTTCACATATGTGACCAAGTCACTGTAATTGTGGTAAAACCACCGAATACTTCCTCCTTTATTAAACATACCCATATGCCCATGCACATACATATCAAATCGATTTTCATGCTATGTACCCACAAATCATAATATAGTCATGCTTATTTCATATCGATGCATATATCAAAATAAACGGAATATTGGGTAACATACCGAATTTTGTATACCAATGATTGGTATCCGCAAACAATCATATTATCATATAATCACTTTTAATAATATAAATCTATGGAAATTTTAATGCATGGTTACACACCTAGTAACAAAGAGCACAATACTCTCTAGCTCGTCCACACCTAGATGATTAACACATTTGGTTAGTATATACTATTGTTAGCAAAAACTCTACTTATAAACGATGGATCTAAATCCTTACCCTGATTCATTTAATGATAGTTATTTGCGGTTTTTCCACTAGATGGATCAAAACCCACCGATATTCCACCAACGTAAAGTGGTTCGGTTGTACGCACTACTCAATAATCGATCCTCGTTTGCGAGGGTCCACAACCGGTGGAAAATCTCTAGCCCCGACATCGCTTCTTCGCTTGTAGTTCGATGGTAAAGGAATACCTCCTCTTCCAAACACTTCGAACGGCTCTTTTCTTACCTATCTTGATGATCTTAGATTGCTCCTAAAAATAACTTAGATTAGTAATCTATCTAAAGAAATTGATATTATCCAAAATAGTAGTCTTACCTTGATGATTCAATGGTCACTTAAGGTTGTCTTCAACAAAGTTCCTTTCAAAATCTTTTCAAGAGATTCGCCTAAGAGAGAAATAAAAGATTATGATTTCCAATCTTATTCAAGTGAAAGGAAGTGATGAAAATAAATGATAGCATCTTACTTTGATCACTTGGAGGTTCGCTTGAAAAGAAGAAAAGAGAATGATGATTCGCCTTCACAAAATAAAAGAATAAAAAATGGTGGCTTCAAAATAATGGATTCGGCTTTGAAGAGAAAGAAGAAAGAGAATGATAGGAGAAGGAAGTAAAGAGAAAGAGAAGAAGAAAATGATAATGGTGATTTCGCAATGAGAGAAGGATAAGAAAAATAAGGTGAAAAGAAAAGAAAAGAAGAATAGGATCAAAGAGAAAAGAGATGGACTATGGAACTTAGTTGCATTTGGCAAGAGAAGAGAAATGAAGAAGAATAATGGTGCTTAAACTTTGTGGTTTTTGGTTTCAAAATGAAAACTAAATGAGAGAAAGAAGGTTGTATTTGGTTCAAGCAATTGAGGCTAAATCAAAATGAAAATGTACCAAAATGACTATGGTACATTCTACCAAAAGAAGAAGATTTGGTCAAAAGGATGAAAGCTAAAACAAAAGAGAGTTTTACCTAAACTCTATGGCACATTCGGCTAGAGAGAATTTTTGGAGAAAATGAGAAAAGATGGACAACCTAGGCTTTTGGCTAACTTTTCCCCCTAATGGCAAAGCATAAATTCGCCACATCAATGCCAACATATCCCCTTTTTCCTCCTTGTTTCTTCCCCATCATATCCAAAGAATTTACTACACAACTAAGCCTCTCCTTAGCCTTCATGTTGTTTAGGTTCATGGTCAAATGACCATGAACACATCCCCAAAACATAGCCCTATTTCATGCCTTTGTCCCCTCATCTTATCATGAATTTGTGATTCTATGCCTTATGTTCTTTAACTTCCTTTTCTCATGGTCAACAAGCCAAAATGGATGAAAGCTCATCCACTCTAGAATATTCTTGGCCGACACTTACAAGGAAGTAAACAAAAAAAATTAAAAATCTCCCTAATGTTAGCTAGAGATTCAACCTTGTACCTCAAGAACACACCCATGCATCTTAACCACTTTGCCAATTACTTAACTTATACTAGAACTTCTCATCATCAATTCTTAAGGCCTTAATAGCTTAGTTCTCTCTAATTAATAGAAATTAAAAGCTTAGCAAAGCATTCACTTAATAAATGAAGCTCAAATAACTTCCAAAATTGCACTTAATAAAGATTAAGCATGCAACATCAATCAATTAAGTAAAATGCATAGCCCCTAATTATCGTGATGTTACGCTTCTACCTCTTAAAATAATTTCGTCCTCTAAATTACCTCGTCTCGAATAAGTGAGGGTATTGTCGTCGCATCGCTTCCTCCTGCTCCCACGAAGCTTCTTCGATCCGTGATTTCGCCATAATACCTTAACGAGAGGAACTGATTTTCTCCGTAAAACCTTTACATCTCGCCTCCGAATTTGAATTGGCTCTCTTCATATGACAAATCGATCTTAATTCCACCTCCTCAATCGGTACTATATGAGATGGATCCGATCGGTAACGGCGTAACATTGAAACATGAAACACATCGCATTTGTTTCAATTTCAAGGCAAATCTAATCGATACGCCACAGATCCGACCCGCTTCACAATCCGATAAGGTCCAATGAACCTGGGACTTAGTTTCCCTTTACGTCCAAATCTCATCACCTTTTTCCAAGGTGAAACCTTTAGGAAAACTTGGTCTCCCATCGCATACTCTATTTCTTTCCGCTTTAAATCTGCAGACGATTTTTGTCCGCTCGATGCTTCCTTTAACCGAGCCCGGATTATTTTAACCTTTTCTTCTGATTCGACACTATCTCGGACCCAAAATCTATCGTTCCCTAATTTCGCCCAACACGTAGGAGTGCGACACTTCCGCCCATATAGTGCTTCATACGGTGCCATCCGATATCGGATTGAAACCGTTGTTGTACACAAATTCGCCAATGGTAAGAATTCCTCCCAACTTCCTTTGAAATCTATCACACAACCCTTAACATATCTTCTAAGATCCGGATTACTCTTTCTGACCGACCGTCGACCGAGGATGAAATGCCGATCGAGTCCAATTTGGTGCCCAAAGCTTGATGCAATGCTTTCCAAAATCGTGACGTAAATCTCGGATCTCCGTCTCAAATTATCGACAACGGCACTCCATGCAATCTCACAATTTCACCACATATAATTTTGCCAATTTCGCAAAGAGTAATCAACCCGAATCGAATAAAATGTGCGATTTGGTCAATCGGTCCACTATCACCCAAATGGAGTCTTTCTTAGTAGGCGAAGAGGAAGCCCACTAACAAAGTCCATGGTGATTCTCTCCCACTTCCATCATGAATCTTTATCGGTTGAAGAAACCCGAAGGTACTTGATGTTCACCTTTAACTTGTCGACACGCCAAGCACTTCCCTACAAACTCAGTAATCTTCCCGCTTAAGACCAAAGCACCAAAACCGATCTCGCAAGTCTCGATATAACTTACTTCCTCCAGATGCATAGCATAGGGGCTACCATGCGATTCTCAAGTATCTTTTGCCTCAACTCCCGATCCTTCAAGATACAAACTTTACCTTTAAAGCACAATACCCTTCACCGTTAATACCAAAATCTTCCAATTTCCCACTGCACCCGTCAAGCTTTTCACTCGATCTTCATCTATTAATTGCCTCTCTTTCACTTGACTTAACCATGTCGGCTTAACTCAAGTTCGCCAACAAGCTTCCATCATCGTAGAGACTAAGATGTGCAAACATCGCCTCAAATCGACACCACTTTTCGACTTAGAGCGCCTACCACCACATTCGCTTTACCCGGATGGTACTCGATAGAACAATCGTAGTCTTTAACAACTCTATCCACCTTCTCTCGCCTCGATTCAATTCTTTCTCGAGTCAGAGATATTTCAGACTTTTGTGGTCCGATATATCACCGACTTTTCCCCGTATAAGTAATGTCTCCAAACCTTAAGAGCAAAGACTACACCGCTAACTCCAAGTCGTAAGGCGGGTAATTAACTTCATGCGGTCTCAATCGCCGAGACGATAAGCAACTACCTTCCGCCTTGCATTAAAACACATCCTAATCCCGCAGAGAAGCATCGCAATACACGACAAAATCTTTTCCTCGCTTCAGTCAATCAAACAGAGCTTCCACAAAACTTTCTTGAGCTTCTCAAAACTCTCTTGCTACTTATCAGCCCACACAAAAGGTACTTCCTTCCTCAGAATTTCAAGTTAAAGGTGCAAATATCGATGAAAACCCTTCGACGAATCTTCGTAATATCCGCTAAACCCAAGAAACTACGAACCTCGATTCATGCACTTAGGTGGTTTCTAATCTAATACACCTCGATCTTCCGAGGATCCACCCTAATCCCTTCCGCAGATACCACATGTCCTAAAATGTAACTCTTTCACCAAAATTCACACTTGCTTAATTTGGCGCATGCCTTCTTTTCTCTTAAAACTCGTAACACAATCCAAGATGCTCATCATGTTCCACTTCGGACTTAGAATACACCAAGATGTCGCCTATGAATACCACGATTTAACCGATCCAAGTAGGGCTGAAAAATTCGTTCATCATATCCATAAACGCAATTGGGCGTCATTAATCCGAATGGCATTACCGTAAATTCATAATGGCCATATCCGTTCGGAAGCCGCCTTATGGATATCCGCTTTTCACTTTAAGTCGATGATACCTCGACCTTAGATCAATTTTAGAGAATACCGCAGCTCTTTATGTCGATCGAACAAGTCGTCGATCCCGGGCAAAGGATACTTGTTCTTGATAGTCACTTATTCAACCGCCGATAGTCTATACACATCCTCATCGATCCGCCCTTCTTCTTCACGAATAGGACCGGTGCTCCCATGGAGACACACTAGGTCGGATGAATCTACGGTCAAGCAACTCCTGAATCGAGCCTTAAGCTCAACTAACTCCTTCTTGCCATTCTATATGGAGCAATAGAAATCGCGCCTGCTCTGTGCAATAAGTCTATCCCGAATTCTACCTCACGATCCGGAGGCAACCCCGAAGTTCTTCCTAAAAACATCTACAAATTCCTTCACCGTCCCGACTTCATTAATAGCTTGCTTCCTTAGCCTCCAAAGCATTCACCAACATCGGAAAAGCTTCACATCCTTTCTTAACCATCCTTTCCGCCTTAAGAGCGGATACTACATTAGATAAGTAGTTCCGCTTTTCGCCCATCACTACAACTTCCTTGTCATCAAAAGTTCTTAGGGACATTCTCTTAGCAAGACAATCCACATTTGCACTGATTTCACAAGCCACCCATGCCTAAAATTAGGTCAAATTCTCCAATGGCAACTCCATTAAATCACCGAAACCGATCCCTTGAACTTCTAGAGGCACTTCCTTAAAAGTTTGTCTACAACTATCGCTCTGCCCTAGAGGACTAAGTATACCATCTTCCTAGGTACAGCCGTAAGTCACATGCAAAGTCCCAGATACTTCACTAGCGATATAGGAATGAGTTGACCCTATATCTATCAAAGCAATAAAGGGCAACCCGTAAATCAAAACGCATCGTGATGACATCAAAAGGCCATCGCTTTCTTCTCATGAATCGCATACACCAATCTCGGTTGTCTCGCCTCGAATTTTCATCGCCTCCGCCAAGTTCCACGACCTCTACCGAACCATTTCCCTTCCATTGGGACCACGGCCTCTTATCGGTTGTTGTCCACTTCGCAAACTTGATTAGCACCTCGACTTGTCGGACGGTTCTTCTCCGAGTTCATCGGACAATCCTTGATCATGTGATCCTTTGAACCGCACTTGAAACATCCGCGGTTTTCTTCCAAAGATTCTCCGAGTGCATTTTCCCACACCGAGAACAAGTACGACTTTGCACTCCAGTAGTAGTCTGTTGACCTCGCGGTCCATCATTTCTTGACTTTTTCCGAAAGTTTTAACGACCTCAAGACCTAAAGCTTCTCTTATTCTTGCTCGACCTCCGTCCGGCTCGCTCTCAAATTGCTTAGCCTCTTCAGCAATTCTTGCCCTTTCCACTAAGATTGCAAAATCCCTTTCACGATGTGGAGCAATCATCACTCTTAGCTCATCTCTAAGTCCATCTTCAAATCGACGAACGTTCATATTCCGTAGCCACTATCCTCCGCATAACGGCTAAGTCGCAAAATTTCGCTTCATATTCACTATCGACTTGTTTCCTTGTACCAGTTCGTAAATGACTTCCTCGAGAGTCGATGTAGCTAGCTCCAACATATTTTCCTCAAATTTCACTTTAAAATACCCCAATCCGCACGATCCACGTGGGTACTTTCCTTGATAGTAAGCCACCACCGGTAGGCTTCATCACGAAAAAGTGAAATAGCTCCTTTCAATTTCTCTTCATCGCAGCCTATATCATCCATGATCCTCTCGATCGCTTCCAACCAATATTCAGCCACGCTTGAGCTACTCCAGATACTCCTCCGAAAACCTCACCCATTCGATCTAAGTCTCTCACCATGCACTTCGAGATCCATTTCGAACTAGCTTCGCTACTGCTCCAAAACTCGCAAGAGACAACTTGTGATATCTGCGTCACCTCCTTCATTTTGTTCTTGAAAGTCCGCCCAACACCGTGGTGGAGCTTCATTCTCGAACCTTGACCAGACCGAATCGGTTCAAACAAATATCCTTCCTCTTCCATGTCCACAACGACCTCGTCCCCTAGAGCTCATGTCTACTACGATCTTATCTGCTTTTTACTTAAAAGTCTTATGTATTAGAATCTTTTCACTTCTTATTAAAAGAAAGTCTTATGTAATGATATTCAAAGGTTTTCGTAGTAGCACACATACACCTAGGGTCCATGTCTCTAAAGCTTCCTTAGGCTTATCAAACATTCATATCATTTATCAAATGAAGGTACATACCGATGGATCTCGGCCGAGAATTCGAAAGTGCCATGCTCTTATAAAACCATTTACTTAAGAAAACTTTCAAAATCTTTTGGGCCAAATTTTGAAAACGCTTGTGGGCTTCAAAACCCAAGGCCGAGAGTTTAAATCTGGCTCGATACTGTTGAAACACCCCAAACCCGGCCCAAAAAGCCCAACCGGATTTGGTATGTTCCTCAAGTAAAACTTTAGCGAAAACATTATTTTTTTGAAGGAATTATTAAAATAAAAAGGAAACCAAACTTAAGAAAAATTTCTTTGAAAACATTTATATAATAGTAACAAACACATTTTAAATAATTTATCGAAAACCATTTAGATATTTGATAATTATTCATGGCAGAATTTAAAATAAATCCAAACACAAAATTAAAGATAATTTATAGTGGCCTTATTACATAAAATTTGGCAAACCCAAAATAAAGTCTAAATAATAAAATTTAACTTAAAGAGTTTAAGTTGGAAAATCTCCACAATACTTAATACGAGCTTTGCCACCTCGAAATCCTTGTCATTCCCGATCCATCGCACTACTTAGTTATCTCAAAAGTTATCCCATAAAATGGGTGAGTCATAAACTCAATGTATAACACATACACTAAAAAGCCCATTTTATGAAATGCTTTCAAACCCAAAATTTTCACATATGGCCATAGGCCCATTTAATCAAATATTTGGCCCTAAGGCCCATTTTAGCTCAATCAGCCCAAAGGCCCATTTTACTCAAATTTAGCCCAAAGGCCCATTTTACTAAAATTTAGCCCAAAGGCCCATTTTATAGCAGATCAAATAATAGTCATATAATGTTACAAGGATATGTATATGAAATGAAATGCAAGCCCTACCCAACCTAAATATCCATCCGCTACACACCCCGCATCAACCAACACACCGTGGGATTACTAAATCGACCTCCATCCGCTACACACCATCGAAGGCGCTTGTCAGCAGCCAACATGCACATCGCCTCTTATTGTGGCAAAGCCACCAAAACAGATGTGACCAAGTCACCCCGATCAAGTCCAAATATGTGACCGGCCACCAGAGTCAAATATGTGACCGGCCACCAGAGTCGAATATGTGACCGGCCACCAGAATCAAATATGTGACCGGCCACCAGAGTCAAATATGTGACCAAGTCACCGAGTCAAATATGGGACCAAGTCACCAATTTCACATATGTGACCGAAGTCACTGTAATTGTGGTAAAACCACCGAATACTTCCTCCTTTATTAAACATACCCATATGCCCATGCACATACATATCAAATCGATTTTCATGCTATGTACCCACAAATCATAATATAGTCATGCTTATTTCATATCGATGCATATATCAAAATAAACGGAATATTGGGTAACATACCAATTTTGTATACCAATGATTGGTATCAACAAACAATCATATTATCATATAATCACTTTTAATAATATAAATCTATGGAAATTTTAATGCATGGTTACACACCTAGTAACAAAGGAGCACAATACTCTAGCTCGTCCACACCTAGATGATTAACACATTTGGTTAGTATATACTATTGTTAGCAAAAACTCTACTTATAAACGATGGATCTAAATCCTTACCCTGATTCACGAATGATAGTTATTTGCGGTTTTTCTCCACTAGATGGATCAAAACCCACGATATTCCACCAACGTAGAGTGGTTCGGTTATACGCACTACTTGAATAATCGATCCTCGCTTGCGAGGTCCACAACCGGTGGAAAATCTCTAACCCCGACATCGCTTCTTCGCTTGTAGTTCGATGGTAAAGGAATACCTCCTCTCTTTCAAACACTTCGAACGGCTCTTTTCTTACCTATCTTGATGATCTTAGATTGCTCCTAAAAATAACTTAGATTAGTAATCTATCTAAAGAAATTGATATTATCCAAAATAGTAGTCTTACCTTGATGATTCGAATGGTCACTTAAGGTTGTCTTCAACAAAGTTCCTTTCAAAATCTTTTCAAGAGATTCGCCTAAGAGAGAAATAAAAGATTATGATTTCCAATCTTATTCAAGTGAAAGGAAGTGATGAAAATAAATGATAGCATCTTACTTTGATCACTTGGAGGTTCGAAAAGAAGAAAAGAGAATGATGATTCGCCTTCACAAAATAAAAGAATAAAAATGGTGGCTTCAAAATAATGGATTCGATTTTGAAGAGAAAGAAGAAAGAGAATGATAGGAGAAAGAAGTAAAGCGAAAGAGAAGAAGAAAATGATAATGGTGATTTCGCAATGAGAGAAGGATAAGAAAAATAAGGTGAAAAGAAAAGAAAAACAAGAATAGGATCAAAGAGAAAGAGATGGACTATGGAACTTAGTTGCATTCTGCAAGAGAAGAGAAAATGAAGAAGAATAATGGTGCTTAAACTTTGTGGTTTTGGTTTCAAAATGAAAACTAAATGAGAGAAAGAAGGTTGTATTTGGTTCAAGCAATTGAGGCTAAATCAAAAATGAAAATGTACCAAAATGACTATGGTACATTCGGCCAAAAGAAGAAGATTTGGTCAAAAGGATGAAAGCTAAAACAAAAGAGAGTTTTACCTAAACTCTATGGCACATTCGGCTAGGAGAGAATTTTTGGAGAAAATGAGAAAAGATGGACAACCTAGGCTTTTGGCTAACTTTTCCCCTAATGGCAAAGCATAAATTCGGCCTCATCAATGCCAACATATCCCCTTTTTCCTCCTTGTTTCTTCCCCATCATATCCAAAGAATTTACTACACAACTAAGCCTCTCCCTTAGCCTTCATGTTGTCTAGGTTCATGGTCAAATGACCATGAACACATCCCCAAAACATAGCCCTATTTCATGCCTTTGTCCCCTCATCTTATCATGAATTTGTGATTCCATGCCTTATGTTCTTTAACTTCCTTTTCTCATGGTCAACAAGCCAAAATGGATGAAAGCTCATCCACTCTAGAATATTCTTGGCCGACACTTACAAGGAAGTAAACAAAAAAATTAAAATCTCCCTAATGTTAGCTAGAGATTCAACCTTGTACCTCAAGAACACACCCATGCATCTTAACCACTTTGCCAATTACTTAACTTATACTAGAACTTCTCATCATCAATTCTTAAGGCCTTAATAGCTTAGTTCTCTCTAATTAATAGAAATTAAAAGCTTAGCAAAGCATTCACTTAATAAATGAAGCTCAAATAACTTCCAAAATTGCACTTAATAAAGATTAAGCATGCAACATCAATCAATTAAGTAAAATGCATAGCCCCTAATTATCAGGATGTTACATAATTGACCTGAACATAAATGGGAAAAAAATTATTTTCTCAAAAATTTAATTAAAAATTATTAATAATTCATAAAGAAATTTAGGTCTTACAACCTTTTTTGAAAAAAATGGAAGAAATCTTAAAAATAATAATGAATAAATAGATGGTGATTTAAAAGGAGGGTTGGAGGCTTAAGGGCTTGGTGTGTGGGTGAAAGAGGTGTGCTGTACAAGTGTTCACACCAACAAGCAGCAGTGCACGTGGGGCTGAAATAGGTAGCACACACAAAGGCTAGTCCGAATCTGCAGAGAGATGGTGTGGCACCAAGTACGCGCGCAATAGGGAGCGTCGGCAAGCAGGCCTGGTGTGCTGGGCCGTTCTTGGGTGCTTAAGCACATCTGTGGGGCACTGGTGCATACGACGTGAGCTGGAGACAGCAGGCGTGAGGCAGAAGCTTGGGCAGCAGGTGTACGTGTGATGTACTGGCCGATTGCTTAGGGATTTTCGGCACTCAAAAGTTTGGGTGCTTTGAGGTTTTAGGCGTTGAATGGATGATAAATCATAATATGAACATATTCTAATCCCACATTTAGCATAATTTTGGATGATTTATTCCTTTAATTATGGAAATAGGTGCTCCTAATCCTTTGTTTTCATGTTTTATACTCAAGAGAGCACCAGAGGATGAAAAGAGTAAAAAATGGGTCAAAAATAGAGCAAATGGGCTGAATTACAAAATTGACATGGCCTGGGCTCAAGACCACATGACCGTGCCTCATTAACAGACCCAAACACTACCTGGCCTCGAATTACACGGGTGTGTGCCACAGGCGTGTCCCTGACGTGACCTGTTTGAATTCTATTCAGAATAGGGTACTTAGAGGAAAATAAAGCCAATCCAAAAGCCTATATAAACACCCTAGAGGCCAACCTTCAAGGGGGCGTTCAGTTAGGCCAAGGAGCCAAGCTAGAGGGGACGAATTATGGGATTCACTTGAATAAAGCTAATTGATTCATCTCAAGAAGCCGGAATCATATCAATATTGAGGATCTCTCCTTCAATTCCTTCAACGGGTTTTAGGGTTTTTCTTATGTTTTGTTTTATATTTTCTTCTGAGATGTTTTCTTTTATGATTATGAACTAAACCTCTCAATACCTGAGGGGGATGAAACCTAAGACGGATCTTGTTATTGTTTTCTGAGCTGTATGATAAATACTTGATTGATTTTTAATTATGTGTTCTTAATTCTTGATTTAATATTTCATGATATTGTTTCAAGTATTGATGTGCTTAGGTAGTGGAGCAAAAGTCCTTGTTTACAAGTAGATCTAGTATAGTTAAGTGTAGTTGATCGCAACCCTAGAATAGGATGACAAAAATCTATCGGATTATGGTCAAACCTAATATAGGAGTCCATAGATCGAGTTAATGCAATTCTAGGAGTTTTAATTAGAAAGAGATGTTAATTAGTCAGCATAGGGTTAGACGTTAGTAGCCTTGAAAGAGGTATTTAAATAAATTAGGGAATCCTACGGATCAAGTCAAGTGAATAAATCGTCTGGTTCAGAGTTAAATAACAAGTGAAGTCTAGGTGGATTCTTCCTCTGGTATTATCTTAATCAATTAGTTTTCCCACAAGTATTTCACCAATTCATTCTCTTTGTCTTAGCATCTTTAGCTTAGTAGTTAGTTAATTTTAGATTAAACAACAATTTTCTTAATTCTTAGGTTAAATAATAAAAAGAAAGTTAGTATTAGTACTTTTGGTTCCTTTGGGTTCGACAATTCGGTCTTGCCACTAAACTATACTATTGTTCGATAGGTGCGCTTGCCTCCATCATTGTCTTAGTTAGTTTCTAGGTTCAATCATTCTTTTGATAAATTTTGAAGACTATGACACACGATCAAGTTTTTTGGTGTCGTTGCTGAGGAACTGAAATATTAAGGAAGCTCAATTTTTATTACTTTAGCCATTTTTTTATTTTTCTGCAATTTAATTTTATTTTTTCTTTGCTAATTCTTCTCTTATTTGCTTCTGGAGGTAATTCTAGTTTATGACTAGGAGGAACTCGTTAGGACCCTTGATTTTTGACAGTGAAATAGAACATACCGCTCACAGAAATCGGGAGATATCACTGAATAATTATTAGTGGCAAGTCATGAGGACAAAGCCTACTAAAGCAGCCGATTTTTTCAACCTTGACGCGGTCACCATGTTATCTAAGCAGGTAGAGTTTTTCTATATAAAAATTGATGGTTTGTATGGTTCTACGCAGGTACATCTAGTTATGCAATGCGATATGAATGAAGGAGGGATGAGCAATATAGAATATCCACCTTACAACCCAAGAGCTAAAAACGAGGAAGTTCACTATATGAGTAATAATTTTCGGTCTCAAAATAATTTTTATAGTAACACTTATAATGCAGGTTGGAGGTACCATCCCAATTTCTCGTGGGATGGTCAAGGTAATCAGAGACAACAACCCCTCCCAAACTTCCAACAATAGCCCTATCCACAGGAAAAAAAGTCGAACCTTGAAGAGATACTGACAAAATTCATAGCGGTGTCAGAAACACGTTTCCAAAACATCGAAACAATACTCAAAAATCAACAAGCATCGATTCAAGAGATCGAAAAAAAATTAGGGCAACTTGCTAAGCTGATCTTAGAAAGACCACAAGGTATCCTGCCTAGCAACAACGAAACTAGCCCAAGAGAGCAACCTCAAGCAATAATGGCTGATAAACCGTAAAAGTAACATATTTTAATCCCACATTTAGTATGCTTTTGGATGATTTATCCTTGATTCATGTAAAAAGGTGCTCTTAATCCTTTCTTTTCATGTCTTATACTCAGAAAAGCACCTAAGGATAAAACGAACGTAAAACGGGCTTAAAACGGACCAAATTGGGCCAACCCAAGAAATTGACACGGTCTGGACTTCAAGCCATACAATCGTGCCTTGCCATTTACTTCACATGGCCATGCTATGATTTACACGGCTGTGCCCCAATCGACAGAATCGAGATACGGCTTGAAGATGACTTACACGGGTGTGTGCCATGGGCGTGCCCTCTGCCACTGGAATGAGCAATTTCACTCGGATTTGGATGCTTGGAGTTAAAGAAACACATTCTAAGTGTACTTAAACATCCTAGGAGGAATTCTACTTGAATTAGGATACTTAGGAGCCAAGTAAAGCATCAAAGCCTGTATAAACACCTAAGGTAGCAACTAAAAGGAGAGTTCGACAGAAGCCGAAACAGGGGGTTTTGGGCAGAGTTTTCTGCCAAAGCTTTTATTCAAGGAATTACTCAAAGATAACCAGTTGATCCATCTCAAGAAGCAGGTGTTCTACTCAAGACAGAGGATCTCCTCTTAAATCCCTTCAGGGGGTTTTAGGGATTTCTTATGTTTTGTTTTATCTTGATTTTTTATGTTTTGTTTTATCTTTTCTCTTGAGATGTTTTTTTTTATTTTGTTATGAACTAAACCTTTCAAATACCTGAAGGGGATGAAACCTATGATGGATTTTGTTATTTGATCTTTGGTTTATATGATAAATACTTAGTTTGTTCTTAATTATGTTGCTTAATTTAATCTGATGTGCTTAGGTGAAGGAGGAATAGACCCTGCCTAAGAGTAGATCTAGCATAATTAAGCGGAGTTGATCGAATGCCTAGAGATAGGGTTACGAGATTTTGCCGGATTAGGGTGAAACCTAATATGGGAGTCCATTGATCGATTTACTGCTTCCTTAGGGGGTTATTATAAGAGAATGAGAGTTCCACTAATTAACCTAAGGTTAGACGTTATTCGCTTCGAGAGAGGGTTTAATATAGGTTAGGGAGTCTCACCGATCAAGCTAAGTAAAGAAGTCATATGAATTAAAAGTTAGATAACAATAGAAGTCATAGGTGAATTCTTCTTGAGGGTATCGTCGTAATCAACTGAGTTTTTCCACAGTCTTTTCCCAAAGTTTCGTTCTTTTGTCATGCATTTAGTTTAAGTATTTCATTAGTTTTAGATTAATAAACCAATCACTCCATATTTCAGGCTAAATAATAGAAAGAAAGTGAGCAGTAGTACTTTTAGGTTCCCTTGGGTTCGATAAGATACTCTTGCCTAAACTATACTACTGTTCGATAGGTGCACTTGCCTCTATCGTTGTCATAGTTAGTCTACAGGTTCGATCATTCTTTTTATAAGTATTAAAACTCGACTGTTTGACACAATCCATGGCTCATGATAGTGAAGGGTTAGATGAACCAGAGTTTAAGCAAGAGAATGTGGTAGAGGAAGGTAAGGTTGAAATAAGCCATGATAAACCAAACCGGTAATTACAGAGTACCAACCTCGTGTGCCATCCCCCAATGCAATAAAGAAAGACCACATAGAGGAATAATTCATAAATATCTTAAACCTCCAAAGAAATTTCATATTAACTTGCCATTTCTTGAAGCTCTTTCGTAGATGCCAGATTCAAGGAAATTTTTAAAAGAATTTTTGACAAACAAATAGAAGTTAGACGATACGTCACATGTGGAGCTAAACGCAATACTTGACACGGCTAGGACATCGAGTATTAAATGTGGAATCAATCACTTCAAAGTTGGGGACCAGGTACTGTCAAATACAGTCGACCTAGAATACAACCGACACGGAAGGTCTTTCCGTACGGAACGGTCGAGGTAACGCATTTTAATTTCAGCACTTTTGAGGTAAATATTACCCGACTCAGACCATATGTTGATATAATTGATAGTAAGAACAAGGAGTTTTGATTCTGTGAACCACCATCGCTATACAAATAACAGGTAAGTCTAGCTTAAGGCTTTAAACGAGTGCTTCTTGGGAGGCAACCCGAGCACTAACCCCATTAATTTTTATATTTTCAAATTTTAACATCTAACTAAGAACTAACCAGACTTTTAGGTGCAGGCTTTCATACCCACATGGCCTTGCACACGGCCGTCGCTGTGGCCGTGTGGCCACCACAGATTAAGCTTAGGATACAATAAGATTAGACCGACTGCTTCAAGGATCCAATTTCAAATAGTTCGAGGCGCTCCCCCATTTCTTTTCATTAACTCCATCCAAAATTCAAGAAGTTTCACTTCTCTCCTTATCTTATGATTTTAATATTATTCTTCTATTATCTATCTTTGTAAATTGAGGGCAATGTACATCTTAAGTGTGAGGGGTGAAAATTATTTAGAAAAAGTGCCTAACTTTTTGCATTATTCTCAAATCCCTGAATGATATCTCGTCATAAGTAATTTTCTCATATCACTAATTAAAATGAAATTCCTATTGATTGATGATTTTTATTGATATGTTTTGGATTAAGTCATTGATAATTATGCATTGATAATTTAAACTTTAAGATACTAGAGAATCAAGCATGATGAGTCTATTTTCAAAAATTAAAAATTTTGTTAGGTTGTCTACCTGAATCTAATTATTATCTTGAAGTTTGAAATTTACGAGGTTGTCATCAAAAACCCATAATTTTTGTGAAATTTTGAACCTTTTAGAGCATACATTCTTTTTGTGCTCACTTTATTGATTATGAGTGTGTCAACATTGATTTGTTATTCTAGAACTTGCTCCGATTATACATGTCGAGACCACAACTTCAAAACCATACCTTTGATTTGATATACAGAGATGATAAAGGCACTTAGGATTTAACCCACTTACTCCACTAAAAGCCTACCCTCACAATTAACCCCTAGTGAACCTCTTTGATCCTAACAGCCCTTTTATTGACTCACCCACTAATATTAACCCAAAACCCATCTTGTATTTGTTATCACCATTCCTTTTTACTACCCTTCTATCGAGACTTGATTTGATCAGTTACCTAATTATTTTATTTCAGTAGTTGAATTTTTCTTTTATTATGTATTTATTGATTTGTTTTTAAAAAAATAGAAGAATATTCATTATTAGTTCTGTGATTAAAGAGAGCTTACACGTTTAAACTAAACATCTTGAGAAAGAAGCTAGTATTATTAGTATTAAAAATTTTCAATTGATGTAATTATTTAGGATTAATTCATTTTTCTAGTTAGGTAAATTGTCAATTCAATCTCGATATTAACCCTTCTAATTCAGCCTTTATCTACACCTTTAACCTAAACCCAATTACAACTCTTTTAAAGACCTTTTGATTTGTGTATCATCTCATTTTATAGTGGTGGAGATTTGATTTTTAGGTAAGCCTATGGGATTAACTTTTCATGTTTGACTGATGTGTGCTTTATTTTGAACCTTAAACACCTTGAGTGATTTGAGTGAATCTTTAGTGAGGATGTCAATCCTTGTCAGTTTTGAATCAAAGATAATTATTCGGATAAGGGGAAACACCTATGTTTTTGTGCTAAAAAAACTTATGACTTTGATTGTTTGAATCTTTAGGACTCTTTTAGTTAAATTATCCATGTATAAGTTATCTATGAATTATGATGAAACATTATCGATGAATATTATGAATTGAGGAAGTTTGTTTTAATTGTGAGTTGAGAATTTTGCCTGAGGACAAGAAAAAGCTTAAGTGTGGGGGTATTTGATAAACCATAATATGAAAATATTTTAATCCCAGATTAAGCATACTTTTGGATGATTTATTTCTTTAATTATGGAAATAGGTGCTCCTAATCCTTTTTTTCATGTTTTATACTCAAGAGAGCACCGGAGGATGAAAAGAATGAAAATGAGTCGAAAATAGAGTAAATGGGCTGAATTATGAAATCGACACGGCATGGGTTCAAGACTACATGGTCGTGCCTCATTAACAAACCCAAACACGACCTGGCCTCGAATTACATGGGCGTGTGCCGCGGGCATGTCCCTGATGTGACCTGTTTGAATTCTATTCAGAATAGGGTATTTAGAGGCAAAGAAAGCCAATCCAAAAGCCTATATAAACACCCTAGAGGCCAACCTTCAAGGGGGTGTTCAACTAGTCCAAGAAGCCAAGCCAAAGGGGCCGAATTATGGGATTCACTTGAAGAAAACCAGTTGATTCATCTCAAGAAGCCAGGATCATACTCAATAATGAGGATCTCTCTTTCAATTCCTTCAAGGGGTTTTAGGGTTTTTCTTATGTTTTGTTTTATATTTTCTTTTGAGATGTTTTCTTTTATGATTATGAACTAAACCTCTCAATACATGAGGAGGATGAAACTTATGACGGATCTTGTTATTGTTTTTTGAGCTGTATGATAAATACTTAATTTGTTCTTAAATACATGTTATTAATTATTTATTTAATATTTTAGGATATTGACTCAAGTATTGGTGTGCTTAGGGAGTGGAGCAACAGTCCCTATTTAAGAGTAGATCTAGCATAGTTAAGCAGAGTTGATTAATTAGAAAGAGATTTCAATTAATCAACCTAGGATTAGATGTTAGTAGCCTCAAAAGAGGTATTCATATAAATTAGGGAATCCTACGGATCAAGTCAAGTGAATAAATCGTCTGGTGCAGAGTTAGGTAACAAGTGAAGTCTAGGTGGATTCTTTCTCTGGTATTGTCTTAATCAATTGGTTTTCCCACAAGTATTTCCCCAATTCATTCTCTTTGTCTTAGCAACTTTAGCTAGTAGTTAGTTAATTTTAGATTAAACAATAATTCTCTTAATTCTTAGGTTAAATAATAAAAAGAAAGTTAGTATTAGTACTTTTAGTTCCTTTGGGTTCGACAATCAGGTCTTGCCACTAAACTATACTATTGTTCGATAGGTACGCTTGCCTCCATCGTTGTCTTAGTTAGTTTCTGGGTTTGATCATTCTTTTTATAAATTTTTAAGACTCTGACACACGATCAATGGATGAGAATAATATAATAGATGGATGGAATATATAATGGAAGGAGTAGGAAGTACAGTGAAATTCTTAGAGAAATTTAATAATTTAAATATTCTAAGTCTAGTCCTACTCAAAGTTAACAACAATTAACATTAAATATATGCATATGAAATTATCAATTGCTATTAAATTATTAAAATAAACATAAAATATAATTAAATAAAATTAATCCTAATTCTAAGCTAAGTTGATAAGAATTAATATATAAATTATAATGGATATAATTGTATATTAAAGTTTATTAATATTTTATAAATATATAATATTAAGTAAAAGTATTTATTCTAGATGCCTTTTAAAAATATTTACAATGAGAGGCACCTAAATTTAAAAAAAAAGAGCAATCAAATTTTAAAATACTTTAATTAAGTCCCTAGACTTAATGAAAATTTAAAATTGAATTGCTAATTAAAACTTGGATCAAAATTTGACCCTTTTATTTGAAAAATTAAAAATTTATTTTGTCATTTAGGGAATAATTTCTCGAAAAATTATGTAAAAATCAATTTCTAGGAAGATTGGAAGGGTCACAAGCGCTCCAGATTAAGTTCTAATCTCTTAGACATAATTTATTTAAACATAATAAACCCAAAGATATGCCCTAAATAATTTATTAAAAACAAGAAAATTTAAATATCTGATAAACTGAACAAGATTTGATCCCGTTTAGGTTTTTCTCCATAGTTATGTTTCAAACGCTGAGCATTAACTTGAAAATTACCTCCCTTACCTTGGAGTTCAACAACACCATATGGATAGACGCGATGAATCGTAAATGGACCGGACCAATGTGACTTACCTGGGAAGAACTTCATTCTAGAATTAAATAACAAGACTTGCTGACCTGCTTCAAATTCTTTAACTTGAATGTGCTTGTCATGCCATTTGTTGAGTCTTTCTTTGAGTAATTTGGCATTTTTGTATGAGAACAATCGAAATTCCTCTAGCTCATTGAGTTGGAGCATCTGTTTAGCAAGCTTAAGATTCAAGTGGAGTCGTCAAAGAGCCTAGTAAGATTTGTGCTCTAACTCCAGAGGTAGATAACAGGCTTTCCCAAAGACCAGCCTGTAGGGTGACATTCCTAAAGGTGTCATGTATGCAGTTCTGTAAGCCCATAAAGCATTATCTAGTCTCTTGGACCAATCTCGTTGGTTCGGGTAAACTACCTTCTCAAGTATGCCTTTGATCTCCTTATTCGCCAGCTCAGCTTGCCCATTCCTCTACAGATGGTCAGCTGTAGCAACCTTATGTTTCACACTATGTTTATCTAATAACCATTTTAACCACTTGTTCACAAAATGGGCCTCTTCATCGCTGATAATAGCTCTTGGGGTTCCAAACCTTGTGAACACATGTTTTTGCAAGAACTTCATCACAACCCTAGCATCGTTCATTGGATAAGCTTCAGCGTCGAGCCACTTGGACAAATAATCTACTGCTACCAATATGTACCTGTGACCAAAAAGAAGAGGGAAAGGACCAAGAAATTCAATACCCCAAACATCGAACAATTCTACCTCAATGATATTTGTTCAAGGCATCTCATTTCTGTTGGGGACATTTCCAACCCTCTGACATCGATCACAACTTTTTACATAAGTTTATGCATCCTTAAATAGTGTGGGCCAAAAGAATTTGGCTTGTAATACTTTGGCTATAGTGCGAGTACCTTCAAAGTGTCCCCCATTCGGAGCTGAGTGACACTGGTATAAAATCTTTGGTATTTCATCTTCTGCCACGCATCTCCTGATCATCTGATCTGCAAACTTTTTAAACAAATATGGCTTTTCCCAGAAATAGTACTTCGCATCGTGAAGAAACTTTTTCCTTTAATGATACGTTTTATCAATCGGCATCAAACCACAAGCTAAATAGTTAGCAATATCAGCAAACCAAGGAATATTATGGACATGATTACCTTCAGTATGTGTTCATCTGGAAATGTCTCCTGAATTGGTACAAGTGGAGAATTCCCCTCTTACGGCTCCAATCTAGACAAGTGATTTGCTACTTGGTTTTCTACTCCATTTCGATCTTGAATTTCTAGATTGAACTCTTGAAGCAGAAGTACCCACCGGATCAATCTCGGCTTAGCATCTTTCTTGGCCAGTAAATAATTAATTATCGAGTGGTCTCAGTATAAACAGTCACTTTGATACCTACAAGATAAGATAGAAACTTGTCAAAAGTAGATACAATAGCAAGTAACTCTTTTTCTGTTACCATATAATTCAGTTGTGCTCCTGTTAGAATCTGACTTGCGTAGTAGATGGGGTGGACGATGATGGTGGGTGTCGTAAATAATCGATTCTTCAACTCTTTGAATGCTCTTAAACATTCATCATCAAACTTGAATGTCGCTTTCTTCTCCAAAAATTTTGCACAAAGGTTTTGCAATTTTTGAGAAGTCTTTGATAAATCTACAATAAAAACTGGAATGGCCCAAGAAACTCCTAACACCCTTTATAGATGTTGGAGGTAGGAGTTTCTCAATAACATCTACCTTTTCTTTGTCTACCTCGATTCCATGTTTTGATATTCGATGCCCTAGAACAATCCCTTCTTAAAATGGCACTTTTCCCAGTTGAGTACTAGGTTTTTTTTTCTTCACAACGTCTTAGTACCTTAGCTAGATTGGCTAAAAAATCATCGTAAGTGTCTCCAAATACTAAAAAGTCATCCATAAAAAATTCCAAATACTTCTCAATCATGTCAGTAAAAATTAACATCATACATCTTTGAAATGTAGCAGGTGCATTACATAAACCAAATGGCATGAGTCTAAATCCAAACGTACTGTACGGGCAAGTGAATGTCGTCTTGTGCTGATCTTTTGGTGCTACTGTAATCTGATTATACCCTGAGTATCCATAGAGAAAATAGTAATAGTCTCGCCCCGCAAGTCTATCAAGCATCTGGTCTAAGAACGGCAAAGGAAAGTGATCTTTCTTAGCCGCCTTGTTTAGCTTTCGGTAATCCATGCAAATTCTCCATCCCATAACCGTCTTGGTCGGTATCAACTTGTTATTCTCATTTTCAACGAACGTGATACCTCCTTTCTTCGACATGCATTGGACCAAATTTTCCCATGAACTGTCTGAGATGGGGTAAATTATACCTGCATCCAACCACTTGATAATTTCCTTCTTTACTACATCCTTCATGATGGGGTTCAGTCTCCGTTGTCCATCAATCATTCTTTTCTCCCCATCTTCTAATATGATCTTGTGCATACATATAGATGGACTAATACCACGAATATCGGCTATGGTCCATCCGATAACCTTCTTGAATTGTTTCAAAAGTATGATAAGTTTCTCATCTTGTACAGTAGTTAATTCTGTTGAAACAATCACAGGTAGAGTAAAAGCGTTACCTAAATAAACATATTTTAAGTGTGTAGGTAATACCTTGAGTTCTAACTTAGGTGGCTCCTCGATTAATGCTTTTGGCTGAGTGTAACCCCTTTTCTCTAATTCCAAAGATTCAAGATGGGATTGCAGATTAAATCCCTTTTGATTAGTTTCTAGCAAAGTTAAGTATTCATCCTTATCTTCACCATTTGGAGGATCTAATGTCAAAATTCATTCCAATGGATCCTCAACATAGTTGAGTTTCTTCTCTACTATTAATTCCTCTAAACCGGATACTGCAGAACAATCATCAATTGTGTATGGAAATTGTATTGACTTAAAAACATTAAATGCTACCTGATCATCCTGAACACGCATGTCAGCTAGCCCTTTTTGCACATCAATAAGGGTCTTTCCAGTTTCTAAGAATGGTCTTCCTAGGATAATTGGCACTTCTTTATTTTCTTCCAAGTCTTGAATTACAAAGTCAGCAGGAAAGATAAATTACCTACACGTACCAATACATCTTCAATTTTTCCTTCTGGATGCGCTAAAGATTGATCTCGCTAGTTGAAGTGTAATCGTAGTAGGTATAACTTCATGTATCCCTATTAAGAATAGTGTGGAATACACACCGATTTGTTTAGCGATTCCTTGAGATTCGAAAGCAAGATCTAATGTTTAGATCCTTAATTCCTACATTTGGTTTATCGTATTACTTAGCATAAATTCTATTTTGGCTATAATATCCAAATCCTAGTAGGATTTGTAAAGAGGCTTACCTTTGATGCCGATTTGATGTTTATTCAAATCCGGAAACTTTGATTTCCTTCACTTGATATTCGACCAACCTTAAATCTCAACATAAATTAGTTTTCGCTTTTAATAATTATAGATCTTACCTATATAATCACACAACCTTGGTCAATACTTTCAAATGCTTACCTTATGGATTTTAAATCCGAAAACTTCACCTTCCCTTTTTCCTTGTAATCGGCCAACACCTAGATCTCTGAATAGGTTAGTTTTTGATCAATTTGATCTAATTGACTGAGATTTGGCCTTGGCCGAGTGTATAGACTTACTTACCTTGAAGTTCTCAAATCCCAAGTTGATCTTTATTTTAATTCTGCCAAATCACTTGTTAGATTTGAACTATTATTCAATTATGGAAGGGACCTTTTTGCCGAATGCATGTTGATGTACTTACCTCGTTTTCGAGTCCCGGATGATCTCTTTTAATATTCGGCTATGGCACTATTTGGGATCTCAAAGTTTTGGCTTTTGTGGAGGGATAGTAGAAGAAAAAGAAGAAAGGAAAAGAGATGGAGAGAACTTTGACAAGGAGGATTCGCTAAAGAAAAGAAAAAGTTATTGTTACTTTGATTAGGAGGTTTCGCAAGAGGTTTAAGAGAAGAGAATGGCTCTTTACTTTTCTCTCTTTGGTCAAACTATTAGCCTTAGAGTCCCTAAATCCTCCAACTCTTCATTTGTGATAAGTTTTAATTTTATCAACTATGAAATTCCATCAAATCTCCTAATTAGCCAAAAGTTCTATTGAATAAAAACTCCTCTTCTTAGCTTTCCTTGTGCCGTCAACTCCCCACTCATGCCAAAATTCTAAATATTGACATAGGCATCAAGTTAATACTCGCACCTAAGTCACATAATGCCTTACCACAATAGGTTGCTTCAATATTTCACGGAATGGTAAAACTTTCAAGATCCTTCAATTTTAGGGGTAGGTTGTCCTGAAGAACTGCATTCCTTTGTCAGGGCTACCATCTTAAATTCTCCAAGTCTTCATTTATTAGATAGGATATCTTTCATGAACTTGACATAATTCGGCATTGGCTCAAGTGCTTCAACCAATGGTTTGTTGATGTGAAGTTGCTTAAGTACGTCAAGGAACTCCTTGAGTTGAATCTCCTGACTCTACTTCTGAAGTCTTTAGGGGTAGGGTGGTGATGGTTACTTTACTGGAACTGGTAATGGTTGATTCATCTTCTGTGGTAATTCTTCATCTAACGAGTTGTTAGTTGATCAGATTTAGCTGGTTCTAAGGTTACCTTGTCGGGTTTTGTAGATTTTGGTTCTTGTGAAACTGGAATTTTAACACTTGGTTGAACTTCCTCTGAGTCTTGAGCCTCAGTTTGCTCCTTTCCAGCTTTAATGGCATTGGCCTCTACCATCTTTCCACTCCTCAATGTCAGTGCTTTGCAATGCTTTTTTCTCAAATTTCTCAGGTTTTTCGTATCACTAGGTAAGGTACCCTGTGGTCGGTTCCTAAGTTCAGCTACAAGATGGCCTATTTGGTTTTCAGATTCTTTAATGTAGCTACTTGGCTTTAGATTAAGGCATCATTGTTTTCCATGTATACCTTCAACAAACTCTCTAAGCTATTGGATGCTTCAGCTTGAACTGGTTTCTAAACTTGTTGAGGGAAACTAGGCAACTGGGTTGGCCTAGGTTGGGTGTAAGTGTTACTGGTTCAAGCCCCTTGGTTACTCCAGGATATATTTGGGTGGCTTATCCATGATGGGTTATAAGAATTTGATTACAGCCCTTGCCTTCCTCGGTTTTGGTTCGGATTACCCATGTAGTATACAGATTCTAGGTTCCATGGATATTCTTCAAAAAATGTCCTTCCCCACAATAGACACAGGCCATATTCTCAAATTGGTTAGGTGGCTGTGCTGCAAAACTATTATACCCATTAGTAGTAAGATTTTTAGGCATTGAGGATATTGATGATACCTGAGATGCATGTGAAGTAAAAGCATCTACTTCATGTATTCCAGCGACTTGTTTTCCTGACGCTGCTCGATTGGTTGGCCATTGATAGTTGTTGCTGGGAATCCTCTCGATAATTTCATAAGCCTCATTATAAGACTTAGAAAGGAGAGCACCATTAGTAGAAGTGTCCACTACCATCCTCGTGTGAGTGTTGAGACCATTGTAAAACGTCTAAAGTTGGATGTAATGTGGAATTCCATGATGAGAGCACTTTCGTAAAAACTCTTTAAACATCATCCATTTGTTGGAAGGCAGTGATCTCGTTCCTCAACTTAGCATTCTTGCTAGGCGGCAAATACTTCATAAGAAATCTCTCTGCTAACTCTTGCCATGTTGAAATTGAGTTCGGTGGCACTAAGTTCAACCAGGCTCGAGCTCTGTCCCTTAGTGAATATGGGAACAACTTCAATCGTAATGCATCTTCGGGTACTCCTGCTAATTTGAAAGAGTCGCTCACCTCCATGAATAGTCTCAAGTACAGATGGGGGTCTTCGGTGGGCATTCCAATGAATTGGCCCGCTATCTGAAGCATCTAGAACATGACTAGCTTCAGCTCAAATTATTGTGCCTCAATTTCAGGTCTTCTAATACCCGAATTAAGATCATTGAACACTGGCACGAAATATTTTCTTAAGGCTCTATCCCTATCAGCAATAAGGATAGGATTTTGATCAAAGTTTGCTCTATTTTCTTGATTCATATTCTTGAAATTCATCTCTTCGATCCTCCTTTGATTTGCTTGTCTTCTACGTTGTCGAAAGGTTTATTCTATCTTAGGGTCTATAGGGAGTAAATCGATAATTCGGTCAATACTCATAAACACCTGAAATATTCAAAAAAAAATTAATTAAGTTAAAAATTAAATAGAAAATTAAACCAAAATTTAAGACTAACAAATTCACAAATAATGGATTTTAAAAAACACTCCCTAGCAATGGTGCCAAAAACATGGGATGACGAAAATGTGCAAGTGTACACAATCGCAACAAGTAATAAAGTGACAAGTAAATGCCGAGTTATCGTACCCATAGGGACTGTAAAAGAATTATTTATGAAAGTAATTTTAAACATTTTGGTGAAGGAAAATTATTTGGTTTTAAAAGAGATAATAAAAACTAAGAGTTAAAAACTAAGTGAAATAATTAAAATAAAACAAAGAAATTATAGTGCACGATTCCAAATATAATTTAATCAAGATGATATAATTGTGTTGGATTATTTATGTTTCCTTACCTTAAAATTATTAAACTTATGCTTATACTTGTTACGAATAAATCACGACAGCTCGGTAATTTTCTAACTTATGAGCACATTTACAAATAAAAAATTCTTTCATCTCTTGTACATATTTCTATGCCAATTCGACTGATTAAATAGATTTATAAAGGTAAACATGTTATTGCACATACATACTTATTAAATTAAACAATCTCTCGCATATTCCTTTATCGATTCAAACGATTAATTCAACCTAGTAAGCAAATAAAAGACTTATAAACCTTAATTTATACATATTTTATCCCCATGCTTGGCTTATTTTGGATGAATTTTCATTAGATTTGATCCTAATCCCTTAATTTCATGTTTTATACTCAGGAGAACTTAGGGTGTAACATCCTGATTAGGTGGATCTGTGCACTTTGAGTGTCAGTGTTAGCTAGAGCTTTGGAAGTGTGTATTGGGCTTGGGTTTGGGCTTAAACCTGGGTTAACTTTTCTAATAAAAAGCTACATGTCAAAATTTAAGTGAGGTATCCATGTTTAGTAGCAAGTTGGGCTTGTGGCCCAAAATTTAGTGATGCTATAAGGGGCATGTAGGTGGCGGCACTTAGGAGGGAGATTGGGCCATGTGTGGCTGCTTGGGGCACAAGTTTATGGGGTCCAAAATTAGGCACTCCTAGGGAGGAGGGGAGGACGGCACATGAGCTACATTTTAGGAGTTTTAATTCTTTTATTTTTGTTAATTAAAAGCTGATAATAAGGAAGGGAAGAGCTGGTCTTAAGGTGGTCTCATCTAAGGAAAGGATAATGGATGTGATTATAGATGGATAAAAGTTATCAGGAGAGGGGAGAGTTGGTGAAACTCCAACTCTGAAGGTGTGTGTGTGTAGCCGAAATTAGTAGCCAGTTGTCCATCTTTTCTTTCATTGGTTTTATTCTTTTCTTTCTTTTCTCATACTTTTCTCTCTTCTAGCCGAAATTCCCTAGCCTTATTTCCCTCTCCAAAATTCTTCTAAAAGCTGAATCCCCTCTGTTCATACTCCTTCTCCCATAGCCAAATCTACAAGGGTGGTTTCATTTTTCCGAAGGTGCACCATAGCCGAATAGTCTTCAAGGGGGTTAGTGAGTTTTCGGATTTTTCTTCTCTGCGATTTCTCTATTTTTCATCAAGTTTCTAATCCGAATCATTTGTTCTAAGGCTCTATCAATTTCACTCTCTGCTCTTGGTAGCCGAATCCTATCTTGCTGAGATCTGTAGTGCCGATTGGTGGAAAAGCCGAAGGTAGGTGGTGGTAGGTTCGGCCGAATGGCCACTTTCTTGCTCCTTTCTTTTTGGCCGAATATCATAGGGTGCTCGATTGGTTGTGATTATTGGTTTGGTTTAATTCTTTTGGTGTTGGCCGAATGTAGGTAGGGTGGTGAAGTTTTTTAAGGATTTTTTTCCAGATTCGACAGATTAGGTAAGGGTTCGTTTTAAGTGTTATAGTTATTAAATTAATTGGATCTCATCGTTTTATTAGTTTAGTGACCAAGGGGTTATTATGGACACTAATAATAGTCAAGCGATAGGAGGGGTTGGATCTGTAAACCTAACGCCAAAATACAAGAAATGATCGATGTCGGAGTACGAGATTGGCCATCGGGTGTGGACTGACATCGAGATAGATTGTAGGCCGATAGTGGTAGTTTCGAGTGACAGTAGCGTAGAAGCGGTGCGAGCGTTAGTACGAGAACTGGGTGTGTAACTCTTACACACTTTCTTTACTTAATATGTTAAATGTTATGTGATGATAAAAATCGAAGTGACGGCAGTGATTACTAAGTTACCCTTGTGGGTAAAAACAAGGATGCCAGGTAAGTTGTTATGGTTTCTAACGTTAATTAAAATGTGAACTATAAGTGCATGCCATTCTTTATTCAATATTCTACATGTTAGAGCATGATCATACTTGTATGGTGAGCACGAACATGTGATATGGGTGTTGAGAGGAGGGAAGTATGATCTATCAGACTGTCACCAGTGGTTTGGTACCACACAATGGGTTAGCCCCACATATTATAATATTGTGACTATGTCTCAGTGGTTTGGGACCATCAGTGGTTTGGTACCACATATGTTTATTTGTGACTTTGGTCACCAGTGGTTTGGCACCACCAGTGGTTTGGTACCACAAGGGGTAGATTTGGGAGATATGGATGGATATCTAGGTTAATGGGTTGCATGACATACATATTTGTATATGAAATTGTGTAAGAGCATAACGTCTTTTGGGATGGGGGTTTACACACTGAGTCTAGGTGACTCACCCATTCCTTTATATTTTGCAGATAAACCTTAGATCGTGGATTTGGAGCCGGAGTGGACTCGAGGTGGCCATGCTCAGCATTCATTTTATTTTAATGTTTTCTATATGGACTTAGTTATTTTCTTTAATTTGGGTTTTCAGTTATGAAATAAGGCCGCTTGACATTTTATTTAGTTGTTTCTTAATGTTTCCATAAGTATCTCGGTAAAACTATGAATTGGGTGTTTTCAAAACCCTAACCAAATACTTGCTTTCTAAAGTTTACACTGACTAAGTATTAGATATTGAGTAACAATAAGGCAACCATGTTTTTCTATAACAAGTTTCAACATGTTTTAGACATCACAAGATCCAACGACATTTTCTTCAAAATGTTACAATAGAACTCTCTTTAACCAAGTCGACAAATCGATTTTCAAAACATTTTCTTTCCGTGGCATACAAGATTCGATCGTAGGGTTTTGACCGGGTTTAGGGTGTTACATAGGGAGTCGAAAAGAACGATAAACGGGCCAAAACGGGACGAAGTGGGCCTACCTAGGAAATCAACACAGCTATGACCAATAAACACGGCCGTGTGTCACGAGCAGGATCAAACATAGCCTGGATCAATGTACACGGGCAGACCATACGGCCTTGTGTGGCGAGTAGAAGCGAGCATGGTCTAAGAAATCGAACATGGGGGTGTCCCTGTCGTATTAATGTTAAATTCTATTCAGAATAAGCCACTTTTCGGCCAAGAGAGGTGCTCCAAAGCCTATATAAACACCATAGGGGAGAACTTAAAAGAGAACGATGAATAGAAGGCAGAAAATACTCGAAGACAGCCATCGAGAGCAGCTCGGAAGAAGGATCTCCATCAAGTCTGAAGATCTCCCATCAAGTTCTTTAGAAGTTTTTCAATTTTCTTATGTTTTTTTGTTTTCCTTATTTTAAGATGTTTCCCCCCATTCATATGAAATAAATCCCTTAGATTTCTAAGGGGATGAAACCTATGATAGATCTTACTATTATTTGATTTATAAGATAAATATTTGTTCTTATTCTTAATTGTAGGTTCTTATTCTTGTTTTGATAATTCAGGTTATTGATTCAAGTCTAATGTGCTTATTCAATGGAGAAAAATTCCCTGTTTAAGAGTAGATCAACACAATTAAGCGGAGTTGATTGCCACCCTAGAAATAGGGCGACGAAAATATGTCGGATCAGAGTCAAATCTAATAAGGGAATCAATAGATCGAGTTAATGCGACAATAAGAGTTTTAATTAGAAAGAAATTTCAATTAATCAACCTAGAGTTAGTTGTTTTTAGTCTTGATAAAGATATTAACATAAATCTGGGATTTCTACGAATTAAGTCAAGTGAATAAATCATATGAACCAAAAGAAATAAGTGAAGTCTAGGTGGAGTCTTCCTTAGGTATTGCCTATCTCATAAAGTTGTCTAAAGTATTTTCCAAATTCATTCTCTGTCATGTTTTTAATTAAGTTTTAGTTTAAAAAGAAATCACTCCAATTCTTAGGCTAGATAATAGAAAGATAGTAATTACTAGTACTCTTGGTCCTTGTGGATACGATATTACCAGTCTTACCATAACTATACTATTGAACAATAGGTGCACTTGCCTTATTTTGGTCGTAGTTAGTTTGAGACACATCAAGATTTTGGCACCGTTGCCGGGGACTAAGATATCAGGAATGCTAACTTTTTATTACTTTAGCCTTTTTACTTTATTTGCAATTTATTCAATTTATTTTATTTTATTTTATTTTCTAATTTTTCTTTCTTTGCTTCTGGAAAGAACTTTTAGTTTATGAATAGAAGGAACCCATCAGGACCATTACTTTTTGACGATGATATAAAAGGTACCGCTCATAGAAACTGAAGAGAAATAAGGTGCAGTCTACAATTCTGAGAAGTAGAGCAAGAAAACAAAACCAATAATACCGAAGAGATGGCTGATAATAATCCGTTACCCCCTGTGGTTGCCGCAAACCTGGTGAATTAAAATCCTGCTCCTCGTACTATGTATGATTATGTTAAACCTAATTTAATAGGAACTAAATCAAGTATTGTTGGACCTACTATTGCTGCAAATAATTTTGAACTAAAACCTAACACTATTCAGATGATTCAGCAATTTGTTCAGTTTGATGGTTTGTAGGATGAGGATCCAAACAATCACTTGGCAAATATTTTGGAATTCTGCGACACTTTCAAAATAAATTTGGTTCTGACAATGCCATTCGCCTTCGGTTGTTTCCCTTCTCATTGAGGAATAAAGCCAAACAGTAGTTGAACTCGTTACACGAGGATCAATCACTACATGGGAACAAATGACCGAAAAATTTTTACTTAAATACTTTTCACCGGTTAAAACGGCTAAGTTGAGGAATGATATCTCTTCTTTTGTGCAGATGGATTTAGAAACACTTTATGACACATGGGAGAGCTACAAAGATCTATTGAGAAGATGCCCTCACCATGGGTTACCTTTGTGGCTACAGGTTCAAACCTTTTTACAATGGTGTGAACCCCTCAGCTAGGCAGTTGATTGATTCAGCCGCCGGTGGAACCCTAAATAACAAGACCCTTGAAGCGGCTTATGAGTTCATAGAAGAGTTGGCACTGAATAACTATCAGTGGCAAGTTATGAGGACGAAGCCAACAAAAGCCACCAGTGTTTTCAACCTCGACGCAGTGACCATGCTATCAAACCAGGTAGAACTGTTAAATAAAAATATTGATGGTTTATGTGGTTCTTCACAAGTACATCCAGTGATGCAGTGTGATACAACTGGAGGAGGGACGAACAATACAGAATACCCACCTTACAACCCTAGCATAGAAAACGAACAGATAAATTATATGGGTAACAATTCTATACCTCAAAATAACCCTCATAGTAGCACTTACAATCCAGGTTGGAGAAACCACCCAAACTTCTCATGGGGTGGCCAAGGAAATCAGAGACAACAACCCCCTCCAGGCTTTCAACAGCAACCCTACCCATAAGAGAAAAAAGATAAAACTTGAGGAGATGCTAACAAAATTTAGCACGGTGTCAGAAACCCATTTCTAAAACACCAAAACAGCACTCAAAAATTAGCAAGCATTGATTCAAGGGCTTGAGAACCAATTAGGACAACTTGCTAAGCTCATATCTGAACGACGACAAGGTAGCTTGCCAAGCAACACTAAAACTAACCCAAAGGAGCAACTTCATGCCATTACTGCTCACGATAGTCAAGAGTTAGATGAACCAAAATTAAGGCAAGAGAACGTGGTAGAGGAAGGTAAGGTTGAGATAAGCCATGATAAACCAAAACTGGCAAGTACAAAATACCAACCTTGTGTGCCATATCCCAATGCGACAAAGAAAGACTGCACAGATGAACAATTCTATAAACTTCTTCAACTCTTACAAAATTTACATATTAACTTACCGTTTATTGAAGCTCTTTCGCAGATGCCCAACTCAAAAAAAAAAAATTTAAAAGAACTTTTGACAAACAAGCGAAAGTTAGATGAGGAGTTGCATGTCGATTAAATGTAGTGTGCTAAGAAATCTTACAAAATAGACCACCGCAAAAGTTAAAAGATCCAGGGAGTTTTACGATTCCTTGCTTAATTCGTAGTTTATCTATTATAATGCTTTAGCAGATTTAGGGGTAAGCATCAATGTTATGCCTTATAAAATGTTTAAACAGCTAAGTCTCGAAACCCAAACAAACTAGGATGAGCATTCAATTGGCTGATAAAACTATTAGAGTTCCTACGGGTATAATCGAAGATGTACTAGTAAAAATTGATAAATTCATATTCCCAGTAGACTTTGTTGTTTTAGACATGGATGAGGACAATAATTTTAGGAAGACTCTTTTTAGAAACTGCTAAAACTAGAATTGATGTTGGTACAGGTGAACTCACACTTCGTATAGGTGACAAAACGATCACTCTTCAGGCTCAAGACTTGGCTAGGACATCGAGTAATAAAGGTGAGAACATAAATTCTATTAATGACCATTTGGTTCAACCTTCCTTTCAGGAAGCACCACAAAATTACAGAACTAAACCATATCCTAGACCTCATGCCAACAAAGAAATAACTCATGAGGAGCAAAGGCTTCAGATCGATGACCTAGACGAGTGGAAGACAGATGTCAAGGAGAAATCAAGAGCACACGAAACAAAACCGAGGCAACTCCATAACGAACTTAAAGATGAAGCAAACTGCATCAAGGTTGGAGACCAAGTTCTAATGGATAATACAGATCCTCGTGTTGCCACTTCTGAACCTAATGGAATAACTCCTTTCACGGTACTTAATACTTTCCCATATGGTATAGTCGAGGTAACTCATTCTCAATTTGGCACTTCAAGGTAAACCGTATTCATCTCAAATCGTATTTTAATATAATTTATAGCAAGAATGAGGAGCTTCAACTCCTCAAAACACCATGATTATACGAATGAAAGGTAAGCCTAGCTTAAGACTTTAAACAAGCACTTCTTGGGAGGCAACCCGAGCACTAACCCTATTAATTTTCATATTTTTTATTTTTAGCACCTAACTAAAAACTAACCAAATCAATAAAGCGCAGGCTTCTCTACCACACGGCCTTCCACACGAGCATGGTCGTGGCCGTGTGGACACCACAAATAGGCACATCGGTGTGGCCAAGATCGTGCGAACCAAGGACAAAAATTTTCCCCAAAACACGGGCTTCGATAAAATGCCACGGCCATGCGATATGGTCGTGGTCAGCACTGAGAAAGTAACACGGGTGTGTGACATGCCCGTGTCCCTAGACCGTGGTCGACACTGAATGAGCAACATGGGTATGGAAACTTCTACAGTGAATAATAGAGTGTAATTGAATAGAGGTGTAATGGAATAAAGTCAAATAAGTAATTCAACTGTTTGGTTGAATGGAATGGAATAAAGTTAGAATTCTTGTGTTTGGTTGAATGGAATGATGTTGTAATAGCATAAGGAAAAGAACTAAAATGACCGTAATACCCTTAGCGTAATTTTTTAGGTAGATGATTATTGTTATTGTTATTAAATTTTAATAAGATTATTATCCAAAATTGGTGGAAATTGAATTAGAGGTTTAATTAGATATGAAACTAACTCTTAATGAGTATATTTTTACATAAAAGAACATAATAAGCAAAATAATTTCATACGGTGAGATATTTAGATTTTAGTTAGACAGGGTCAGAATGACAGATAATTTCTATTTAAACCACCACACTATTCATCTTCTTCTTCAAACCCCTCTTCCCCCCAACCCTAGCCACCACACCTTTTCTCCCTTCCCACCATTGGCCACCGCCTCCTCACTCCACTTACTCCACTTTTCCATTTCTTCTTTAGCCAAACACCCCCTTTATCCCTTTTCCTTTCCCCCTTTCTCGCATTCCTTCTTTACGTCACCATCTCCATGTAGAAGAAGCGAAAGGACCCTAGCACAGTCACCTTGTGTACAACAACTCTACATAAGTTCATGCCGGCCGCTTCATTCCCTCGACAAGACAAGAACCCTTGAGTCCATTTATTTTTTCTCTTTCTTTTATTTTCATTTTAAATTATTTCCCTTTATCTTTCCTATCATTAATTTATATTAGTATATTTTGATTTCTTTAATTTAGGTTCAAGGGGTTGTTAAGGAATAACCACACCACCACCGGAGTATCCACCACCCTTGCCCATCTTTACACCGTTTCTTTTCTTTGACTCCATCCAAAATTTCAGGAAGTTTCACTTCTCTTCCTATCTTATGAGTTTCTTATTATATTGTCATTATATATCTTTGTACATTGACGACAATGTACACCTTAAGTGTGAGGAGGTGCCAATAATACTGAATTATGCCTTATTCTTAATTAACTTTCTCATATTACTATTAAAATGAAACTTCTATTTATTTATGATTTCTTTTGATATGTTTTGGATTAAGTCATAAGTAATTGTGCATTGATCATTTAATCTTTAAAGATATTAGAGAATCAAGCATGATAAATCTATTTTCAAGAATAAAAATGTCTAGGTTGTTTCCCTAAATTTAAATATTACTTTGAAGTTTGAAATTTGCATGATTGACATTAAAAACCTTAATTTGTGTGAGATTTTGAGCCTTTAGAGCATATACTTTTCTTGCTCACTTTATTGATTATAAGTGTGTTAACATTTATCTGTTATTCTAGAACTTGCTTCGATTATGCATGTCGAGACCACACTTTTGATTTGATATACTGAGATGATAAAGGCACCGAGAATTTAACCCACACACTCCACAAAAAGCCTACCTTCATAATTAAACCCTAGTGAACCCCTTTGAATCCTAATAAGCCGTTTTTGATTTACCCTTAATATTAACCTAAAACTCACTCTTTTTGATTCATTAAGAATTTTCCCTATTTGAATTAACCCCATTTTGTCGAGATTTGATTTGAGCAGTTGCCTAACTATGTTCTTTATTTCAGTTGTTAAGTTCTTTATTTTTATTGTATGTTCTTATTCTTAAAAACAAAAAAATTAGAAATTCATTCATTAGTTCTATGTTATTTGAGCTTAAAACGGTTAAACCCATTTCTTTAGAAGAAGCTCATGTTATTATGATAAGTTTTCAATTGATGTAATTATTCAGTATTAGTTATTTTTCTAGTTAGCTAAATTGCCAATTCAGTCTCGCTTTTAACCCTTTAATTCAGCCTTTATCCACACCTTTAACCTAAGCCCCATTACAACCTTTTTTAAAGAACTTTTGATTTGTGTATCATCTCATTTTATAGTGGTGGAGACTTGATTTTCATGCAAGCCTATGGTAATAACTCTTCATGTTTAACTTTCGAGTGCTTTATCTTGAACCTTAAAACACTTTGAGTGATTTGAGTGAAACCTTAGTGAGGATGTCAATCCTTGTCAGTTTTGAATCAGAGGTAATTATTTAGGTAAGGGGAAACACCTATGTTTTCGTGCTATAAAAATTTATGACTTAGATTGTTTGAATCTTTAAGACTCTTTTAGTTAAATTATCCATGTATGAATTATTTATGAATAATGATGAGACATTATTGATGGAAATTATGAATTGAGGAAGTTAACTTTAATTGTGAGTTGAGGATTTTGCTTGAGGACAAGCTGATCGCTGCAAAATAGTTTAGTTTTAATATTTATAAAAGAGTGATCGAACTCAGAGTATTTCGGGACAACGATAGAGGCAAGCACACCTATCGAACAGTAGTATAGCTCAGGCAAGAATATCTTATCAAACCCAAGGAACCTAAAAGTACTACTACTCACTTTCTTCCTATTGTTTAGCCTTAAATATGAAGTGATTAATTAACTTATCTAAGACTAATGAAATACTTAAACTAAATGCAAAGACAAAAGAATAAACTGGGAAAAGACTTTGGAAAGCTCAGTTGATAAAGAAGATACACTTGGGAAGAATCCACCTATGACTTCACTTATTATCTAACTTTCAATTCATATGATTTCGTTTACTTAGCTTGATCCGTGAGACTCTCTAACCTATATTAAACCTTCTCTCGAAGAGAATAATGTCTAACCTTAGGTTAATTAGTGGAACTCTCGTTCTCTTATAATAACCCCCTAAGGAAGCAGTAAATCGATCAATGGACTCCCATACTTGGTTTCACCCTAATTCGATAAAATCTCGTAACCCTATCTCTAGACGCCCGATCAACTCTGCTTAATTATGCTAGATCTATTCTTAGGCAGGGTCTATTCCTCCTCCTCCTAAGCACATCAGATTAAATTAAGCCACATAATTAATAACAAACTAAGTATTTATCATATAAACCAATAAATCAAAAAAAAATCCATCATAGGTTTCATCCCCTTCAGGTATCTGACGGATCTAGTTCATAATAAAATAAGAAAACATCTCAAGAGAAAAGATAAAACAAAACATAAGAAATCCCTAAAACCCCGTGAAGGAATTGAAGGAGAGATCCTCCGTCTTGAGTAGAATTTTGACTCTTCGAGATGGATCAACTGCCTATCTTCAAGTAATTCCCCAAACGAGTAAAGCTCTAGCAGAAAACTCTACTAAAACCTCATGATCTTGAATTGCTACCTTGGATTGTTTATATAGACGTTTGGGATGCTTTACTTGGCTCCTAAGCAATCGTAATTCAAGTGAAATTCATCCTAAGTGTTTGAGTGGACTTAGGATTGCGTTTCTTGGGCTCCAAGGATCCAATTCTGAGTGGAATTGCTCTTTCCCATGGCAGGGGCACGGCCTTGACACGCCCGTGTAAATTGAGGCTCAGCATGTGTCTCTATTCTATTGATTTAGGCACGGCCGTGGCACACCCGTGCAAGTCGAGGGTCAAGCTGTGCTTCGGGTCTGTCAATTAGGGCACAACCATGTAGATCGGGGATAGGCCATGTTGGGCTTTTTGTCGATGAGACACGACTGTGTGAATTGGTGACAGGCCGTGTTCTAGGTAGATAACAAGGCACGGCCGTATGGAATAAAGCCCAGGTCGTGTCGACTTCTTGGGTTGGCCCAATTTGGTCCGTATTAAGCCTGTTTTACGTTCTTTTTATCCTTAGGTGTTCTCCTGAGTATAAGACATGAAAAGAAAGGATTAAGAGCACTTTTTTACATAAATTGAGGGCTAAATCATCCAAAAGCATACTAAATGTGGGATTAAAATATGTTGCTTTTACGGATTATCAAATACCCCCACACTTAAGTTTTTTCTTGTCCTCAAGCAAAATTCTCAATTTACAATTAAAACAAACTTTCCAAAATTCATAATTCCCATTGAAAATGACTCATCATAATTCATAGATAATTTATACATGAATCATTTAGCTCGAAGTGCCCTAAAGATTCAGACGAGATAAGTTATGATTTTGTAGCATGAAAACATAGGTGTCTCCCCTTATTTAAATAATTACCTTTGATTTAAAACCGACAAGGATTGACATCCTCACTAAAGATTCACTCAAAGCACTCAAAGTGTTTAAGGATCAAGAAAAAGCGCATAAAAGTCAAACCTAAAAAGCTAATCCCATTGGCTTGCCTGAAAATCAAATCTCCACCACTGTATATGAGATGATAAATAGATCAAAAGGTCTTTATTAGGGTTGTAACGGGGCTTGGGTTAAAAGTTGTGGATAAAGGCTAAATTAGAGTTAAAATCAAGATTGAATTGACTAATTACCTAATCAAAAAAATAATGAACTAAATATGAATATTTACATCGAATGAGAAGTAATAATACCATTATTGATAATTACTCTATAATAAAGAGTATTTTCTTCACTTTAAAATTCAATAATACTTTAATACGAGCTTTTCTTCAACAATTGGAGTTTAATTGCTCTAAGCTATTTTATTGAATAAACTTAGATTTTTATTTTTATTTTTATTTTATTTTAAGAACAAACTAAGTAAAACTTAATAGAGGAACTTTGATAATTGAAATATCCTAATTTGGAAATTGATCAAGTCAGTTCTCGATAGAGGAGTAGTCAAAAGAATGTTGATAACAGATACAAATGGATTTTAGGTTAATACTAGCGGGTGAGTCAATAAAAAGGTTGTTAGGATTCAACGGGGTTCACTAGGGGTTAATTTCTGTAGGTAGGCTTTTTAGTGGAGTGAACGGGTTAAAACCTAGGTGCCTTTATCATCTCAGTGTATCAAATCATTAATGTGGTCTCGACATGCATAAGCGAGGCAAGTTCTAAAATAACAGTTCAAAGTTGACACACTCAATATCATTAAAAGTGAGCATGAAAAATAATATATGCTCTATAAGGCTCAATATCTCACGAAATTATGGGTGTTTTAGACATCAATCCTATAGATTTCAAATTTCAAAGTAATACTGATTTAGTTCAACAACCTATCAATTTTATTTTTGAAAATAGACTTATCATGCTTGATTCTCTAGTATTCTTCAAATTTAATCATCAATGCACAATTAACTATGATTTGTTCTAAAACATATCAATAAAAATCATAAATCATTAGAAATTTGATCCTAATTAATATTATGAGAATAATACTTAAGATCAAGACTAATTTGTGGTTTTGGGAATTATGCAAAAGTTAGACACTATTACCCCCCACACTTAAGATTTACATTGTCCTCAATGTACAAAGATAGATAATGAAATTTATGTGCGAATCAAGAAGATAAGTGGAGAAAGTAATACTCCGAAATCGGATGATCTCGAGCGTCTTTGGTGGCGGTGATGGTGTTTTCTATGGGCTTGTGGAGTAGCTACTTGAGAAGCAATTTGCTAGATGAAGAAATTGGGTAGCTTTGTGAAGATATAGCCAAGAGATCTAGAGAAATAATAATAATATACTAATAATAAATTTAAAGATTAAGGAAATAAAAAGAAGGAGACTAAGAAGAAAACTAAAATTGAAAGAAAAGACTAATGGACTAAGAAGTCCTTATTGTTGGATGGTTTGCGAAGTGGGTGTGACCTCGAAGGCTGTGGTGTGTGACTCCCTAGTAGCCTTTAGAACCTAAAACCAAGAAACTAATATGAAATAAATTAAATTAAGTAGAAAAGAAGTATAGATAAGGAAAATAAAGGAGACGAGACAAGAAAAATAGAACCAAAATGGTTTCTGAGACCCTTGGCGTGTCAATTAAGTGAAGCTGCAGGCATGAACTCATCTTGAGGTCTCCTTTAAGAAGATAATGCTTACATTTCTTCGGCATCATCTTTGTGTTGCTCAAGTGTCTTGGATCTTTTCTATGAATTGGGAGAAAAATTTGAAAGAAAAGAGAAAGAATGAATGAGAAAGAAGATGGGACTAAAAGGACAGGCTGTGGGGATTTAAATTGGATTTCAAATCTGGCACGTTCCCACGCCCGTGTACCGAGGGTGGGTCGATTCACACGGCCGTGTCGCACGGCCGTGTTGTGGGATATGTTGTCCATCCATGCTCGTTTTGTTGGTCTGCACGCCCGTTCTTAAAAAGCCAGTATAGGAGCACGGTTGGAATGCACGGGCGTGGTCTGCCCGTGTTAAATAAGTCAGTATCTTAGCACGGCTGTGAGGCACGACCATGCTATTTTTGTCAGTGCCCATGCTGTGGGTGGTTGGATTCGTGACGTTGGGGGTGGTTGGACTGACTTGCACGACTCTGCTCTGTCAGTGTGGTAGTTTTGGTGGTCCACACCGCCTGTGGCCTAGAAATATGCACTTTTATGTTAGCTTTCAAAGAAATAATTAGGACAGAAAGATGAAAAGAAAAGAAACTGAAAATAAAAATTGTTAGTGTTCAGGTTGCCTCCTTAAAAGTGCTCGTTTATAGTCTTGAGCTAGACTATTCTTGTGTTGAAGATTTCAAGGAGGTTTAAAGGTTTGAATATCTTCCCTCATGTCTATAGTTCTTCTTTCATGAAAAAATTGGGGTTGAGAAGTGTTTACCTTGGAATTTATGAATATTGGATTGCTTACATTGACCGTGTTGTGGGGGAAGATTTTGTGTACCTCATCTTTTATTTTAAAGTGGTTCGATGTCCCTATGAGTTGTTCTGGCGGTCCCTCTGACTTTACTTCGTGTGGATCCATCTTTGCTTGTGTCTTCTGCTCTTCTAATTTGTCGACCTTAAGTGTACGTGATTCTTCTGTGTCGACTAAGATGCTATGGTTTGACTCATATTTGATGTCGTGTGGTGTTTCCTGCAATGAAGGTTGAATAATTTAATTATCAACTAGAGTAATTTCTGTACCTTCATCATTCATGGCTCTGGCTGTGTTGAGAGCTTGAAGATTTATTGATTCATCTCTTATATGAAGTATCAGTTCTCCTGTGGCAACATCAATCTTAGTTCTAGCAGTTGCTAGGAAAGGCCTTCCTAAAATGAAGGGGATTGAATTATCCTCATCCATGTCTAAAACAACAAAGTCTACTGGGAAAACAAATTTATCGATTTTGACTAAAACATCTTCAATAATGCCCCTAGGGATTCTAATAGTTTTATCAGCTAGTTGAATACTCATCCTAGTTTGTTTGGGCTTCCCTAGACCTAGTCGTTTAAACAGTGCATAAGGCATAACATTTATACTTGCCCCTAAATCAGCTAACGCATTATCAATAGTCAAACTACCAATTAAGCATGGAATCATAAAACTTCCTGGATCTTTTAGTTTTTATGGTAGCTTGTTCTGTAGCATTGCTGAGCATGTTGCGTTTAATTCCACATGGTGCTCTTCATCTATTTTGCGTTTGTTCGTCAAGAGCTTGCTTAAGAATTTCCTTACATCGGGCATCTAAAAAAGAGTTTCAAGAAGAGGTAAGTTAATATGTAATTTCTTCAAGAGTTTTAGAAACTTACTGAATTGTTCCTCTAAATCATCTTTTTCAATGCTTTAGGATAAGGTATGCGAGGTTGGTATTCTTTGATTACCGGTTTTGGCTTTTCTTGAGCTACCTTGGTCTTATCCTTACTTTCTTGCGCTGATGTGGGTCCATCTACTTCTGTACCCTGTTGAGTTGTAATGGCTTGGATTTGCTCTTTTGGGTTTATTTCTGTGTTGCTTGGTAGACGTCCTTGTTGGCGTTCAGAAATTAGCTTTGTGAGGTGTCCCACCGACCTAGTAAGTTCTCCAACTTGTTTCTCGAGTCCTTTCATCGACTTTTGTTGTTCATAAAGGTTTGTATCGGTCTTTTAAAGACGAGATTTTGTGGCTGCCATGAATTTTGCCAGCATCTCTTCAAGGCTTGATTTTCTTTCCTGTGGGTAGGGCTGATGTTGATAATTTGGAGGAGGTTGTTGCCTTTGAATTCCTTGATTTCCTTGTCCTCCCCACGAAAAATTTGGTTGGTTCTCCAACTTTGGGTTGTAAGTATTAATATAAGGATTATTATTAGATCGTAATTGTTACCTATATAGTTTGTGCGCTCATTTTACGCTCTGGTTGGTAGGGTGGGTACTCGGATTCGCCACATTCCGCTTGCTTCGCATTGCATTCTTGAATGTACTGCGAAGAACATAAATTATCAAGCTTTTTATTCATTAACTCCACCTGTTGTGACATTATTCTCGTCTATGTTGAAAACTCGGCTGATTTTGTCGGCCTTGCCCTTGTGATTTGCCATTATAAGTGTTCAATGACATCTCCTCAATAAAATCGTTGGCCACTTGAGGAGTTTTGTTGTTCAAAGTTCCACCGGATGATGAATCAATCATTTGCCTTGTTGAAGAATTCACACCATTGTAGAAAGTTTGGACTTGAAGCCACAAAGGTAATCCGTGGTGTGGGCATCTCCTTAGGAGATCCTTGTATCTTTCTCATGCATCATATAATGTTTCTGCGTCATTCTGCACAAAAGAAGATATGTCATTCCTAAATTTGGCCGTTTTGGCTGGTGGAAAATACTTTAAAAGTAATTTTTCAGTCATTTGGTCCCATGTTGTGATTGACCCTCGTGGTAACGAGTTCAACCACTGCTTTGCTTTATTCCTTAATGAAAAAGGAAATAACCGAAGACGTATGGCATCATCAAAAACACCATTTATTTTGAAAGTATCATAGAACTCTAAGAAATTAGCTATATGAGTATTTGGATCTTCGTCCTGCAATCTATCAAATTGAACAAACTGTTGAATCATTTGTATTGTGTTAGGTTTTATTTTAAAATTATTAGCAGCAATAGCAGGCCTAACAATACTAGATTCTGCTCCTGTCAAATTAGGTTTAGCATAATCATACATAGTACGCGGAGCATTCTGATCTTGCGTATCAGGTGGATTATTTTCGGCCATCCCTTCAGTAGGATTGGATCTGTTTTGTTGTTCTTCTCTTTGATAGTCTAGAGCTCGTCTAGTTTCTCTGCGATTTCTACGAGCGATAGCTTCAATATCACTGTCATATTCTAATGGTCTTCTAGGGTTTCTTCTAGTCATAAACTAGAGGTACCTTGCAAGTTTAATAAAGAAAGAGGATTAGAAATTTAATAAAAAAATAGAAATAATGGCTAAAGTAATAAAAATAGAGCTTTCGTAATATTTTAGAATTCCCCGGCAATGGCGCTAAAAACTTGACCGCTGCAAAATAGTCTAGTTTTAATATTTATAAAAGAGTGATCGAACACATGGACCGATCATGACAACGATTGAGGCAAGTGCACCTATCGAACAATAGTATAGCTCAGGCAAGAATATCTTATCGAACCCAAGGAACCTAAAAGTAATTATTTAGCCTTAAATATGAAGTGATTAATTAGCTTATCTAAGGCTAAGGAAATACTTAAACTAAATGCAAAGACAAAATAATAAACTGGGAAAAGACTTTGGAAAGCTCAGTTGATAAAGACGATACACTCGGGAAGAATCCACCTATGACTTCACTTATTATCTAACTTTCAATTCATATGATTTCTTTTACTTAGCTTGATCCGTGAGACTCCTTAATCTATATTAAACCTTCTCTTGAAGCGAATAACATCTAACCTTAGGTTAATTAGTGGAACTTTCATTCTCTTATAATAACCCACTAAGGAAGCAGTAAATCGATCAATGGACTCCCATATTAGGTTTCACCCTAATCCGGCAAAATCTCATAACCCTATCTCTAGGCACCCTATCAACTCCGCTTAATTATGCTCGATCTACTCTTAGGAAGGGTCTATTCCTCCTCCACCTAAGCACATCAGATTAAATTAAGCCACATAATTAAGAACAAACTAAGTATTTATCATATAAACCAATAAATCAAATAACAAAATCCATCATAGGTTTCATCCCCTTCAGGTATCTGACGGATCTAGTTCATAATAAAATAAGAAAACATCTCAAGAGAAAAGATAAAACAAACATAAGAAATCCTTAAAACCCCCTGAAGGAATTGAAGGAGGTCTTGAGTAGAATTTCGACTCTTCGAGATGGATCAACTGGCTATCTTCGAGTAATTCCCCAAACGAGTAAAGCTCTGGCAGAAAACTCTACTAAAACCTCATGATCTTGAATTGCTACCTTGGATTGTTTATATAGACGTTTGGGATGCTTTACTTGGCTCCTAAGTACTCGTAATTCAAGTGAAATTCGTCCTAAGTGTTTGAGTGGACTTAGGATTACATTTCTTGGGCTCCAAGCATCCAATTCCGAGTGAAATTGCTCTTTTCCGTGGCAGGGGCACGGCCTTGATACGTTGTGTAAATTGAGGCTCAGCCCGTGTCTCTATTCTGTTGATTTAGGCACGATCGTGGCATACCCGTGCAAGTCGAGGGTTAGGCCATGCTTCAGGTCTATCAATTAGGGCATAGCCATGTAGATCGAGGATAGGCCGTGTTGGGCTTTTTGTTGACAAGACGCGATCGTGTGAATTGGTGACAAGCCGTGTTCTAGGTAGATAACAAGGCACGACCATGTGGAATAAAGCCCAGGCCGTGTCGACTTCTTGGGTTGGCCCAATTTGGTCCATATTAAGCCCGTTTTACGTTCTTTTTATCCTTAGGTGTTCTCCTGAGTATAGGACATGGAAAGAAAGGATTAATAGCACCTTTTTACATAAATTGAGGGCTAAATCATCCAAAAGCATACTAAATGTGGGATTAAAATATGTTACTTTTACGGTTTATCACAAGCAAAGGCTTAAGTGTAGGAATATTTGATAAACCTTAATTTATAAATATTTTAGCCTCATGCTTGGCTTATTTTGGATGAATTTTCATTAGATTTGATGAATTCAATGCTCCTAATCCCTTAATTTCATGTTTTATAATCAGGAGAGCTTAGGGAGTCGAAAAGAATGATAAACGGGCCAAAACAGGATGAAATGGGCCTACCTAGGAAATCAACACGGCCGTGTGTCACGAGCAGGATTAAACATGGCCTGGATCAACATACACGGGCAGACCACACGGCCGTGTGTGGCAAGCAGAAGTGAGCACAGTCTAAGGAATTGAACACAAGCGTGTCACACGGGCGTGTCCATGCCTTATCAAAGTTAAATTCTATTCGGAATAAGCCACTTGTGGGCCAAAAGAGGTATTCCAAAGCCTATATAAACACTCTAGGGGAAACTTAAAAGAGGATGCTGAATAGAAGGCAGAAAATACTCAAAGACAGCCATCGAGAGTAGCTCGGAAGAAGGATCTCCATCAAGACTGAAGACCTCCCATTAAGTTTTTTAGAAGTTTTTGGATTTTCTTATGTTTTGTTGTTTTCCATATTTTAAGATTTTCCCCCTCCCTTAGATATCTAAGGATGAAACCTATGACAGATCTTATTGTTTCTTGATTTATAAGATAAATACTTGTTCTTATTCTTAATTGTCGGTTCTTATTCTTGTTTTGATAATTCAAGTTATTGATTCAAGTCGAATGTGCTTATTCAGTGGAGCAAAAGTCCCTGTTTAAGAGTAGATCAACACACTTAAGCAGAGTTGATTGTAACCCTAGAAATAGGGCGAAGAAAATCTTCCAGATTAGAGTCAAATCTAATAAGGAAATCCATAGATCGAGTTAATGCGACAATATAGGTTTTAATTAGAAAGAAATTTCAATTAATCAACCTAGAGTTAGTTTTTTTTAGTCTTGAAAAAGATATTAACATAAATCAGGGATTTCTAAGAATTAAGTCAAGTGAATAAATCATATGAATCAAAAGTAATAAGTGAAGTCTAGGTGGAGTCTTGCTTAGGTATTGCCTATCTCATAAAGTTGTCTAAAGTAGTTTCCAAATTCGTTCTCTATCATGTTTTTAATTAAGTTTTAGTTTAAAAAGAAATCACTCCAATTCTGAGGCTAGATAATAGAAAGATAGTAATTACTAGTACTCTTGGTCCTTGAGGATACGATATTACCGGTCTTACCATAACTATACTATTGAACGATAGGTGCACTTGCCTTTATTGTGATCGTAGTTAGTTTGAGACACATCAAACACTATGTGAGGTAACAAGGTATCCTTACCTCGAAACAATTTAATTACAATAATCTTGCAAGTTATGCAAGGCATATGTATCGCCAAATACAATGCTAATCTAATCTTCATCTACCTTAGAAGAATTAAACATGCACTGATTAAGTACCGTGTCCATTAATTACAATTTCAATGCATTTAAATAATTACAATTTAATTACAATAATCTTGCAAGTTATGCAAGGCATATGTATCAAAATATCTTTTTAATTTACATTGTTTTTATTATGAACAAATCTCTAAGTATTCATGTCTTTGAAATGGTTATTTTAATCAATCAAGCATTTTATCGAGGCCTATAATAGCATAAACATAAATTTAACAAATCAAGAGGACGGAATGCAATCAACCCAACATGAATTAATTCAAGCTAGATTGATTAAAATAACCATTTCAAAGACATGAATACTTAGAGATTTGTTCATAATAAAAACAACAGAAATTAAAAAGATAGGGAACAAGAAGCAAATCTGGCGTTTCTCAATAGCTTGACTGATTGCTCCTCCTTTTGTCTCCGTTGTCCCCACCGATCAAGGCTTCTACGAACACTCGTCTGCTGCCCCAAATGGCTAAGAAAACACCTCTTTCTCAGAGGGGAAATCGGCACAAGAAGGCTTGGTTTTTTTGGAGAAAAAGAGGGAATGGAGAGAAGAGAAGTGATGAGAGAATGAGAGTGTTGAGGGATGCTTTGAATGGGCAGAAAAGGGGGTTTATATAGCTAAGGATGGCTACTAAAAATAGAAAACTTCAGCAGCCAAAGAGCCCCCTCATGGCCGGCCTCTTACATGGCAAACTTGAGACTTTCAACTTTGCTAAAATTAGCTTGGGGTAAATTCGTAAAGCCTTAATTTAAGGTAGGGTTTAAATGCAATTTGGAAGTCTTCCAAGGGCCTTTTTGCAAGCTCATTTAATCAGCTAAAATGCTGATTTGGGTCAGTATTTGAATGGTTCTGGGCTACCCAATTGGTGGCTGGTTCGGTTCGCTTAATTTGGTTCAACTGGTGCGGCTCAATTGGGCCCTTTTTCTATAATTAATTAAAATTTATTTATTTAGCCCAATTTAGATTTGGAATAAATTAAAATTAATTATATTATGAATTAATACACAAATTTGGACCATCTTAGGCTGGAAATTATTTTGCCTTGTTACTTCGAATTGCTTCTCGATTTTGTTCTTCTAACTTGTCTCTAGGGTTAATTTTGCCCTTTATGCGAATCTGTAAAAAATAATAAAAATTCACTAAAATAATTGTAAAATTGACTAAAATTAACATGTTCAAATTTTTAATACAATTTAATTATTTTATAAAAATTAATTATTTTATGATAAAAATTCTATCGAGAATGCATGATTTTAAGTAAAATTAGGTATGAAAAAGTATATAAATCTTTGTGTTTCCAGATACGCAACTTACCGAGCATTTGAGAATCGTGTTACATACTCTGAGATATAAGCAATTGTATTCAAAATTTAGTAAATGTGTGTTTTGGTTGCGTGAGGTTGGTTTTTTGGGGCATATAGTATCAGCTGCGGGGATACGAGTTGATCTAAGCAAGATTTTAGCAATTTTAGATTGGAAACCTCCGAGAAATGTGTTTAAAGTTTGCAGTTTTAAGACTAGCGGGATATTATAGACGGTTCATAAAAGGGTTTTCAATGATTGCAACTCCGTTGACAAGATTGCTACAGAAAGATGTTAAATTTGAGTGGTCAGAAAAGTGTCAGTAGAGTTTTGAAAAGTTGAAAGTATTGTTGACAAAGGCGCCAGTGTTAATTCAACTTGAATCGGATAAGGAATTCATAGTTTATAGTGATGCATTGTTGAATGGTTTAGGTTGTGTGTTGATGCAAGAAGGCAAAGTTATATCCTATGCTTCGAGACAATTAAAACCGCATGGAAAGAGTTACCCGATGCATGATCTTAAATTAGCAGCTATTGTATTTGTGTTAAAGATTTGGCTTCACTATTTATTTGGTGACAAATGTCACATTTATACTGATCACAAAAGCTTGAAATATCTGATGACATAGAGAGATTTGAATCTGCGATAGAGAATATGGTTAAAACTGTTAAAAGACTACGAGCTTATGATTGAATATCATTCGGGAAAAGCTAATGTTGTTGCTGACGATTTAAGCTGAAATTCCTTATTCGCTTTACGAGAATGAATAAACAGGTAGATTTGTGTGATAATGGTTCAATTATAGCTGAGTTGAAAGTGAAGCCATTGTTTATACAGAAATTTTGATGCCCAAAAAAATTGAAGCTGAGATGTTGGCAAAACAAGCTCAGTGTGGTTTGAATTCTAATTCATAATTTCAAGTTGATAATAATGATTGTATGAGATTCTGAGATCGGATTTGTGTTTTGAGGAATTCAGAGTTGATTCAGTTGATTTTGAACGAGGCTCATAGTAGTCGTTTGCTTGTTCATCTAGGAAGTACAAAAATGTACAATGATCTAAAATAGTTTTATTGGTGGCATGTTATGGAACGGGATATCTCAGAGTATGTTTAGAGATGCTTAGTTTGTTAGCAAGTCAAAGCTGAACATCAGGTACCTTCAGGCTTATTACAGCCGATCATGATTCCTGAGTGGAAATAGGAGAGAATCACGATGGACTTTGTGCGGGATTACCTCTGTCTCCAAGAAAAAAAGATGCAATCTGGGTGATAGTTGACAGATTAACTAAATCAGCTCATTTTATTCCAGTGAGAATAGATTATTCGCTTGATAAGTTAGCTGAATTGTATGTACCAGAGGTTGTACGATTACACGGGTACCATTATCTATTGTGTCTGATAGAGATCCGAGGTTTACTTCACGGTTTTGGAAGAAACTGTAAGAGGCTTTAGGTACGAAGTTGCACTTCAGTACTGCTTTTCATCCGCAAACAGATGGTCAATCTGAGTGGATCATTTAGATTCTTGAGGATATGTTAAGATGTTGTATTCTTGAGTTTGAAAATACGTGGGAAAAGTAGCTTATATTGATTGAATTTGCATATAATAATACTTTTCAATCAAGCATTAAAATGGCACCATATGAGGCTCTTTACGGTCGTAAATGTAGAACTCCATTGTATTGGACTAAGCTTAGTGAGAATAAGATTCACGAGGTTGACTTGAGAAAAGAGAATGAGCAGAAAGTGAAAGTGATCCGTGACAGTTTGAAAGAGGCATCAGATCGTCAGAAGTCTTACGTAGATTTGAAATGAAAAGATATTGAATTTAAGATCGGTGATAAAGTGTTTTTCAAAAAGTGTCTCCATGGAAGAAAATACTCTGATTTGGCAAAAAGTGCAAATTAAGTCCGAGGTTTATCAGGCCAAATGAAATTATTGAACGAATTGGGCCAGTTGCTTATAGATTGTTGTTGCCATCTGAACTAGAGAAGATTCATACTGTGTTTCATGTATCGATGCTTCGACGATACAGATCTAATCCATCACATGTGATTGCCCCTACTGAAGTTGAGATTCAATCTGATCTATCGTATAATGAAGAACTGATTCAAATTCTGGCTCGTGAAATCAAAGAGTTGAGAAATAAGAAAATTGATTTAGTGAAAGTGTTATGGCATAGACACGGAGTTGAAGAGGATACGTGGGAGCCTGAAGATACAATGAGAGAGTAATACCTGAATCTATTCACTGGTAAGGTTTTAGGGGACGAAAATCCCTAAGGGGGGACAGTTGTAATAGTCTGGTTTAGACCCTAGTCGGAATAGTTGTTTTAAGACCACAAATCCAAGGTCAAAGAAATAATTTAATATTATTTTTTATGTTTATGTCATGTGATAAAGTATGTGTGAAAGTTCTATGTGAAAATTTTATCGTTTGTGTGTTGATTTGTGAAAAGGACCTAATCACATAAAATGAAAAAGTTATGTGCTAGTAATTAAAAGTGCTTAATTGCCATGTCTTATTAAATGAGACATCCTTATGTTGTTATTAAACCATTAATAGATTGGATAGACAAAAATGGGTTAAAGTTAGTGGAATTTTATATGAAATCACAAATGTTATAATGATAATTAGTTAATTATATGTGCATTAAGTAAAAACTAAGCCAAAATTTCATTTAATACATCCATCTTCCACCGAAAATAGAAAGAATAAATAAGGTTTAAAGCTTTGAAGGTTTCAGCTAGAATTTGGCTTGATTAAGGTATGTGTTTTGATCCGTTTTTGATAATTTTTATATTTTTTGTGATCGTTGCTTTGTGTTCTATCAAGCCCATGTGATAAACCGTAAAAGTAACATATTTTAATCCTACATTTAGTACACTTTTGGATGATTTAGCCGTCAATTTATGTAAAAAGGTGCTCTTAATCCTTTCTTTACATGTCTTATACTTAGGAAAGCACCCGATAACAAAAAGAATGAGAAACGGGCTTAAAACAAACCAAATTGGGCCAACCCAAGAAATCGACACGGCCTGGACTTCAAGCCACACAGTCGTGCTTTGCCATTTACTTCACACGGCCATGCCACGATTTACACGGCCGTTCCCAAAATGACAGAATCAAGGCACGACCCAATCCCAAATTAGACGGGCGTGTACTATGGGAGTGCTCCTGCTACGGGAATGAGCAATTTCACTTGGATTTGGATACTTGAAGCCAAAGAAACATACTCCTAAGTCCACTTAAACATCCTAGGAGGAATTCTACTTGAATTAGGATACTTAGGAGCCAGGTAAAGCATCTCAAAGCATATATAAACACCCAAGGTAACAACTAAAAAGGGGAGTTCGGCAGAAGCCGAAATAGGGGGTAGAGTTTTCTCCAAAGTTTTCATCTTTTAGGGAATCACTTGAAGATAGCCAGTTGATCCATCTCAAGAAGCTGAAACTTTATTCAAAAAGGAGGATCTCCTCTTCAATTCCTTCAAGGAGTTTTAGGGATTTCTTATGTTTTGTTTTATCTTTTCTCTTGAGATGTTTTCTTATTTAGTTATGAACTAAACCCTTTAGATACCTGAAGGGGATGAAACCTGTGATGGATTTTGTTATTTGATTTCTAAATTATATGAGAATTACTTAGCTTGCTCTTAATTATGTTGCTTAATTTAATCTGATGTGCTTAGGTGGAGGAGGTATAGACCCTGCCTAAGAGTAGATCTAGCATAATTGAGTGGAGTTGATCGGGCGCCTAGAGATAGGGTTATGAGATTTTGCCGGATTAAGGTGAAACCTAATATGGGAATCTATTGATCGCTTTACTGCTTCCTTAGGGGTTATTATAAGAGAACGAGAGTTCCACTAATTAACCTAAGGTTAGACGTTATTTGCCTCGAGAGAGGGTTTAATATAGGTTAGGGAGTCTCACAGATCAAGCTAAGTAAAGAAATCATATGGTTTGGGGAATAAATGATAAAGTGAAGTCATAGGTGGAATCTTCCTGAGGGTATCGTCTTCATCAACTGAGTTTTCCTAAAGTCTTTCTCTAATTCATTCTTTCGTCTTTGCATCTAGTTTAGTTTTTCATTAGTTTCATAAACCAATCACTCCATATTTCAGGCTAAATAATAGAAAGAAAGTGAGTAGTAGTACTTTTAGGTTCCCTTGGGTTCAATAAGATATTCTTGCCTAAACTATACTACTGTTCGATAGATGCACTTGCCTCTATCGTTGTCACAGTTAGTCTATAGGTTCGATCATTCTTTTTATAAATATTAAAACTCGACTATTTGACATGATCAAGTTTTTGACGCCGTTGCTGAGGAACACAAAAATATTAAGAAAGCTCTATTTTTATTACTTTAGCCAATTTTTTTATTACAATTTATTATTATTTATTATTATTATTATTATTATTATTATTATTTTTACTTTGCTAATTTTTCCTCTATTTTGCTTTTGGCATAAAATTTTAGTCTATGGAAAAGATGGCACTAAATAATATATAATGGCAAGGCATGGGGGCAATTCCTACTAAAGAAACCAGTGTTTTCAACCTCGACGTGGTCACCAGGTTATCTAATCAATTAGAGATGGTGAATAAAAAGATTGATGATTGGTATAGTCCCTAGCAAGTACATCCAGAAATACAATATGATTTGAATCTAAGAGGTGTGGCGAATCCTTTGTACCCACCCTACGGATATGGCATGGAAAACGAGCAAGCTCACTATGCAGGTAACTATTCTAGATATCAAAATAATTTTTATAGTGACACTTATAATGTAGGTTGGAAGTACCATCCCAATTTCTCGTGGGATTATCAAAATAGCCAAAGATCGGAACTTCCTCCAGATTTTCAACAACCACCTCACCAACAAGAAGAGGAGCCGAATCTTGAAGAGATGCTGACGAATTTCATGGTAGCCACAGATTCTTGTCTCCAAAAGACTGAATCAGCACTTGATGAACAACAAAAATTGATCAAAGGGATCGAGAATCAAGTTGGAGAACTTACTAGGTCAGTGGGACATCTTGCAAAGCTAATACGACCGCTAGGACGTCTACCAAGTAACACCGAGGTTAACCCAAATGAGTAAATTCAAGCCATCACAGCTCAAGACAGTAAGGGGTTAGATGAACCAAACTCAATACAAGAAAACAAGGTAGACGAAGGTAAGGTAGAGGTAACACAAGAAAAGCTGAAACTGGTAATCAAGGAGTACAAACCTCGCATACCTTATCCCGAAGAAATGAAAAGAGACGATTCAGAGGAACAGTTTGGTAAGTTTCTTAAACTCTTAAAGAAAGTACATATTAACTTTCCTCTCCTTGAAGCTCCTTTTTAGATACCAGACTCAAGGAAATTTTTAAGATAGCTCTTGACCAACAAACGTAAATTAGAGGAAGAGCACCACGTGGAGCTAAATGCAATGTGCTCAGCAATTCTACAAAATAAACCGCCATGAAAATTAAAAGATCCAGGGAGTTTTACAATCCCATGTTTAATTGGTAGTTTATCTATTGGTAATGCTTTAGCTAATTTAGGGTCAAGCATCAATGTTACGCCTTATAAAATGTTTAAACAACTAGGTCTAGAGAAACCCAGACAAACTAGGATGAGCATTCAGTTAACTGATAAAACTATCAGAATTCCTAGGGGTATAATAGAAAATGTTCTAATCAAAATTGATAAATTCATATTCCAGTAGATATTGTTGTCTTAGACATGAATGAGGACAATTCAATTCCTTTAATTTTAAGAAAACCCTTTCTAGCAACTGCCAGGGCTAAAATTAATGTTGGTACAGGAGAACTCATTCTTTGTGTAGGTGAGAATCAATCAGTTTACAAGCTTTTGACTCGACTAGGACATCAAGTGATGAAGGTGAGAAAGTAACTTCAGTTGATAATCAAATTGTTCAACTTTCACAACAGGAAACACCATAAGGCTACAAACTTGAGCCAAATCATGGGCCCCAAGCCGTACAAGCTCATAATAGTGAATTGTTAGTGGATCCAAACCCAAGAGAAGAACTTGTGGTAAGAAAAGGTAAGGTTGAGGTGTACTATGATTTACCAAAATCAACAATTACAGAGTACCAACCTCGTGTGCCATATCCTGATATAATAAAGAAAGACCACACAGAGGAAGAATTGGTGAACTCACACTTCGTGTAGACGACGAAACAATCACTCTTCAAGCTCTTAACTCAGCTAGGACATCGAGTAATAAAGGTACGAATGTTAATTCTATTGATAATCATTTAGTTCAACCTTCTTTACAAGAAGCATCACGAAATCACTTAGCTGAGCAAGATCCTAGACCTCGTGCCAACAAAGAAGAAATATATAAGGAACAAAGCCTTAGGGTTGACAAACTAAAAGAGCAGGAAACACAAATCAAAGAGGAACAGAACCGCATACGAAATGAAACCGAAGGAGCCCTGCAGGCAGTGATAGGAACAACGAATCACTTCAAATTAGGAGATCGGTATTGTTGAATAAAGAAGACCCTCGAATCATCAATTCAGACCTCAAGACAAATGAAGAAATCACTTTTGAGGTACTTAATGTCTTCCTATACGGAACAGTCGAGGTCAGCAATCCTAAATTCGTCACTTTTGAGGTAAACATTATCGATTTAAACTATATATCCATAACCGAAGTGATTGCATGAGAAGGATTTTCACCTCCTCAAACCACCATGACCATATGAATGAGAGGTAAAGTCTAGCTAAGACTATAAACGAGCGCTTCTCGGGATGCAACCCGAGCACTAACCCTATTTTTACATTTTTTAATTTTTAATCTTTAATTTTTTTCTTTTCTTTGTCTTTTTAGCACCTAACCATAAACTAACCAAAGAGAAGATTTCTAGGCCACATGGCCCTACACAGGAGTGCCCGTGGTCGTGTGGAAGCCAGGGGATGAACCATAGGCGTGCTAGTAGCCGTGCACGACATAGAAAATTTTTTTTCCTAACACGGGTGGCGATGACAGTCCACGCCTGTGATGACACCCCGTGTGAGGTTACTACTTGTGAAGCACGGGCTAAACACGGCCGTGCCTCCCAACCGTACCAACATTCTAACTTATCGAACATGGGAGGAGCACGCCCGTATTAAATGACCGTGTGAAGAAAGACACGGGCGTGCCACGACACCCACGGCCATGCCCGAACACACTGAATGTGTTCAAAATTCAAAATCCCAAAACACGGGCTACATCTCTATTTAAACCTCATTCCTCATTTTTCTAGTTGTCTTTTATTTTCCATTATTTATTTTTGTTTTATTTCATCATTATTTTTTTTACTTTATTTTATTTTATTTTCTTCATCTTATTCTTTATGGCATTTAGATTTAGCTTAGGATACAATAAAACCAAGCCGACCACTTTGAGGATTCAATTTTAAACGGTTTGAGACGCTTCCCCACGTTCACCTCCAATCTTATCCGGTTTCTTTTCATAGACTTCATACAAAAATTTAGGAAGTGTTACTTCTCCCCTTCTCTTTTGATTTTATTATTACATAATTATTTATCTATCTTTGTACATTGAGGGCACTGTACATCTTAAGTGTGAGGGGTAAAAATACCTGACTTTTTGCATTATTCTCAAAATTTACATTATTCTCAAATCCTGAACTTTAAACTTGTTCAAAAGTATTTTTTTCATAATACAAATTAGGATGAAATTTCTAATGATTTATGATTATTATTGAAATGTTTTAGAGTAAGTCATGGTTAATTGTGCATTGATGATTAAATTTGAAGGATACTAGAGAATCAAGCATGATAAATCTACTTTCTAAAAATTAAAATTGATGGGTCGTTGAACTGAATTTGAGTATTACCATGAAATTTGGAATTTATAAGGATTGATGTCAAAAACACCCATAATTTTTTGTGAGATTTTGAGCGTTATAGAGCATATATTCTTTTTCGTGCTCACTTTATTAATTATGAGTGTGTCAACTTTAAACCGTTATTCTAGAACTTGCCTCGTTTATACATGTGAAGACCACACTTTTGATTTGATATATAGAGATGATAAAGGCACCTAGGTTTTAACCCATTCACTCCACTATAAAGCCTACCTACATAAATAACCCCTAGTGAACCCATTTGATCCTAACAACCCTTTTTATTGAATTACCCATTTGATATTAACCCAAAACCCTTTGTATTTGTTATCAACATTCTTTTGACTACCCCTCTATCGAGAATTGATTTGATCAGTTGCCGAATTAGGTTATTTCAATTATCAAAGTTCCTTCTATTATGTTTTTTTAGTTTGTTCTTAAAAAAAACCAAATATATTCAATATTAGTTATATGATTAAATAGGCTCACACTTTTAAAACCCAATTGTTGAAGAAGAGCTCTTAGTATAAGTATTGTCAAGTAAAAGTACTATTAGATTTTGATTTAGGTGATTACTTATATTAGTCCATATTTCTAGTAGGTAACTTGTCAGTCAAGTCTCGATTCTAACCTTCTAATTTTGGCTTGTATTCGCACCTTTTAACCCAAGCCCCGTTACAATCCTGATTAAAGACCTTTTGATTTGTGTATCATCTCATATACAGTGGTGGAGATTTGATTTTCAAGCAAGCATATGGAATTAACTTTTCAGGTTCGACTTATGAATGCTTTTTCTTAATCTTTAAACACTTTGAGTGATTTGAGTGGACTTTTACTGAGGATGTCAATCCTTGTCGGTTTTGAATTAAAGGTAATTATTCAGATAAGGGGAGGCACCTATGTTTTCGTACTACAAAGGTATGACTTATCTTGATTAAATCTTTAGGGTTCTTTGAGTTTAATTAACCATGTATAAATTATCTATGAATTATTATGAGACATTGTCGATAGGAATTATGAATTATGGAAAGTTCGTTTTAATTGTAAGTTGAGAATTTTGCTTGAGGACAAGCAAAAGCTTAAGTGTGGGGGTATTTGATAAGTCGTAAAAGTAACATATTTTAATCCCACATTTAGTATGCTTTTGGATGATTTAGCCCTCAATTTATGTAAAAAGGTGCTCTTAATCCTTTCTTTTCATGTCTTATACTCAGGAAAGCACCTGAGAACGAAAAGAATGAGAAACAGGCTTAAAATGGACCAAATTGGGCCAACCCAAGAAATCAACACGGCTTGGACTTTAAGCCACACGGCCGTGCCTTTTCATTTACTTCACATGGCCATGCCACGATTTACATGGCCGTGCCCAAAATGACAGAATCAAGGCACGGTCCAATCCCGAATTACACGGGCGTGTGCCATGGGCGTGCCCCTGCTAGGGAATGAGCAATTTCACGTGGATTTTGATGCTTGAAGCCAAAGAAACATACTCCTAAGTCCACTTAAACATCCTAGGAGGAATTCTACTTGAATTAGGATACTTAGGAGCCAAGTAAAGCATCTCAAAGCCTATATAAACATCCAAGGTAGCAACTAAAAAGGGGAGTTCGGTAGAAGCCGAAATAGGGGTAGAGTTTTTTGCCGAAGTTTTCATCTTTTAGGGAATCACTTAAAGATAGCCAGTTGATCCATCTCAAGAAGCGAAACTATACTCATGACGGAGGATCTCCTCTTTAATTCCTTCAGGGAGTTTTAGGGATTTCTTATGTTTTGTTTTATCTTTTCTCTTGAGATGTTTTCTTATTTAGTTATGAACTAAAACCTTCAGATACTTGAAGGGGATGAAACCTGTGATGGATTTTGTTATTTTATTTCTAAATTATATGAGAAGTACTTAGTTTGTTCTTAATTATGTTACTTAATTTAATCTGATGTGCTTAGGCGGAGGAGGAATAGACCCTACCTAAAAGTAGATCTAGCATAATTGAGCAGAATTGATCGGGTGCCTAGAGATATGGTTACGAGATTTTTCCAGATTAGGGTGAAACCTAATATGGGAATCCATTGATTGATTTACTACTTCCTTAGGGGGTTATTATAAGAGAACGAAAGTTCCACTAATTAACCTAAGGTTAGACGTTATTTGCCTCGAGAGAGGGTTTAATATAGGTTATGGAGTCTCATGGATCAAGATAAGTAAAGAAATCATATGGTTTGGGGAATAAATGATAAAGTGAAGTCATAGGTGGAATCTTCCTGAGGGTATCGTCTTCATCAACTGAGTTTTCCTAAAGTCTTTCTCCAATTCATTCTTTTGTCTTTACATCTAGTTTAAGTTTTCATTAGTTTCATAAACCAATGACTCCATATTTTAGGCTAAATAATAGAAAGAAAGTGAGTAGTAGTACTTTTAGGTTCCCTTGGGTTCGATAAGATATTCTTGCCTAAACTATACTACTATTCTATAGGTACACTTGCCTCTATCGTTGTCATAGTTAGTCTATAGGTTCGATCATTCTTTTTATAAATATTAAAAATAGACTATTTGACATGATCATCATGTCTCAATTTCTAAATTTATTTGATAAACCGTAAAAGTAACATATTTTAATCCCACGTTTAGTATGCTTTTGGATGATTTATCCTTGATTTATGTAAAAAGGATCTCTTAATCCTTTCTTTTCATGTTTTATACCCAGGAAAGCACCCAAGGATAAAAAAGAAAGCAAAATAGGCTCAAAAGGGACCAAATTGGGCCAACTCACAAAATCGGCACGGTCTGGACTACAAGCCATACGGCTGTGCCTCAAAAATTATCTAGAACACAGCCTCAACCCTAATTTACACAGCTGTGCCCCAATCGACAAGTCCAAACACGGCCTGGCCACAACTTACACGGGCGTGTGCCATGGGTGTGCCCCTACCGCGGGAAAGAGCAATTTCATGTGGAATTGGATGCTTGAAGGAAAAGAAACATACTCCTAAGTCTACTTAAACACCCTAATAGTAATTCTACTTGAAGGAGATACTTAGAAGCCAAGTAAAGCATCTCAAGGCCTATATAAACACCCCAAGGCAGCTATTCTAGGGGGACGCAGTTTGGCAGAAGCCTTCTGCTAGAGCTTTCATTTAGGGAATTACTCCAAGGTTGCCAGTTGATCCATCTCAAGAAGCTGGAGTTCTACTCAAGACGAAGGATCTCTTCTTCAATTCCTTCAGGGAGTTTTAGGGATTTCTTATGTTTTGTTTTATCTTTTCTCTTGAGATGTTTTCTTATTTTGTTATGAACTAAACCCTTCAGATACCTAAAGGGGATGAAACCTAGATGAATCTTGTTATTTGATTTTTGATTTATATGATATGTACTTAGTTTGTTCTTAATTATATTGTTAATCTAATCTGATGTACTTAAGTAGAGGAGGGATAGACCCTTTCTAAGAGTAGATCTAGCATAATTAAGTAGAGTTGATCGCACGCCTAGAGATAGGGTGACGAGATTTTGCCGGATTAGGGTGAAACCTAATATGGGAGTCCATTGATCGATTTACTGCTATTCTAGGGGGTTATTATAAGCGAACGAGAGTGCTACTAATTAACCTAGGGTTAGACGTTATTCGCCTCGAGAGAGGGTTTAATATGGGTTAGGGAGTCTTACGGATCAAGCTAAGTAAAGAAATCGTATGATTCAGAGTTAAATAACAAATGAAGTCTAGGTGGATTCTTCCTGAGGGTATCGTCGTGATCAATTGAGTTTTTTCTAAAGTTATTTCCCAATTCACTCTTTTGTCTTTGTGTCTTTAGAGTAGTAGTAGTTAGTTTAATTTAGTTCAAATCAACTTCACTATATTTTTAAGGCTAAATAATAAAAAGAAAGTTAGTATTAGTACTTTTAGTTCCTTTGGGTTCGACAATCTGGTATTGCCTAAGCTATACTACAGTTCGATAGGTGCACTTGCCTTTAATCATTGTCAAAGTTAGTTTCCAGGTTTGATCATTCTCTTTATAAATTTTAAAACTCTGATTTACAGCAATCAAGTTTTTGGCACCGTTGCCGGGGAACTAAAATATTAAGAAAGCTCTATTTTTATTACTTTAGCCATTATTTTTTATTTTTATTATTTTTGCAATTTACTTTTTTTTCACCGATTTCCTTTCTTTCTTTACTTACAAGGTACCTCTCGTTTATGACTAGAAGGAACCCGAGAGGACCTTTGGTATACGATAGTGATATTGAAGCTACCGCTTAGAGAACTCACAGAGAAATCAAGCGAGCCCTAAATTGCACAGAGGAGAATCAAGAAGGCAGATCCAATCCTACTGAAAAGATGGACGACACAACCACAAGATGTGGGGGGTAACAATGCTCCACGTACTATGTTTAATTATGCTAAATCGCATTTAACAAGAGCAGAATCAAGTATTGTTAGGCATGCTATAGCTGCTAACAATATTGAATTAAAGCCTAACACAATACAAATGATTCAACAATTTGTTCAATTTGATGGTTTACAGGACGAAGACCCTAATACTCATATAGCTAATTTTCTAGAGTTCTGTGATACCTTCAAAATAAATGGTGTTTCTGACGATGCCATACGTCTTTGGTTATTCCCTTTTTCATTAAAGAATAAAGCCAAACAATGGTTAAACTCGTTACCACGAGGGTCAATCACTACATGGGAGCAGATGACCGAAAAGTTTTTATTAAAATATTTCCCACTGGCCAAAACGGCCAAATTATAGAATGATATCTCTTCTTTTGTGCAGATGGATTTAGAGACGCTAAATGATGCATGGGAGAGATACAAGGATTGTAACATCCTTAAAATGGGGTCTCTGCATTTTTCATGTGTTTGCATGTGATGGTATGTCTGCTGTGCTAGTTTAGCATGTCTTGGGGACTAGGCATGACCTCGGGTTAGTCCTGGGTCATGGCCAAAATTTTTGTTTAGCACTTAAGAGAAAGGAGTTAGGGAAAATAGGGGTTAAAAGAATTAATTTGAGGTTTTAGACACAAGAAAAGCCTTGGTAAAGTGGCAAGGAGGTGCCACTCAAGTCACAATGGAGGTGACGCCACAAGGGGTAAGGAGTACCTTGGTTCGAGCTGCAGAAATCCCTTTCTGTTCAATTATTTTTGATGCCACAAGCAAGCAGAGGTGTGCTCAGGTGGGACTCTCATGGATAGATGAGGATTCAGTCAACAAATTTGATATGGATAGAGAGGAGGGTTTTTAGGAATCGGCTAAGGGAGCATAGTGTTGGTCGAATGCCAAACACTAAGGGATGAGGAGGAATCGGTTGGGTTAGCAAAAGGGGTGTGCCGAAAGTTCTTTCATTCTTTTTGCCAAAACCTCCTCATTCCCATTCTCTTTTTCTTCTTCTTCCTATTTTGTTCAAAGCCAAAACCTACCCTCACATCTTCTCCTCTACTTTCTCTTTCTATTCCGTTCTTTCTTTTCTCTTAAACCCATTGCCAAATCTATCCCCTTCCACTTCTCTTCTCTTCACCATCTTTCCTGAATCAAACCATCACTTAAGCCGAAACCTTGTTGTTCTTCTCTTGGCCAAATACTTTGCTCATAAACCTCTCTCTTCTTGCGTTTTCTTTTCATCATCTCAAGTGCTGACATTCATCTCCTCTTTGGTTCTTTTTGTCGAATCTCTTGGTGAGTGATTTCTTCATCTTTTCTTCTTGATCGATTTGGGTAATGCAAATCTCTTTTGCCTTCAATCGCTAGTAATCAAAACCTTAATTTGTTCTTGTTCTATTTGGTAGCCGAAACCCCTAACACCAATAAAGGGTGCCAACCTTTGGTGTAAAGAAGCCGAATCAGTCATTAAGGTAAGGGGCAACTAACTCTTTTGGTTTCGATTCATGTTATGGCCGAATGGCCTTTAGATCTCTAATGATGTGTTAAGCCGATTGTAGGGGGAGGGAGAAGTAGCCGAATACAGTAAAGTTGGAGATTTGGTTGCCGATTAAGGGTTTGGCCGATTGTAAAGGGAGATCTTTTGAGTAGTTTCGAGATTTGGTTGGAGACCAAATCGGCCTTAAGGTGAGTGCTATATTTGGGCGACACATTCTTCGAGATTTCTAATAGAGCGAATGGGCTTTTGGGTTACTAACTAACGTTAGCCGATTGTAGGAGGAAGCAACGTTCGGGATCTCGTTAGTTTGCGTAGTCTCGGGATTCGCTTAGATTTACGAATAGCCAGGTGTGTAATGCTTACACACTTTATTAGTATAATATGCCTATTATGTTACTGTTTTAGCCAATGAAATCAGTGGTTATGCCTTGTGGGTATGAGCTTGGATTCCGGGTAAGTCCCCTGTTATGTGATTTTTGATATACATCATCATGTTATTGATATATGCTATGCTATGCGTTATTGCATGATACATGATATTATGTCACCTATGTTATGGACATGATGATGGGATTGATGAGAGGAGGGGGAAGGAATATTTGGACTGTCACCATTGGTTTTGACCACACGACGGTTGGCCCCGTCTTTGATATTATAATTTGTGACTAAGTCCTAGTGGTTTTGACCACCAGTGGTTTTGACCACATATGAATATTGTGACTCGTCCCAGTGGTTTGGTACCACAGTGGGTTGGCCCCACATGTTGATTACGGGATTGTCATCAGTGGTTTTGACCACACGATGGGTTGGCCCCATCACTCGATTCGTGACTACGGTTATCAGTGGTTTTGACCACACCATTATATATATTTGTGACTACGGTCACCAGTGGTTTTGACCACCAGTGGTTTTGACCATATGGGGTAGATAAAGGAGATTGGATGGTTAGATTATGGGTTGCATGATTTGCATGTTTTACTGATGATTTGTGTGAGTGCTTGCACTATCGGGTTGGGGGTTTATACACTGAGTCTTGGTGACTCACCCCTTCTCTTATATTTTGAGATGAGACGTAGAATGTGGATATAGAGCCGGGGAGGACTCGAGGCGGCCATACATGCTTGATTCAAAATTTGATTTTAAAGTACTATTTTGGTTTTATTCGTTTTCTTTAAATTTGGTTTTGGTTTTGTAATAAGGCCGATAAGTATTATTTTGGGTTTTATTATTTGCTTTTATTTTTATTATGATTATACTTATGTTGGATATATGGACTTGTTAAATTAACCGGTAAAAAGCAATGTTTTTAAAACTATAACTCCTTCATTTTTTTTTAAAACGTTGCCATCAGGTAACACCACTTATAAGATGATAACTTGTATGTTTTCTAAAAACTTGCAATAATAAGTAGATTTTCAAGCAAGGATTTCTAAACTTCTCATACTACAACAGGGTTTTCTAAGAAAATTATCCGACAAACTTTCGGTTTATAAAGGTTATCACTCCGTAGCATGCCAGATCCGGTTGTGGTGTGTTGACCGGGTTTGGGGTGTTACAATTTTGGTATCAGAGCCAGGTTCAAAAGCTCGGCTGTGAGCCTGAGGCCCAAAATGTTTTAAAGTAGGTTTTTGAAAAGTTTTTGGAAAAGGTACATGGTTTGAATAGCATGGCACCGAGTCTCCGGGACCAATTCACCCAGGTAAGTATCCATAACTATTATGTGAATTATATGTGGGGAAAATAGGTATTCCGCGATTGTAGAATAGTAGATTAGGAGTTATTGAACCCTATGAATAGCTTTCTCCAACACAATTTACATAAGACTTAAAGATCCACTAAACAAACCTGTGAGTACGTCACTGAGTTAAGGGTGTGGCAACCATTGTGCACATGTCTAGGAATGGATTCAGGGGGAGCTTGGTATTTAAGCAGTCCTAGTGACACACCTCCTATCCACTCGAATCCTACCTTGTGCGTAGTGACAGTTCATCCTAACTGAGACGACTTATTCATAGGCTAAATTTAATAACTAAAACCCGAAAGGGACCAGCCATTTTGTTGTGAAATACTTTAAACCTTGGTTTTGAAATTACCACAGTATCCTTGATTTAAGAAATGACCAAATTACCCCTAACTTGTAAAAAATTACCAAAATGCCCTCATATGGAAAATTGACGAAGTACCCCCGAATTGAAAATTTTCAAAATTCCCTTATTTTGTAAAATCACCTGGAACCATATTTTGGAAAAATTATGAAATTACCCCTGGCTTATGAAATTACAAAAATATCCCTAGCTTATGGAATTATCAAAATATCCCCGATTTCTGGAATTTTTGAAATACCTCCAATTTGTAAAGGTTCCCAAATTAACTCTAATTTATTACTGAAATACCCCGATAGGTTAATTATGAAAATACCCCCGGGAAGTGAATGATGAGAATACCCCTACACGTGGAATGATGGTAAAGGATTGGAAATAGAAACTTTGTGATGATCGAAAGAACCACTACCAAATTTCTTTACATAAAACTTATTCGTGGGTAATCAGTAGAACAGAAGCTAATTCATAAAATTTCTTTAAGCAGATAAATCGCGATTATAGACATGAGTACTAGAGGACGTGGTCGTAATGTGCGAGGACGCGATAGAGGCGGAATGACCGTATCGGAACCCGTTAGGTCTGGTCAAGGGTCCGAGAATGAGATACCACCACCACCAGCTATTGGTGTAGAATATCAGGATCAAACGAGGGAAGATGCAAGATCGCAGCGACGTCATGCGAGTCTTCAGAGAGTGGCTGGAGTAGGTGGAGGTACGGGAGCTCGAAAATCCATATCTGAGGGGCTCCGAACCAATGGAGATGAAGTATTCGAGGTGTGTATGGTGTGGCACCCAATACGACTGAGTATTGGTTGAAGCGACCGAATGAATCATGGATGATTTGGATTTGACGGCTGAGGAGAAACTAAAGGGAGTAGTGTCGCTTCTCCGAGATAAGTCATACCAGTGGTGGCTCACAGTTCGGGATGGTGCTACAGCGGATGATCTCACTTGGGATTATTTCAAGGCAACTTATCAGAAGAAGTATGTTGGGACCAGTTATATAGATGCGCAGAGAAAGGTGTTTCTGAGGCTGGTTCAGGGGAGTAAGTCCGTATCGGAGTACGAGGTAGAATTTTTAAGGTTGAGCCGATATGCTCGGGGCATCGTAGCTATGGAGCATGAGTGATGTGTCAGGTTTGAGGATGGATTAAGGGATGATCTGAGGTTACTGATTGCTCCACAACAGGAGAGAAAGTTTACGGTCTTAGTGGAAAAGGCCAAAGTTACCGAGGAAGTGAAACAGTCGGTTAGACGGAATCAGGACAAGGGTTGGAATAAGAGGAATTCCAGATCATCTGGGTCTACCGAGAATCAGTAGAAACGGGGTAGATTTAGTGGGCCGAATCAAGCTGCTAGGCCTACTACTGCTGATACTCAGTGGCCGCCACGATGTGCTCGATGTGAAAAGTCTCACACGAGAGAATGTTGGACCGAAAATAGGGGATGCTTTGAGTGTGGATCGATGGGGCACCAGGTGAGGGATTGTCTATAGAGGTTAGCTAGGTTGCAGTCTAAGGATCAGAATCGTACTCAGAATAGGAGGGATGGTCAGCAGCCACAGAGGGGCCGTGGTGCTACGAGGGGAGGTAATGGCTCTGGTAGAGGCCGTGGAGCACCAGGCAAAAGTGCAGGTGGTACAGAGGCTAGACAGCCTGGACTGGTCTACACAGCAAAGCGTCGAGAGGAGGGTGTCACATCGAACGTCATAACCGGTACGTTCTTAATCTTTGGACTACCTTATAATGCTTTGATAGATGTGGGTTTGACGCACTCATATGTAGCCAGTAGCATAGTGGAAACTATGAACTTGAACTCTGAGATTACTTCTAGGAAGATGACTGTGATAAGCCCTCTAGGTCACTCTGTATAAGTAAGTAAATTATATAGGGATGTACCCCTAGAACTTTAAGGGGTCGTGTTTTTAGCTGATTTGATGGAACTGTCATTTGGGGAGTTCAATCTGATTCTTGAGATGGATTGGTTGGTGAAGTACCAGGCCAGTTTGGATTGCGCGGCTAAGCACATAGTGTTGAGGACGACGGAAGGTAGGGAGGTGGTGATGATAGGTAATAGAAGGGATTACTTATCCAATGTGGTCTCAGTACTGAAGGCAGAGAAAATGGTAAGGAAGGGTTGTGAGGCATTCATGGTGCATGTTTGTGCTTTGGGAGCCAAGGATGCAGCTATAGAGAGTGTCCGAACTGTAGGGGAATTTGCGGATGTATTCCCAGAAGAACTTTCGGGTCTGCCTCCAGATCGGGAAGTAGAATTCGGTATAGACTGTTATTCAAATCAAGCCAAAGGTCTATAGCCCCGTATAGAATGGCGCCAAAGGAATTGGTGGAGTTGAAGGCTCAAATCCAAGAGTTGTTGGACCGAGGGTTCATTCGACCAAGTATATCTCCTTTGGGAGCACTGTGCTCTTTGTTAAGAAAAAAGATGGTACAATGCGGATGTGTATAGACTACCGCCAATTGAACAAGTGGACGATCAAAAATAAGTATCCGTTACCCCGGATTGATGACTTGTTTGATCAACTTAAGGGTGCATCAGTTTTCTCGAAGATAGATCTAAGGTCGGGGTATCATCAACTCAAAGTGAAGGAGGCTGATGTTCATAAGATGACATTTCGTACTCGGTATGGACATTATGAGTTTCTGGTGATGCCGTTCAGGTTAACCAACGCATCGACAGCATTCATGGACTTGATGAATCGGGTGTTCCAGCAATACTTGGACCAGTTTGCCATAGTATTCATAGACGACATATTGGTGTACTCAATGACTGAGGAGGATCATGATATGCACTTGCGGGTGGTTTTGCAAATTCTGAGGAGAAGCAGTTATTTGCCAAATTTAGTAAGTGCAAATTTTGGCTTAGGGAAGTGACTTTTTTAGGTCACGTAGTGTCCGCTAAAGGGATTAGAGTGGACCCTCGCAAGATTGAGGCGGTGTTGGATTGGAAACCACCTAGGTCAGTTGTAGAAATTCAAAGTTTTCTAGGCCTGGTGGGGTATTACCAGAGATTTGTGGAAGGATTTTCTCTGATCGCAGCGCCGTTGACCAAGTTATTAAGGAAAGGAGTTTCATTTGTATGGTCAGAGAAACAGCAGAAAAGTTTCAACAAGTTGAGGAAGATTCTGATGGAAGCTTCGGTTCTGGTACATCCTGAGGCAGGAAAGGTATTTATGGTCTACTGTGATGCATCACATACTGGCTTGGGATGTGTGCTGATGCAGGAAGGGAAAGTGTTGGCGTACGACAACTGAGACCGCATGAGGTTAACTATCTAACACATGATCTGGAGTTGGCTATAGTGGTTTTCGCCCTGAAAATATGGAGACACTATTTATACGGAGAAAAGTCGATAGTCTACACGGACCACAAGAGTCTGAAGTATCTTTTGACGCAGAAGGATTTAAATCTGAGACAGCGAAGGTGGATTGAGTTGTTGAAGGACTACGACTGCTCAATTGAGTACCATCCGGGTAAGGCTAACGTAGTGGCTGATGCGTTGAGCCGTAAGGTGGTAACAGACTTGTGAGCAATGTTTGCTCACCTTAGTCTGTATGACGATGGGAGTTTGTTGGCAGAATTATGGGTTAAGTCAACTTGGGTAGAGCGGATTAAAGAGAAACAGTTAGTGGATGAGGGTTTGAAGGCTCGGAGGTTGCAAGTACAGAGTAATGGTTTGGAAGGTTACAGCTTGACTCACGATGGAGTGTTGTGTTTTCAAGGGAGAGCTTGTATGCCGAAGGATGTCGAGTTGAGGCAAAGGATTCTTCGGATGCACATAGCAGCCCATATGCTATACATCCTGGAGGTAGCAAGATGTACCGGGATTTGCAAAAGAGTTCTGGTGGCCAGGGCTGAAGCGAAAAGTGACGGAGTTTGTGGGTAAGTGTCTGACGTGTCAGCAGGTCAAAGCTGAACATCAGCGCCGTCAGGTTTACTTCATCGTGAAGATCCCTCAAGGATCACCATGGACTTTGTCAGTGGGCTACCCCTTACGCCTAGCAAGAAGGACTCAGTCTGGGTGATTGTGGACCGTTTGACTAAATCAGCTCATTTCATACTAGTGAGGGTTGATTACCCACTTCAGAAGTTAGCTAAGTTGTATGTGGTCGAGATAGTAAGGTTGCATGGTGTGCCAGTATCAATTATCTCGGATAGGGATCCGAGGTTCACGTCGAGATTCTGGAGAGCTTTGCATCAAGCTTTGGGAATGAGGTTGGATTTCAGCATAGCTTTTCACCTGCAATCCGATGGACAGTCTGAAAGAGTAATTCAGATTTTGGAGGATATGCTAAGAGGCTGTGTTCTGGATTTCAGTTGTAGTTGGGAGGAGTATCTACCATTGGCAGAGTTCGCTTATAACAATAGTTATCAAGCGAGTATCCAAATAGCACCATATGAGGCACTGTATGGACGAAAATGTCGCACTCCTACGTGTTGGACAGAGTTGGGTGAACGGCAAATATTAGGTCCGGAGTTGGTGGCAGAAATAGAGGATAAAGTTAAGGTGATTCGGGCTCGTCTTAAGGAAGTGTCGGACAGGCAGAAGTCTTACGCTGATCTTAAGCGCAGGGATATGGAGTATGCAGTGGGTGATAAGGTTTTTCTGAAGGTATCGCCATGGAAGAAAGTGCTAAGATTTGGTCGGAAAGGGAAACTAAGCCCTAGGTTTATCGGGCCGTACACAGTGTTGAAGCGAGTAGGGCCGGTAGCTTATCAGCTCGAGTTGCCAGCAGAGTTAGGTCAGATTCACGACGTCTTCCATGTTTTGATGCTTAGGTGCTATCGGTTAGATCCGTCACACGTTGTGCCAATTGCGGAGATTGAGGTGAGCTCAGACTTGTCTTTCGAGGAGGAGCCGGTACAGATTTTGGATCGGGAAGTCAAGGTCTTGCGTAGGAAGTCAGTGCCCCTGGTGAAAGTGTTATGGCGGAATCATGGTATGGAGGAGGCCACGTGGGAGCCAGAAGGACGTGATGCGGCAGCAATACCCTCAACTCTTCTGACAAGGTAATTTCGAGGCTGAAATTATTTTTGAGGGGGTAGAACTGTAACATCCTTAAAATGGGGTCTCTGTATTTTTCATGTGTTTGCATTTGATGGTATGTCTGCTATGCTAGTTTAGCATGTCTTGGGGACTAGGCATGACCTCGGGTTAGTCCTAGGTCATGGCCAAAATTTTTGTTTAGCACTTAAGAGAAAGGAGTTAGGGGAAATAGGGGTTAAGAGAATTAATTTGAGGTTTTAGACACAAGAAAAGCCTTGGTAAAGTGGCAAGGAGGCGCCTCAAGTCACAAGGGAGGTGACGCCACAAGGGGTAAGGAGGACCTTGGTTCGAGCTGCAGAAATCACTTTTGCTCAATTATTTTTGACATCACAGGTAAGCAAAGGTGTGCTCAGGTGGGACTCTCATGGATAGATGAGGATTGAGTCAACAAATTTGATATGGATAGAGAGGAGGGTTTTTAGGAATCGGCTAAGGGAGCTTAGTATTGCCCAATGCCAAACACTAAGGGATGAGGGAGGAATCGGTTGGGTTAGCAAAAGGGGTGTGCCAAAAGTTCTTTCATTCTTTTTGCCAAAACCTCCTCATTCCCATTATCTTTTTCTTCTTCTTCCTATTTTGTTCAAAGCCGAAACCTACCCTCACATCTTCTCCTCCATTTTCTCTTTCTATTCCGTTCTTTCTTTTCTCTTAAACCCATTGCCAAATCTATCTCCTTCCACTTCTCTTCTCTTCACCATCTTTCCCAAATCAAACCATCACTTAAGTCGAAACCTTGTTGTTCTTCTCTTGGCCGAATACTTTGCCCATAAACCTCTCTCTTCTTGCATTTTCTTTTCATCATCTCAAGTATCGACATTTATCTCCTCTTTGGTTCTTTTTGTAGAATCTCCTGGTGAGTGATCTCTCCATCTTTTCTTCTTGATCGATTTGGGTAATGCCAAATCTCTTCTGCCTTCAATCGCTAGTAATCAAAACCTTAATTTGTTCTTGTTCTATGTGGTAGCCAAAACCCCTAACACCAATAAAGGGTGCCAATTTTGGTGTAAAGAAGTTTAATCACCATTAAGGTAAGGGCGACTAACTCTTTTGGTTTTGGATTCATGTTATGGCCGAATCGCCTTTAGATCTCTAATGATGTGTTAAGCCGATTGTAGGGGGAGGGAGAAGTAGCCAATACAGTAAAGGTGGAGATTTGGTTGCCGATTAAGGGTTTGGCCGATTGTAAAGGGAGATCTTTTGAGTAGTTTCGGGATTTGGTTGGAGACCAAATCGACTTTAAGGTGAGTGCTATATTTGGGCGACACATCCTTCAAAATTTCTAATAGAACCGAATGGGCTTTTGGGTTACTAACTAATGTTGGCCGATTGTAGGAGGAAGCAACGTTCGGGATCTCGTTAGTTTGCGTAGTCTCGGGATTCACTTAGATTTATGAATAGCCAGGTGTGTAACGCTTACACACTTTATTAGTATAATATGCCTATTATGTTACTGTTTTAGCCAATGAAATCAGTGGTTATGCCTCGTGGGTATGAGCTCAGATTTCGGGTAAGTCCCCTGCTATGTGATTTTTGATATACATCATCATGTTATTGATATATGATATGCTATGCGTTATTGCATGATACATGATATTATCTCACGTATGTTTTGGACATGATGATGGAATTGATGAGAGGAGGGGGAAGGAATATTTGGACTATCACCAGTGGTTTTGACCACACGACGGGTTGGCCCCGTCTTTGATATTATAATTTGTGACTAAGTCCTAGTGCTTTTGACCACCAGTGGTTTTGACCACATATGAATATTGTGACTTGTCCCAGTGGTTTGGTACCAAAGTGGGTTGGCCCCACATGTTGATTACGGGATTGTCATCAGTGGTTTTGACCACACGATGAGTTGGCCCCATCACTTGATTCGTGACTACGGTCATCAGTGGTTTTGACCACACTGTTATATATATTTGTGACCACGGTCACCAGTGGTTTTGACCACCAGTGGTTTTGACCACACGGGGTAGATAAAGGAGATTGGATGGTTAGATTATGGGTTGCATGATTTGCATGTTTTACTGATGATTTGTGTGAGTGCTTGCACTATCGGGTTGGGGGTTTATACACTGAGTCTTGGTGACTCACCGCTTCCCTTATATTTTGCAAATGAGGCATAGAATGCATATATGGAGCCGGGGAGGACTCGAGGCGCCCATGCATGCTTGATTTGGATTTTGATTTTAAAGTACTATTTCAATTTTATTCGTTTTCTTTAAATTTGGTTTTGGTTTTGTAATAAGGCCGCTAAGTATTATTTTGGGTTTTATTATTTGCTTTTATTTTATTATGATTATACCTATGTTGGATATATGGACTTGTTAAATTAACCAGTAAAAAGCAATGTTTTCAAAACTATAACTCCTTTATTTTTTTAAAAATTGCCATCGGGTAACACCACTTATAAGATGATAACTTGTATGTTTTCTAAAAACTTGCAATAACAAGTAGATTTTCAAGCAAGGATTTCTAAACTTCTCATACTACAACAGGGTTTTCTAAGAAAATTATCCAACAAACTTTCAGTTTAAAAAGGTTATCACTCCATAGCATGCCATATCCGATTGTGGTGTGTTAACCGGGTTTGGGGTGTTACAAGGATCTCTTGAGAAGGTGTCCACACCATGGATTATCCTTATGGCTACAAGTCCAAACATTCTATAATGGTGTAAACCCCTCAACGAGGCAACTAATCCATTCAGCTGTCGGTGGAACCCTGAACAACAAAACTCCTAAAGCAGCATACGAGTTCATTGAAAAGATATCACTGAACAATTATCAGTGGCAGGTTACAAGGACAAAATTGACAAAATCAGCCGGAGTCTACAATATAGATGCAATAACCATGCTATCAACACATATAGAGATGATGATTAAAAAGCTAGATAGTTGGTGTCCTTCACAGGAACATCCTGTCATGCAGTGCAACACAAGTGGAACTTTGGCGAATCCTAAGTACCCACCCTACCAACCAGGAGTAGAGAACGAATAGATGAACTATATAGGTAATAATTTTAGATCCAATAGTAATCCTTATAGTAACACTTATAATCCAAGTTGGAGGAACCACCCAAATTTTTCATGGGGAGGTCAAGAAAATCAAGGAAATCAAAGACAGCAACCTCCTCAAAACTATTGCCTTATCCACAAGAGAAGAAACCAACCCTCGAGGAGATGCTTGCAAAATCGAAAAACACAGAAAAACGTCTACAAGATACCGAGAGAACCCTTAAAGATCAACAAGCGTCAGTTGAAAAACTTACTGAGTCATTTGAGGAACTCACTAAGATGGTTGGATTACTTACTAAGATGATCTGTGAACTACGACAGAAATTTTTCCTAAAGGAGCAGAACAGGTAAAAGCAGTCACACTAAGAAGTGGAAAAGAATTAGTCGACCCAAAGAAACAAATTCTATACGAAGATAACAAGGCAAGCGATGAGGGGATTGAGGATGTAAATCCATTAAGCAACAAAAACAAGCCACCAATCCCATATCCAGCCAAGTTAAAAAAGAACGAATTGATGCCCAATACGGTAAGTTTCTTGAACTTTTTAAACAAATACATATTAACTTACCATTTGTTTAAGCCATTTCACAGATGCCGAAGTACGAAAAATTCCTAAATGAACTCCTGACGAATAAAAGAAAGCTTGAAGAAGTATCAACGGTGGAACTTAACGAAGAGTGCTCAGCCATCCTTCAAAATAAGTTACCAACCAAATTAAAAGAACCAAGAAGTTTTATTATCCCTTTGTTTAATTGGTAGCTTGAATATTAAGAAAGCATTAGCTGATCTAGGTGCCAGTATTAATTTAATGCCTTACAAAATGTTTAAACAATTAGATCTTGGGGAACCAAAACCCACTAGGATGAGTATTAGTTAGCAGATAGATCCATTAAATATCCTAGAGGAGTTATCGAAGATGTCTTGTTAAAAATTGATAAATTTATCTTCCCTATTGATTTCGTTGTGTTAGACATAGATGAAGACATTAATGTTCCTTTAATCTTAGGGCGTCCTTTTTTAGCCACTGCTAAAGCTGTTATTGATGTAGGTGATGGTAAACTCTCACTGAGTATAGGTGATGAAGAAATTGCTTTTCAAATTTATGATGCCATGCGATATTCTAAAGAGCAAGATGATTCCTGTTATTTTGTTGATACTACTAACCATATCATTCAAAATTCATTATAGGAAATCATACATGACGACATGATGGAACTGTGCCTGACTCAAGAAGAGGGGGGAGAAGATGAAGACGATGAATTGAATCTGAATACATCGTCACCCAGACAAATGAAAGAAGAAAGCATTGAAAATGATAACAAAATAAAATAGAAACCCTCCATCGAAGAGCCACCCAAATTGGAATTAAAATAGTTACCAAAACACTTAGAATAAGTATTCCTCGAGGCAATTCTATGCTACCGATAAACATCTCTTCAGAACTAGAACCCAAGGAAAAAGATGAGCTAATAAGGGTACTAAGAGAACACAAGAAAGCCATAGCTTGGAAAATTTCTAACATCAAGGGAATAAGCCCAGCATTTTGCACCCACAAAATTTTAATGGAAGAAGAATAAAAGCCATGTGTGCAACCCCAGAGATGGTTAAACCCCAACATGAAAGAAGTGGTCAAAGTTGAGGTAATTAAACTTCTAGATATAGGAATTATTTATCCTATTTCTGATAGCACTTGGGTAAGTCCTGTGCAGGTAGTTCCAAAGAAAGGAGGAATGACGGTGGTACCCAATGAAAAGAATGAGTTAATTCCCATGAGAACAATTACCGATTTGAGAGTCTGTATAGACTATAGGAAGCTGGATGATGCCACCTTCCTCTGCCCTTCATAGATCAAATGTTAGAAAGACTATCCGGGCATATATACTACTGTTTCCTGGATGGACTCTCCGGCTATTTTCAAATCCCCATAGCTCCTGAAGATCAATAGAAGACGATATTTACATGCCCATATGGTATGTTTTCTTATTGTAGAATGCCTTTTGGATTATGTAATGCTCCTGCTACTTTTTAGCGTTGCATGTTGGCAATTTTGACGAACTCGTGGAAGACATCATGGAGGTATTTATGGATGATTTCTCGATATTTGGTAATTCTTTCCATCTTTGCCTTAAAACTTTAAAATGAGTTCTAATGAGATGTGAGGAAACAAATCTTGTTTTGAATTGGAAAAATGTCACTTTATGGTTAGAGAAGGAATTGTGTTAGGACATAAGATTTATAGTAAATGGATTGAGGTAGATAGAGCAAAGGTTGAAGCCATAGAAAAACTACCTCCCCCTAGTTCTGTTAAGGCTATTAGAAGCTTCTTAGGACATGCAAGGTTCTATAGAAGATTTATTAAAGATTTTTCTAAAATAGCTAAGCCTTTAACAAATTACTAGAAAAAGATGTTCCTTTCGATTTCAATTAGGAATGTTTAGATGCATTTAATATCCTTAAGGAAAAATTAATAAATGCTCTAATTATAATTGCACTTGATTGGAACTTACCCTTTGAACTAATGTATGATGCAAGTGATTTTGCAGTAGGTGCAGTTTTGGGACAACGAAGAGACAAGCATTTTCAGCCAATTCACTATGCTAGCAGAACATTAACACCCGCACAAGAAAACTACACCACCACAAAGAAAGATTTGCTAGCTGTAGTTTTTGCTTTTGATAAATTTAGATAGTATTTAATATTTTCTAAAGTTGTCATTTACACTAACCATTCAGCTCTTCGTTATCTTTTAAACAAACTTGATGCAAAGCCTAGACTCAACGATGGATTTTACTCTTACAGGAATTCGACTTGGAAATACAAGATAAGAAGGGAGCCGAGAATCTTGCAGCGGATCACCTGTCTAGACTTGAAAATCCACACACCAAAGAGCTCAATGAAAGTGAAATAAATTATTCATTTCCTGAAGAATAAATCTTTTCTATAATGCATTCTGAGGTACCATGGTTTGCAAATATTGTGAATTATTTAGCATCTAATATCTTGCCAAGAAAATTAACACATCACCAAAAGAAGCGATTCTTTGCTGATGTGAAAAATTATTTTGGGAAGATCCTTTTCTTTCCGCATATGTGCAGATTAGATAAATCAAAGATGCGTTACAAAAGTGAAAGCAAGCAAAATCCTGGAGCATTGGCATTCAGGACCCTCAGGAGGACACTACAGTGGTATTAAGACACTACAGTGGTATTAAGACAGCACACAAAATTCTCGAATCAGGTTTTTATTAGCCCACTCTATTTAAAGATGCCAACAGGTATGTTACCTCGAGTGATAGATGCCAAAGAAAAGGTAATATTTCTAAACGTGATGAAATGCCTCAAACATATATGTTATCATGTGAAATATTTGATGTATGGGGTATAGATTTTATGGGACCATTCCCTAGTTCATTTGGAAACAAGTACATCCTAGTAGCAGTCGATTACATGTCAAAATGGGTAGAAGCAGAAGCTTTACCTACCAATGATGCTAGGGTAGTAGTCAAGTTTCTCTAGAAACTATTTTCTCAATTTGGCACACCAAGAGCCATCATTAGTGATAGGGGTACGCATTTCTGTAAGAAAAAGTCTTAAAAAAAATATGGAATATATCATAGGATAGGCACTTCATATCATCCTCAAACCAGTGGGCAAGTTGAGGTGACAAACTGAGAACTTAAGCGCATTCTAGAAAAATAGTTGAATCAAATAGAAAATATTGGGCAGTTAAAGTAGTTGATGCTTTATGGGCCTATAGAATAGCATTTAAAACACCTCTAGGGACATCCCCATACAAACTTGTATATGGGAAAAGCTACCATCTACCCTTCGAGTTAGAACACAAAGCTTTTTCGGCCATAAAATTTTTAAATTTTGATCTTAGAACTGCAGGAAAAAAAAGAATGATGCAGATGAACGAGCTAGATGAATGGAGAGCTGACGCCTACGATAACTCAAAACTATACAAAGAGGCAACAAAGCATTGTCATGATTCTTGTTTAAAGAAGTCAAAATAATTTGAAGTAGGGGACCTGGTCCTACTATACAACTCATGGCTTAAATTTTTCCCTAGGAAGCTGAAATCAAGATGGTCAGGCCCATTCATGATCAAAACAATTTTTCCATACGGCACAATTGAGGTAACTCACCCCACTAAGGGCACATTCAAGGTAAATGGTCACTGACTTAAAATTTATAATGGTACAGATTTTGGAGAAATAAGAGAGGAGCTTCTGCTCCATGAGCCCTATTTTAGAATCAAAATAGGGAAAGTTTAGCTTAGGACTATAAACAAGCGCTTCTCGGGAGGCAACCCAAGCACTAATTTACTAATATTTTATTTCTCATTTATTTTTATTCAGCATCTAACTCCATAGTAAATTAGTCTAATAAAAAGAGCAGTGTTAACTCACATGGCCTTGAACACGGGCGTGCCCATGGCCGTGTGAAAGAAAGGGGATAAACCATGAACATGCCAGTAGCCGTGCATAAACAATGAAGAATTTCTTTCCCAACATAGGATATGATACCAGGCACGCTCGTGGTTTCCAACCATGCAAGGTTACTGACTTATCAAGCACGGGATACACACGATCGTGCCCCACGATCGTGTGATGCTATTGACTTACACACAACAGGAAGAACACGCCCATATCTTACAACCGTGCGAGGTCATTGACTTGACAAGCACGGGCAAAACACGCCCGCTCAAACCAATCGTGTGACTAAACACACGGGTGTGTCATGGGAAACACGACTATGGTAAATCCACCTGAACGCGCCTAAAACCCAAAATCAAGAAAAGCACAGGCATTTTCAAATGTGCATGGGCGTGGCGATGGACCGTGCCCCCTCCCCTATATATAAAATTTAACCGTCATCCCCCCAAAACCCAAAATCAGTTCTAACCCCCCTTTTCCCCAAATCAGGCCGCACAACAATTCCCCTCCACCTAAAACCACCTAACCTCGCTATTTTTCTCCAAAAACCACCCAGAACCATCCACACGCCCGCACCATAGCCGTGCTACCAAGTGACACGCCCACATCACTGCCTGTTCATGCAGTAGAGCCCACACCACCTCCGTGCTCCGCACATGTTGACCGTCTCACACCATCCCTGGTTCCCTGTTCTTAACTTAATCTCTGATAAACATTATGGCATTCTTTGTTATTTTTAGATTTTGTTTAGATTTAGTTTAAAAGCATGATTTTATTTATGAAATTTGTTTTAGTCCCCATGATATTTATTGGTTGTTAGATTTTATATTACTCTTGAATTTTAAAACTCATACATTGCTCTGTCCACTATAGTCCGAGAAAATTTTTCTCCTGCGAATTAACATGTTCACAATTATAAATTCTCAAATTTTACTTGACTTAGTGTGGCATATGATGGCTATGCTATTAATGAAGCTTGATAAAAAGAAATTGCTTTATATATGATTACAAAATTTTAGGAACCATGTCAACACCCCGAATCAAACGATCAGCCCCAAGCAAGAAAAGAAAGGGGCCCGGATCATCCTCCGCAATTGCCTCTACTGAGCTTCGATACCCATTCCTCAGATTTTCGCAAGCAACTCAAGAAGAATGGTACAAAGCAATCCGGGATAGACACCTAGGCACCAGTAGGTGAATTGACTGGAACGCAGTGCAGCAAGTTGGACTCACAACCGATATCCGAGCCCTTCTCTCAATCGAACCATGGGAACAGTTCTTCTCAATCAACGAGCCCACATACTTAGAGCTTACATTAGAATTCTACACCACCTTCACACTGCAAGCTGTGACGACTCAGTTCGACGACCCAGGTGCTATCCAATTCTGCTAGGAGGCTCAGTACGTCGAATGAGTGTACCACAATTTGGCGAGACTCTCGGACTTTATACACCAAATTCATAAAAGAACCCCACTATCCGAACTGAACCGTGAACTCCACTGCACTCACGCGTGAATGCTGGCGAAACCTACATCCCACTACAAGTAACTACGACCCTAGTCACTCTAAGGCGACAGAACTTTCCCCAACTCTAAGGTATATTCACGCCATTCTTGCACACACCATCATAGGACGCAGAGAGAGCACCGGTGTCGTAAACAAGCAAGACATTTACTTTCTATCGTGAATGTCTGAAGGATATGTTTTCGACTTGGCATATTTCATTGCATGCGCAATTCAGCATCAGATAGACCAACACAGGAAGGGGATTTTATCAATGGGTCCGTACCTCACACTGATGGGCAACATGGTACCTCAAGGCATCCAGACGATGCTACACATGAGAATGATCAAACAACGTCGAGGGACTGACCCCCCTCAGTACACACTAAAGACACCCACAAACGAGGGGGAGGATGAGGACATTCCTGATGATATCCCACCACCATCAGAAGAGGCACAGAATCCGAGCCAGTATCAGTACCGTGCAGCACCATCACTAGTAGACATATCTACACAACTCGACCGATTCGAGTTGTACTTCACTGAAAACACTCAGCGCTTTAATGGACTAGAGGCAACTCTTCAACAAATTTGCCAGCACCTCCACATTTCATCACCAGCACCACCACCGGACCCAACCAATGATGAGGACCTCTGAGTCCTTTTAATTCGTTATCTTTCATTTTCTTTTCTTTATTTTAAGTTTTTATTTTGAGTTGTTTTTTATTTTAACTTTTATTAGTATTAAAAAAATTTACCATTGGCTATCTAACTACTCAAGCATCCCTAACAAGATCATTAACCAGTGACTTTGCAGAAAAAATTACACACTCCACATACATAAATGCACAACTAGGAAAAATTCAATAAGTCACCTAAAACCACACACTTTTCACATCCTCTAAGGATCTTATCTGTAATTCAGGAAGTGACACTTTCCCTCTTATCTTTTGATTATATATTAACTGTCATTATCCATCTTTGTACATTAAGGTTAATGTACATCTTAAGTGTGGGGGGTAAAAGTGTCAAAATTTTTGCATTATTCTCAAATTCCTGAATTTAGTCTTGTTTTGAAGTATTTTTCTCATATTACTAATTAGGATGAAATTTCTAATGATTTATGATTTTTATTGATATGTTTTAGATTAAGAGATAGTTAATTGTGCATTGATGATTAAATCTGAAGGATACTAAAGAATCGAGCATGATAAGTCTACATTCTAAAAATTAAAATTAATAGGTCGTTAAACTGAATTTGAGTATTACTTTGAAGTTTGAAATTTACAGGGATTGATGTAAAAATGCCCATAATTTTTGTGAGATTTTGAGCCTTATAGAGCATATATTCTTTTTCTTGCTCACTTTATTGATTATGAGTGTGTCAACTTTAAACTGTTATTCTAGAACTTGCCTCATTTATACATATTGAGACCACATTTTTTTATTTGATATACAAAGATGATAAAGGCACCTAGGATTTAACCCACTTGCTCCACTAAAAGCCTACATTCACAATTAACCCTCGTGAACCCATTGAATCCTAACAACCCTTTTATTGACTTAACCACTAACATTAACCCAAAGACCCTTTGTATTTATATCTCCTTCCTTTTGACTACCCTTTAATCGAGGTTTGATTTGATTAAGTTCTTGAATTATATTAGTTCAAGAGTTACATTTACCGCTTATTATGTAATACTTAGTTTGTTCTTAAAAAATTTCAATGTATATTCAATTATTAAGTTACGTGATTAATTGAGCTCATACGTTTAAATTCCAATTATTGAAGAAGAGCTCATATTATAAAATTATCAATAATAGTATTATTAGTTTTCAATTGATGTAATCACTCATATTATTACATATTTCTAGTAAGTAATTTGTTAGGTCAAGTATCGATTCTAACCTTCTAATTCATCCTGTATCCACAGCTTTAACCCTAGCCCCGTTACAACCCTGATAAAGACCTTTTGATTTGTGTATCATCTCATATACAATGATGGAGATTTGATTTTCAAGCAAGCCTATGGGATTAACTTTTCAGGTTCGACTTATGAGTGCTTATTCTTGAACCTTAAACACTTCGAGTGATTTGAGTGAATCTTTTGTGAGGATGTCAATCTTTGTCGGTTTTGAATTAAAGGTAATTACTTAGATAAGGGGAGACACCTATGTTTTCGTACTACAAAGGTATGACTTATCTTGATTGAATCTTTAGGGTTCTTTGAGTTAAATTATCCATGTATAAATTATCTATGAATTATGATGAGACATTGTAGATATGAATTATGAATTATAGAAAGTTCATTTTAATTGTAAGTTGAGAATTTTGCTTGAGGACAAGCAAAAGCTTAAGTGTGGGGTATTTGATAAACCGTAAAAGTAACATATTTTAATCCCACATTTAGTATGATTTTGGATGATTTATCTTTGATTTATGTATAAAGGAGCTCTTAATCCTTTCTTTTCATGTCCTATACCCAGGAAAGCACCCAAGGATAAAAAAGAAAGTAAAACGGGCTCAAAACGGACCAAATTGGGCCAACTCACCAAATCGGCACGGTCTGAACTACAAGCCACACGGTCGTGCCTCGACAATTATCTAAAACACAGCCTCAACCACGATTTACATGGTCGTGCCCCAATCGACAAGTCCAAACACAGCCTGGCCACGACTTACACGGGCTTGTGCCATGGGCGTGCCCCTGCCGCGGGAAAGAGAAATTTCACACAAAATTGGATGCGTGAAGGCAAAGAAACATACTCCTAAGTCTACTTAAACACCCTAATAGTAATTCTACTTGAAGGAGATACTTAGAAGCCAAGTAAAGCATCTCAAGGCCTATATAAACACCCTAAGGAAGCTATTCTTGGGGGTCGCAGTTTGGCAGAAGCCTTCTGCCAGAGCTTTCATTCAGTGAATTACTCGAAGATAGCCAGTTGATCCATCTCAAGAAGCAAGAGTTCTACTCAAGATGGAGGATCTCTCCTTCAATTCCTTCAGGGAGTTTTAGGGATTTCTTACATTTTGTTTTATCTTTTCTCTTGAAATGTTTTCCTATTTTGTTATGAACTAAACCCTTTACATACCTGAAGGGGATGAAACCTAGATGAATCTTGTTATTTGATTTTTGATTTATATGATAAGTACTTAGTTTGTTCTAAATTATGTTACTTAATCTAATCTGATGTGCTTAGGTAGAGGAGGAATAGACCCTGCCTAAGAGTAGATCTAGCATAATTAAGCAAAGTTGATGGCACGCCTAGAGATAGGGTGACGAGATTTTATGGGATTAGGGTGAAACCTAATATGGGAGTCCATGGATCGATTTACTGCTATTCTAGGAGGTTATTATAAGCGAACGAAAGTTCCACTAATTAACCTATGGTTAAACATTATTCGCCTTGAGAGAGGGTTTAATATAGGTTAGGGAGTCTTACGGATCAAGGTAAGTAAAGAAATCATATGATTTAGGGGTTAAATAACAAGTGAAAGTCTAGGTGGATTCTTCTTGAGGGTATCGTCGTGATCAACCAATTTTTTTCTAAAGTTATTTCCCAATTCACTCTTTTGTCTTTGTGTCTTTAGAGTAGTAGTTGTTAGTTTAATTTAGTTTAAAGCAACTTCACTATAGTTTTAAGGCTAACTAATAAAAAGAAAGTTAGTATTAGTACTTTTAGTTCCTTTAGGTTCGAGAATTCGGTCTTGCCTAAACTATACTAGTGTTCGATAGGTACATTTGCCTTTAATCGTCGTCAGAGTTAGTTTCTAGGTTCGATTATTCTCTTTATAAATTTTAAAACTCTGATTTACAGCGATCATTAATGAAGATTTGGAGTTATGCCATTGATGAAATTGTGAGCTTTGTGATGTTAGTTGATGAAAAATGAAATATATGTGTTGGGTTATCATGTTTTGTATTTGGATTTTTGATGAATTTGAATATTATAGACTAAATTATGAAAATGTGAAATTGAGGGGCTAAAATGTGAAATAAATGAAAGATATGGGCTATTATGGACTAGTGTGAAATTCGGCCAAGCTTGGGTGTGAGTAAATTACGTGAATTTTGAGTAAATGTGAAATAGGGATTAAAAAGTCAAAATGTGGAATTATAGGGGCTAAAGTGTAAAATACTTTAACTATGTGTTGTGGATTGTTTTGGATGAAAATGTAAATAAATAAGTTGAATTTGGTATTATATATATCAAGAAAGGAGAAATTTGAAATTAGATCGAGGCAAGAACAAAGTGCTCGATTGATCGAATAGTGTTATTATTTCTACGTCCGACGTAAGTTCGTGTATAATATGTAACATCCCGAGTTATCGGGCTTGTGCATTTTATGTGTTATATGCTTAAGATATTAATTTGAGAATTTGAGGTGCAAAAGGGGTTCAGGTTTGGGCTGAGGCCTTGATTAAATATTTTGTTAAACACTCAAGGGCTTAAAATAAAGTTTTGGTAGGTTAATTAACATTATGGGTTTGTGGCCAATGGCAAAATGGCGCCACTAAGAGGAAAGGGAGTTGGCATTAGTGGAAAAGGAGGAGGCCCAAGTTTTGGCCACTTGGAGCCCATGTTTCTGGGCCAAATTTGGCACCTAAAGAGGAAGCTAGGAGGGGACGACACAAGGCTAAAATTTAGGAGTTTTAGTGTTTAAAATATATGTGATATAAGCTGATAAAGGAGGGAAGAAGTGGTGTGATGTAGGTCTCTTTTGGATGGGTGTTTGATAGGGATAAGGGATAGGATGAGGATCTATCAAGAAGGCAAGTGTTGGACGAAAATCAAACTTTGTAAAGGGGTCAGTTTAGTATAGGCTGAGAATGTGCCGAAATTTGCTATCAAAGTTCTCATCATTTTTCTCTTTTCTCTGCCAAAATTCCTACTCCATTCTACCTCTCTTTTCTTTTTCTTCAGCTGGCCAAATCCTCTGACAAATTCCTTTCTCATCTCTTTCAAACACTTTAGCCGAATCTTCAAGCCTCTCCTTGCTTTCTTTTCACTTTCCTCTTAAGCCGAAACACACCACTCAGAACTTCTAGAAGCCGAAACCGTATCAGTTCATCTTTTTGGAATTTTCATAAAAGCCAAAATCGTGAGATCTCATCCCCTGTGTTTGCCGAAATCACTCTGGGGTGTCTGCTTGTGCTGAAATCTGACGGAAATTTTAGGTAAGAATTGATTCGAGAGATCCCAAATCTTTTTCGGCTTTTCAAAGTCTCTAGCCGAATGGCTATTTAGAAACTAAACTCTTGTTTCTCTCTTATTTGTGGTGTTCTGGGATTTGAAGAGGATTCAATTGCTTAGATCTCTAAGTTAGGGTTCAGTAACACATAAATCGTGTTACTTTCGGGATTTCAAGGTAAGGAGATCTATTAGTTTTAACGTGTAAATTTAGGTATTTATTAACCCTTGGCCGAATGTAGGGGAGGCCAAGTCTTCGTGTTTTTTTGGTTTTTCATGAACCAATTTATAGACTAAGGATAGTAGATTTGGATAGCAAGGATATCGACTAAGAGTATAGTACTACGCAATATTAGGTGTGTAACTTTCCACACCATCTAGATTGTTTGTTAATACAAGTATATAAATCTACTATATTCTGTTAAAAGTCGAAATCCCAGCATAATGGTTGAAACTTGAGGAGGGTAAAGGCAAATCACCAGGTTAGTGATCTCTATCATTCTGATGTGAATGGTTCTATTGATTTGATGTGATAAACATGTATGCCAGTTTCTGTGATTGCACGGGGTTGGGTGATTAATGAAAGGGGAAGTGATCTATTGTAGTGGCTTATGCCATGATCTATTGCAGTGGCTTATGCCATGATCTGTTGTAGTGGTTTTTTGCCATGATCTGATGGTGTGTAGCGGTGTGGGTTGATTGTAGAAATCTCCAATGGTGTGAATGGCAGGTAAGGGTGGTGTGTAGCGGATGGAAACCTAGGATTGGGTTGGGCTTTGCATATTTTTTGATATATTATGCTCTATTATCTGTTCTATGGGCTAAGGTCCAATCTAATGGTGCATGTGGGTTGCACACTGAGTCTCGCGACTCACCCTATTATTTAACATATTTCAGATAGCACCTAGTGCAACTGACCGGGCTGAAGAGGGGCGTAAGGTGGCCATGCGAGAGATTCTATGTTACAACAAGAACACTTCATTTAGTTTATTTATTTTTAATATTTTTAATTGATGGGTTTTATATTTTGTTGTAATAAGGCCATGGGCCACTAGCTTTACATTTTGTCTCGATTTTATTTTGGGCTTTCATCGCTAATGGACATGTAAAATTATACGTTTAAATTAAACTAAGACAGGTACTAAACTTTGGGGGTTTTTTTTTAAAGGCATCTTATAAAGTTATATCTTTTATAAATTATCAAATCATTAAGTCCTCCCGGAATATATGTTTAAACTCGACAAATGTTTTCCAAAAATGTGACATGTTTTTACTAATTCTTCTTGGTGACATGCCAGATCTGGTCATGGTGTCTGGGCCGGGTTTGGGGTGTTACAAATTGGTATCAGAGCCTAGTTCAAAACTCAACTTTGGGGTTTTGGGCTCAAAACATTTTCTAAAGATGGGTTTTGAAACATACATTTTCATAAATGATATAGGTCTGTTAGCTCGGCATGGCACCTGAGTCTCCGGCCCAAGTCTGCCAGGTAAGTATTCTAAACCATTGTGTGATATATATATATATGGGCTTGATGGGCTTTAAGGGATGTAGAGTAGTTTAAATAGAATTTGATGGACTTTAGGCCTAGTTTACATCATACTTTAAACTCCATAAAACTTAACCCAATCAAACAAACCCGGGAATAAGTTGCTGAGCTAAGGTGTGGCAACAGGCATATGCATGTCTAGGATTGGATCCATGAAGAGCTTAGTATTTAAGCAATCCTAGTGACTCACCTCCTCTTCGTTGGAATCCTACCTAGTGTAGTGATTGTTCACCTTAGCCATGAGGACTTGTTGACGGGCCAAAATTTATAATTAAAACCCGAAAGAGACCAGCCACCTTATTTTGCAAAATCATAAGAATACCCTCATTCTGTAAAATTATCGAAATACCCCTAGTTTGTAAAATTATCGAAATACCCCTATATTGTAAAAACACCAAGATACCTTATTTTGGAAAATTATGATAATACCCCTGTAGGTTAAAATTACGAAAATACCCCTGGGTAGTGAAATGACAAAAATACCCTTAGGAGAGGAATATGAGTTTATGGATGTTGCTTGTGTGGTTGATGCATGTATGTGATACTCTGATTGATGATGATTGAGTGAGAATTCTAGAATTAGGAAATATAGACTTGAGAACTGAACTTGTAGATAGAATTCGAATTCGAAATAACTATTGTTAAAACTACTTTCCATAAGACTGCCCGTTATTAATCAGGGGAAGAAAGAATTATTAATTCATAAAATTTCTAATCAGATAAATCGCGAACGGTAGAATGAGCACTAGAGGACGTGTGTGTGTGGCAGAGGTAGAGGCCAGATTACTGTGTCAGAACCCGTAGGGTCAGGTCATGAGTCCAGGAATGAGGTACCAGTGCCACCAGCGGTGGAGGCAAAATTTCAAGATTAGACGGCCGGATATGATGCTGTATCTCAAGCTATGTTAAGGGTTTTGGAGAGAGTTACCGGAGCGGCATGGGCACAGGAGCCCAAAATTTGTACCTGAGCGACTCTGAGCCAACGGAGCAGAGATGTTTAGGGGAGTTTCTGGAATAGCTCCTAATGCCGATGAGTACTGGTTAGAAGTAATGGAGTGGATTATGGATGACCTTGATTTCACTATAGAGGAAAAGTTGAAGGGGGTTGTGTCTCTTCTTCGAGACGAGGCCCATCAGTGGTGGCTCACGGTGAAGGAGGGTACTTCCGCAGACCGCATAGATTAGGACTTCTTTAAAGAGTCGTTTCAGGGAATGTACATCGGGGCCAGTTATGTGGATGCACAGAGAAAGGCATTCCTGAACTTAGTACAGAAAAGTAAGTCTGTATCTAAATACAAGGAGGAGTTTTTGCGGTTGAGCCGTTACGCTTGAGGTATTGTGGCGACTGACCATGAGCATTGTGTGCAATTCGAGGATGGACTAAGGGATGAATTGAGGGTATTAGTGGCACCGCAGCGAGAAGGGGACTTTATGGTTGTGGTTGAGAAAGCTAAGATATTTAAGGAGGTTAAGCGGACTGAGAAACAGAATAAAGATAAGGATAGGAATAGGAATAAGAAAAATTTTGGGTCGTCGGGATCATCCAAAATTTTCAAGAAAGGCCTAGGTCTGATGGGCTAGCTCGTGGTCCGACGGGTCAAAATCGATCATGTCCTTCATTAGGGAAGGTGTATTATAGGGAGTGCAGAAGGAGAACCGGTGGATGGTTTAGGTGTGGATCCACGAGCATATGATTAAGGACTGTCCGTAGGTGGAGCAGAGCAGACCAGCGGCGGGGTTACGATCGGAGTAAGGAGAGGTGGTCAGCCAGTACCGAGGGACCGTGGCGCAACCAGAGGAGGAAATGGATTCGATCGGGGTCGTGGAGCACGTGGTAGGTGTCTAGGTAATGTTGATGCGAGGCAGCCAGGTCTAGTGTATGCAGCTCGCTGAAGGAAGGATGGTGATGCACCGGACGTCATAACCAGTATGTTTTTTTATTGCTGATAACCCTTTTCTTGCCTTGATTGATATTGGGCCAACCCACTCCTATGTTGCATGTTCAGTATCTGAGACCTTAAGTTTAGACTCTAAAACAACTACTAGGAAGATGACTGTGGTTAGTCCTTTAGGACAATCTAGGGTAGTGGGCAAACTGTTTAGAGACATACCTCTAGAGACTCAAGGGGTAGTGTTTCCGGCAGACTTAATGGAATTACCATTTGGAGAGTTTAATCTTATCTTAGGAATGGATTGGTTGACTAAACACTGTGCTAAGTTGGATTGTGAGGCTAAGCGCATGGTGTTGAGTACCCTAGAAGGCGGGGAGGTGGTTGTGTTAGGGGAGAGAAGGAACTATTTGTCCAACATAGTATCGGCATTGAAGGCTGTTAAGATGATTTGAAAAGGATGCAATGCATTTCTAGCCTATATTAGTGTTTTGGATGTTAAGGAGGTGACTGCCGATGAGGTTCAAATAGTCAAGAATTTCACAGATGTCTTTCCTAAGGAATTGCCAGGATTACCCCCGGATCGCGAAGTAGAGTTTGGAATAGAGCTACTTTGCACAGACTCCAGGTCTATTGCTCTGCATGTAATGGTGCCGAAGGAGTTGGTGGAACTCAAAGCCCAGATCCAGGAACTGTTGGATCGTGGATTTATCTGACTGAGTGTGTCTCCGTGGGGAGCCCCAGTCCTGTTTGTAAAGAAGAAGGACGAATCCATGCGTATGTGTGTGGATTACCATCAATTGAATAAGTTGACGGTTAAGAACAAGTACCAACTACCAAGAATCAATGACCTATTCGATCAGCTCAAAGGAGCTTGGTCTTTTCTAAGATTGACTTAAGGTCAGGATATCATCAGTTAAGGGTGAAGGAATGAAACATTCATAAGACGGCATTTCAGACTCGGTACGGTCATTATGAGTTTATGGTGATGCTGTTCGGGTTGACAAATGTGCCAGCAGTATTTATGGATATGATGAATCGGGTATTTCAACCGTATCTTTATCAGTTCGTCGTGGTGTTCATCGACGATATCCTGGTTTACTCCAAGTCCGGAGAGGTGCATGATGCACATCTTCGTGTGGTGTTGCAAATTCTGACAGAGAAGCAGTTGTACGCAAAGTTCAGTAAGTGTGAGTTTTGGCTAAAGGAAGTGACTTTCTTAGGGCATGTAGTTTCCGCAGGGAATTAGGGTGGACCTTCAGAAGATAAAAGTCGTACTGGATTGGAAACCGATAAAGTCTGTGGCGGAAGTTTGAAGTTTCTTAGGATTGGCTGGGTACTATAGAAGGTTTGTTAAAGGGTTCTCATTGATAGCGGCACCTTTAACTAAGTTGTTGAGAAAGGGAGTATCGTTTGTATGGACTAAAAAATAGTAGGAGAGCTTTGAGAAGTTGAAGCGAATCATGACGGAAGCGCCAATGTTAATTCAACCAGAGGCGAGAAAAGAATTTACCATCTACTATGGTGCGTCACACACGAGCCTCGGATGTGTGTTGATGCAATATGGAAAAGTGGTTGTTTATGCATCTCGACAGTTGAGACCACATGAATTGAACTACCATATGCATTATCTAAAATTGGAGATGGTAGTGTTCGCTCTAAAGATTTGGAGGCACTACTTGTATGGGGAGAAGTCGGTTATCTACACTGACCATAAGAGCTTGAAGTATCTCCTTACCCAGAAGGAATTGAATTTGAGGCAACGTAGGTGGATTGAGCTCTTGAAGGACTATGATTGCTTGATCGAATATCATCTATGTAAGGCTAACGTGGTGGCAGATGTGTTAAGTAGAAAGGCGATAGCGGATTTAAGGGCGATGTTCACTAATTTCAGTCTGTATGAGGATGGCAGTCTGGTGGTTGAACTCCAAGTAAGACCTATGTGGACAAGTCAGATTAAGGAGAAGCAACTTTTGGATGATGTCTTGAGTACTCAAATCCGGCAAGTGTAGAATGGTGAAGGAGAGGACTATAGCTTGAATTGTGATGGAGTATTGTGTTTCCGTAAGAAAGTCTGTATGCCAAAGGATGTGGAGTTAAGACAGATGATTCTTTAGGAGGCGCATAGTAGCACATACACTATGCATCCTGGAGGAGTTAAGATGTATCGGGATTTGCGAGAGTAATTTTGGTGGCCAGGTCTGAAGCGAGAGGTAACGTAATTCGTGGGTAAGTGTTTGATGTGCTAGCAGGTGAAAGCGAACACCAGTTGCCTTCGGGGTTGTTGCAGCCTGTCAAGATTTCACAGTGGAAGTGGGAAAGGATCACGATGGATTTCGTTAGTGGGTTACCCTTACGCCTACTAAGAAGGATTAGATTTGGGTGATTGTGGATCGTTTGACAAAGTCGGCTCACTTCATACCGGTTCGGGTTGACTATTCTTTGCAAAAGTTGGCTAAGTTGTATGTGGCTGAGGTGGTGAGATTACATGGTGTACCGGTGTCAGTCATACCGAATAAGGACCCTAGGTTCACATTCTGATTCTGGAAGGCTCTTCATCGAGCAATGGGAACAAGGATAGACTTTAGTACCGCTTTTCACCCACAGACTGATGGTTAGTCTGAGAGGGTAATTCAGATCTTGGAGGATATGCTAAGGGGTTGCATCATTGATTTCAGGGGTAGTTGGGAGGAGTATTTACCTTTGGCAGAATTCGCATACAATAATAGTTATCCAGCTAGTATTAGATGGCACCTTATGAAGCGTTATATGGAAGGATATGTCGTACCCCAACTTGTTGGACGGAGTTGGGTGAACGTCAGGTATTGGGTCTAGAGCTAGTTTTCGAAACGGAGGAGAAAGTTAAGTTAATACGGGCTCAGTTGAAGGAGGCGTCTGATCGGTAGAAATCTTATGCAGATCTAAAATGGAAGGAAATGGAATTTGCAGTAGGAGACCAAGTCTTTTTGAAAGTATCTCCATGGAAGAAGGTAATGAGGTTTGGATGGAATGGTAAGTTAAGTCCTCGGTTTATTGGGTCGTATCGGGTACTAGAACGTGTGGGCCCAGTGGCTTATCGCTTGGAGTTGCCTCCAGAGTTGGAGCAGGTACATGACGTATTTCATGTCTCGATGCTAAGACGTTACCATTCTAATTCATCGTACATTGTGTCGGTGGAAGAGATTGAAGTAAGGCCAGACTTGTCTTTTGAGGAAGACCCAGTGCAAATCTTGGATCGAGACGTAAAAGTGTTAAGAAGGAAGTATGTCCCTTTGGTCAAGGTTTTATGGAGAAACCACGGAGCGGAGGAGGTGACATGGGAGTCAGAGGATGTTATGCAACAACAGTATCCCCATCTCTTTTGATCAGGTAAATTTCGAGGTCGAAATTTATTTTTAAGGGGGTAGAACTATAACATCCCGAGTTCTCGGGCTTGTGCATTTTATGTGTTATATGCTTAAGATATTAATTTGAGAATTTGAGGTGCAAAAGGGTTCAGGTTTGGGCTGAGGCCTTGATTAAATATTTTTTTAGACACTCAAAGGCTTAAAATAAAGTTTTGGTATGCTAATTAACATTATGGGTTTGCGGCCAGTGGCAAAATGGCGCCACTAAGAGGAAAGGGAATTGGCGTTAATGGAAAAGGGGGAGGCCAAGTTTTGGCCACTTGGAGCCCATGTTTCTGGGCCAAATTTGGCACCTAAAGAGGAAGCTAGGAGGGGATGACACAAGGCTAAAATTTAGAAGTTTTAGTGTTTAAAATATATGTGATATAAGCTGATAAAGGACGGAGGAAGTGGTGTGATGTAGGTCTCTTTTGGATGGGTGTTCGATAGGGATAAGGGATAGGATGAGGATCTATCAGGAAGGCAAGTGTTGGCCGAAAATCAAACTCTGTAAAGGGGGAATCGATTTAGTATAGGCTGACTATGTGCCAAAATTTGCTGTCAAAGTTCTCATCATTTTTCTCTTTTCTTTACCGAAATTACTACTCCATTCTCCCTCTCTTTTCTTTTTCTTTAGCTAGCCGAATCTTCTGACAGATTCCTTTCTCATCTCTTTCAGAAACTTTAGTCGAATCTTCAAGCCTCTCCTTGCTTTCTTTTCACTTTCTTCTTAAGCCGAAACACACCACTCAGAACTTCTAGAAGCCGAAACCTTATCAGTTTATCTTTTTTTGGGATTTTCATAAAAGTCAAAATCATGAGATCTCATCTCCTGTGTTTGCCAAAATCACTATGGGGTGTTTGCTTGTGCCAAAATATGAAGGAAATTTTAGGTAAGTATTGATTCGAGAGATCCCAAATCTTTTCCGCTTTTAAAGTCTCTAGCCGAATGGCTATTTATAAACTAATCTCTTGTTTCTCTCTTATTTGCGACGTTTCGAGATTTGAAGAGGAATCAATCGCTTAGATCTCTAAGTCGAGGTTCAGTAACACATGAATTGTGTTACTTTCGGGATTTCAAGGTAAGGAGATCTATTAGTTTTAACGTGTAAAGTCGAGGTTAGTGATGTCTGTCATTCTAAAGTGAATGGTTCTGTTGATTTGATGTGATAAACATGTATACTAGTTTCTATGATTGCACGGGGTTGGGTGATTAATGAAAGGGGAAGTGATCTGTTATAGTGGCTTATGCCATGATCTGTTGTAGTAGCTTTTGCCATGATCTGTTGTAGTGGCTTATGCCATGATCTGTTGTAGTGGATTATGCCATGATCTGTTGTAGTGGCTTATGCCATGATCTGTTGTAGTGGTTTTTGCCATGATCTGATGGTGTGTATCGGTGTGGGTTGATTGTAGAAATCTCCAATGGTGTGAATGGTAGGTAAGGGTGGTGTGTAGTAGATGGAAACCTATGATTGGGTTGGGTTTTGCATATTTTCTGATATATTATGCTCTGTTATCTGTTCTGTGGGCTAAGGCCCAATCTAATGGTGCGTGAGGGTTGCACACTGAGTCTCATGACTCACCCTATTATTTAACATCTTTTAGATAGCACTTGGTGCAATGGATCGGGCTGGAGAGGGGCGCAAGGTGGCCATGCGAGAGATTCTATGTTACAACAAGAAGACTTCATTTAGTTTATTTATTTTTAATATTTTTAATTGATGGGTTTTATATTTTGTTGTAATGAGGCCATGGGCCACTAGCTTTATATTTTGTCTTAGTTTTATTTTGGGCTTTCATCGCTAATGGACATGTAAAATTTTACGTTTAAATTAAACTAAGACAGGTACTAAACTTTGGGGTTTTTTTTTTTTTAAAGGCATCTTATAAAGTTATATGTTTTATAAATTATCAAATCATTAAGTCCTCCCGGAATATATGTTTAAACTCAACAAATGTTTTCCAAAAATGTGCCATGTTTTTACTAATTCTTCTTAGTGGCATGCCAATCTAGTCATGGTGTTTGGGCCGGGTTTGGGGTGTTACATAATACATATTGATTAAATAATGTTCATATGTGATGAAATGAATGGAAATGTGATTGTGGAGTTTGGAAATGCAAATGTGATTTCAAAGATATGTGGCACTAAGTGTGCGTAAATAGAATAGTTACTGCGTTGAATTGCACTAAGTACACGAGTTAAAGAAATGCATCGGCTATATTAGTTGGCATTATGTGTGTGATACGAAGAGATCTTCGGTTTAATTTTTGACACTAAGTGTGCGATACTATTGTAGCTTTGGCTATTAAATGGCACTGAGTGTGCGAGTTCATAGAACGTTTAAAGAGGATCAAATGAATTATGGCATTGAGCATTGAGTGGTAAATGTGATAGATAAACACATGATGGTACAGGTATGTATAGAACCTAGGTGGTTGATGATATTGTGTATGAGATAAATGGATGATTATGTGAATGAATGATGAAAAAGAGATGGTTTGAGTAGCATTAAAAATGCTTGTACTTGAATCTTTAGATATGGTATGAAAGTGAGTAATAACTATGGGTGAGATTGAGTAGTAATGTGAATTGAATCATGTGATAGTTAATTTTTTTATTGAATCGAATTGTTGAGTTAATTGTGTTATATTACGAACTTACTAAGCTTTAAAGCTTACTGTGTGAAGTCTTTCTCTGTTTTACAATGTCATTAAAGAAAGCTCGGATCCGGGGATCGTCAGCGACTCAATCACACTATCAGACATCTATTTTGGTACCTTTTTTGAAGTTGTATTTATGGTATATGGCATGTATAGGCTAGTGAGGTTGTGGAATGATTTTGGTACATGTTTTGCTATGTGAAAATGGTGTAAGTAATGTGTAATTATTATCTTGTGTAAATGGCCATTAGGGTATGCTTTGGTGATATTCAAATGGTACATTTCATACTTGATTTGTAGTTGAGAATGGTGGATGAATTGTATGTTATTTAATGTTGGATTTGAGCATGTAGGGATGACCCAAATTGGATGGCAAGTTGGCCTTATAAATGACCTATAATTGTCTACACGGGTGAGCACACGAGCTTATGTCTCACCTGTGTCCATCATTGTCCATTTTCGAAATATGCTAGACTTGCACACGGGCCAGACACTCAGGCATGTATCGTAACACCTCTTACCCGTAATCCTCGCCGGAATCGGGCACGAGACGTTACTAAATAATTTACCTGATCGCCACTTAGGCTCAACGTGACTACTCTTCTCGAATCGCTTCAACTACTTCACACTCCATCTATGAGATCTCAATCATACCTACGAGAACCCTCGGGATCATATCGAAGATCTTACGATCCATAAAATTTCTTTTCATCTAAACAGGGAGTACACGCACGTGCTAGATGACACATATGCCCGTGTGTAGTCACACACGCCTATGTACTCACACCGTGTAACGCCCCAAACCCGGCCCAAAACACTATGGCTGAATTAGGAATGCTACTGAAAAAAACTTTAGGTTGAGAAACAATTTGAAGTTCGGAGTTAACTGGCAACGAGTTTTTTTTTCTTTTAAAATTTCTTAAGAAAAACCGAGTGAAAACCTTTAATAAGTTTTTAAGATATAAAACCATCATAATTTGAAACTTTGTTTGCAACTAATAATCCAGGTCTAGTCTAACATAACCACAATGAAAACCCAAAATAATTAAAAGGCCTTATTACATCAAAATATCCCAAATAAACTGAATCTAAAAATAAAGTCTTTAAATATGGACACTGCGTCTGCATGGCCATCTCGAATCCCATCCAACCCGGTCCAACATCACGATTCACCGCATTGTTTGGTAAAATTGGGTGAGTCAATGACTCGATGTGTAATTAGTCCACGATTTCCACATATGGGCTTGGCCCAAAACCACACCAATCCACATAATAGATATTAATGCAAAATGCACCAAATGCACCCAACCTAACCTAGGGTCCATCCTCTACACACCCCCATATCCAACCACCACACACCAGGGGATTACTAGATCGACCCTCCAACCTCTACACACCAATTCGGCAAGTCATTCCATCCACCAAGTGGTCGAGCCACTAGTCTACGTGATCAAATCACAAATTATTCCACAACGTGACCGTAGTCAACGTCAATCCATGTGAGGCTCATAGCCATCACTAATCCACGTACATAAATGTACACCCTGTCCTTCTTTCAAATATACAAAGCCCTCCCCATGAGTATGCTACATACAATAGTGATATCATGAAATAATGCATGAACATGCTAATCCAACATACAGCACATATATACAGCAATAACCATAATTTTATCGGCATTTAACACTGACCTAATTATCGACATACCCACTCAGGGTATCCATCTCATTATTACCACTGCGCTAATCATCACACTTATAACACATACAATATTTTATACATGCTTGGGAAATTGCTTAATAATCACACACCTTTTAGCAAAAGTCGCCTAAACCCGAACCCCATAGCCTACACGATTTGCACCTTGCGATTTGTTGAACTCCCTCCTACACAACTATGATTAGATTCAGCTCTTACATAAATAAGCAAAAGTACGGCCTTCAACCTATCACTATCATCATCTTACCTCAACTGATCGAATCCCGGAATCACACGTTTGAACCTAACAGTCTGCTGAAATCCCTAAATGGAGCGATATTAGTTTCGGCCTCAAACTTAAAGACATAGAAAATATGTGACCTCTTGGCCAAATACTACCACTTTCTTACCTTAATAGATCGAACCCCGAGAGCTGCTTAGCACCCTTATCGCTGGCTAAAAGCAAAAGACCCACAACCTAGTCCTCCATGATTTCGGCCAATGAAATACACATGATTAGTTTCTTGATTTCAACCAACCAAGAAAAGAAGAGAGAAAACCAAAAGAAAAAGAAATCCTTACCACCTTACTACCCGATTTGGCTTGATAACAACCCTTGAGAATCAACGTTCTAGAAAAGAATGAAAGAGAAGAAATAAGGGTGAGGCTCAGAAGAGGTTCGACTATAACTTCATAAAAGGAGAAAAGCTCCTTCGACTTTTGAAGATGGTTGAATCGTGAGAAGATGAAGAAGAAGAGAAACTAAGGTTTGAGAGGTTTCGGTTTCTGGTCACAAAAGAAAAGGGAATAGAGCTTTTGGAAGAGAGAAAAATCACAAAAAGATGCCTATACTACACTAAGTAAATTTGGCACCTAGCTCCCCTTGTATGACCGAATTATGACCCCCTTCCTTAGAGTCCCATATTCGGCCAACTCTCACACCTTAGAGTCCTACATTCGGCCACTGCTTTTCTCACTCCTTTATCCCTTGTTCCCCTCCTACTTAGCCGAATCTTCAATCTCTCCCACCCAATCTATACCTCATCCTTCTAGAGTCCACATGCAGTCCAACTTTCTTCCTCCCTGATGAAAAAAATAACTCCTCAAGTGCTCCCTTGTCGCTCGAACTTAGGCCCTTCAGACTTTGCTTGTGGCGTCACTTTTTAAGGCTTTAAGTGGTGCCTCCTTGCCACCTTAACAAGCCCACTTTTATGTCTAACTTCCCCTACAAATTTCCTTAAGGCCTTCTTTGCCTAGCTCCCCCTTTAAAACTAAAAATCCAATTTTTACTAAGGCATTCTCCTACATCCTAGAGCTCCCAAAAATCTCCTAAACACATTCAAAACACATAGGCATACTACCACATGCAATTAAGCAAAAATGCATAAGCCCTAATTCCCGGATATTATAGTTCTACCCCCTTAAAATAATTTCAACCTCGAAATTACCTGGCTAAAATAGGTGTAGGTATTGCTATCGCATTACTTCCTCTGGCTCCCACAAAGCTTCCTCCGAGCCATGGTTACGCCATAACACCTTAACTAGAGGAACTGATTTCCTACACAAAACTTTCACATCTCACTCTAAAATCTGAATTGGTTATTCCTCGTAGGACAAGTCTGGTCTCAACTCCACTTCTTCAACTGGAATCACGTGAGATGGATCCGACCGATAACAACGTAGCATCGAGACATGGAATACATCATGCAACTGCTTTAACTCCGAAGGCAACTCCAGTTGATATTCTACTAGTCCAACCTGCTTCAACACCCGATAAGGACCTATAAACCTGGGACTCAGCTTTCCCTTACGACCAAATCTCATTACCTTCTTCCACGGCGAAACCTTTAAAAACACATAGTCACCTACTGCAAACTCTATCTCCTTTCTCTTAAGATCTGCGTATGACTTTTGCCTATCAGATCTTCATTCAACTGTGCCTGAATTACCTTAACCTTTTCTTCTGACTCTGCCACCATCTTTGGTCCCAAAACTCGACGTTCCCCTAGTTCCGTCCAACAAGTAAGTGTCCGACACTTCCGTCCGTACAACGCTTCGTACGGTGCCATTTGAATGCTCGCTTGGTAGCTGTTGCAAACTCCACTAAAGGTAAGAATTCCTCCCAGCTTCCTCTGAAATCTACCACACATCCCCTCAACATATCCTCTAATACTTGGATTACCCACTCCGACTGGCCGTCTGACTGTGGATGAAATGCCGTACTGAAGTCTAATCTAGTGCCCAACGCTTGATGTAGTGCCTTCCAAAACTGAGACATAAACCTCGGGTCTCTATCCAAGATAATCGACACCAGCACTCCATGCAGTCTCACAATTTTTGCCACATACAGCTTTGCCAACTTCTGCAAAGAATAATCAATCCACACTGGGATGAAATGTGCAGACTTTGTCAACCGATTTACTACTACCCATACCGATTCTTTCTTAGTAGGCATAAGGGGAAGCCCACTAACAAAGTCCATGGTGATTCTCTCCCACTTCCATTGCGGAATCTTTATCGGCTAAAGTAACCCCGAGGGTACCTGGTGTTCAGCCTTAACTTGCTGACACATCAAGCACTTCCGTACAAACTCTGTGACTTCTCTCTTAAGACCAGGCCCCCAAAACTGATCCTATAGATCTCTGTATAACTTGCTTCCTCCAAGATGCATAGCATAAGGGCTACCATACGATTCCTGAAGAATCCTCTGCCTGAGCTCTTTATCCTTCGGCATACAGACCTTGCCCTTGAAATGCAACACTCAATCGCTTACACCATAACTTTCCAATCCTCATCCCGCACTTGTCGAGCTTAGCACTTAGATCATCGCCTTCCAACTGCTTTCTTTCACCGACTCAACCAGTCACTTTACTTATAACTCGCTAGCAAACTCCGTCGTCATACAGGCTAAGATGTGCAAACATCGCCCTCAGATCCGACACTACTCTCCGACTTAGAGCATCTGCCACCACATTCGCCTTGCCCAGGTGATACTCTATCGAACAATCATAATCTTTCAACAGCTCCACCCACCTTCGCTTTTTCAGATTCAACTCCTTCTGGGTCAACAGATACTTAAGACTCTTGTGGTCCGTATAGATCATCGACTTCTCTCCATATAAATAGTGCCTCCACACCTTTAGCGCAAAAACTACAGCAGCCAACTCCAAGTCATGTGTCGGGTAATTAACCTCATGAGGCCTTAATTACCGAGACGCATAGGCAACAACCTTCCCTTCTTGCATAAGGACACATCCCAATCCTATATAGGAAGCATCACAATACACCACAAAGTCCTTTCCTTCCTCGGGCTAAATTAAAATCGAGCTTCAGTCAAAACCTTCTTCAATCTCTCAAAACTTCCCTGCTGCTTGTCTGCCCACACGAAAGGTACCTCCTTTCTTAACAATTTCATCAAAGGTGCTGCTATAGACGAGAACCCTTCTACAAATCTCCTGTAGTAGTCTGCTAATCCCAAGAAGCTGCAAACCTCAGCCACCGACCTAGGTGGTTTCCAATCTAACACCGCCTCAATTTTCCTAGGATCTACCCTTATCCCTTCCGCAGACACCACGTGACCTGAAAAGCAACCTCCTTAGCTGAATTCACACTTGCTGAATTTGGCATACAGCTTCTTTTCCCTTAACACTTGCAACACCACCCAGAGATGCTCATCATGTTCCTCCTCCGACTTGGAGTACACCAAAATATTGTCTATAAACACAACAACGAATCAATCCAGGTAGGGTTGGAAAACCCGATTCATCATATCCATGAACGTAGCTGGGGCATTCGTCAACCCAAACGGCATCACTAGGAATTCATAATGCTCGTATCGAGTCTGAAAAGCTATTTTATGGATATCCGCTTCCTTCACCTTGAGTTGGTGGTATCCCGGCCTTAGATCTATTTTTGAAAATACCGCAGCCCCCTTAAGTTGATCGAACAAGTCATCTATCCTTGGTAATGGATACTTGTTCTTGATGGTCAGCTTATTCAGCTGTCGGTAATCTATGCACATCCGCATAGACCCGTCCTTCTTCTTTACGAATAAGACTGGTGCTTCTCATGGAGACATACTGGGTCGGATAAACCCACGATCAAGTAATTTCTGAATCTGTGCCTTGAGCTCAACCAACTCCTTTGGTGCTATTCTGTACGGATCAATAGATACTGGTGCTGTACCTGGCAACAAATCAATCCCAAATTCCACCTCGCGATCTAGAGGCAACCCTGGTACTTCCTCCGGAAAAACATCCCCAAACTCTCTCACTGTCCTGACCTCACCTACCGCTACTCCATTAGCCTCCAAGGCACTAACAAGCATCAGAAAAGACATACACCCTTTCCTCACCATCTTCTCTGCCTTAAGGGTGGACACTACGTTCGACAAGTAATTTCTCCATTCCCCTATCACTACAATTTCTTTGTCATCGGGAGTTTTCAATGACATGCGCTTATTAGCGCAGTCCAGATTCGCATGATACCTCATTAGCCAATCCATGCCTAATATTAGGTCAAACTCCCCGAATGGTAGTTCCATTAAGTCAGCTGGAAACACTACCCTTGAACTTCTAAAGGCACGTCTCTAAAGAGTTTATCTACCACTACAGATTGCCCTAAAGGACTGATTACAGTCATTTTCCTAGAGACAGTTTTAGAGTTCACTTCCAAAGTTCTAGACACCACACTAGCAATGTACGAATGAGTTGACCCAACATCAATTAAAGCCAAAAAGGGTAATTCGAAAATAAGAAATGTACCCGTAATAACATCTGGTGCATCTCCCTCTTCCCGAAGTTTGGCGGCATACACTAACCCTGGTTGTCTCGCACCTAAACCCCCAGCACCTCTGCCTGGTGCTCCATGACCTCAACCGAAACCATTCCCGCCATGGTTCTAACCATGACCCCTCGTCGCCTGCTGACCACCTCTACTCGACTGAACATATCCCTGGCCTACTATCTGAGCCCTTTCCATCTCTCGAGGACAGTTCCTAACCAAATGAGCCTTGGACCCACATCGGAAACATTCTTTATTCTGTCCCCAACACTCTCCTGCATGAGCTCTCCCACATTTAGCATGCCCGGCAACTAGTACCGGTGCGTGAACAGAGTTCTCAACCCTTGGTCTTTTCTGGAAAACCCCATATAATGCTGACGGCCCAAAACTCCTCTTATTCCGTTTCTATCTCTATCCATGTTCTGTCTCTCGGTCCTCTTGACCTCCTCAGTTATCCGAGCTTTCTCTACTAGGATAGCAAAGTCCCTTTCTCTCTGCGGGGCAATCAGCACTCAGCTCATATCTCAGTCCATCTTCGAATCGGACACACCTCTCATAATCAGTAGCCACGATGCCACGATCATACCTACTCAACCGCAAAAATTCTGCCTCGTACTCAGGTACCGATTTACCACCTTACACCAAATTGAGAAACGCCTTCCTGCGCGCGTCCACCAAACTAGCTCCTACGTACTTTCCCTCAAACTTGAGCTTAAAATAACCCCAGTCCACTCGGTCCGTAGGGGTACCTTCCTTGATTGTGAGCCACCATTGGTAAGCCTCGTCCGAGCAATGAGACAACACCTTTAACTTCTCCTCAAGCGGTGAAATCCAAATCATCCATGATCCTTTCAATCGCCTTTATCCAAGATTCCGCCATATTCGGAGCTACTCCCGATACTCCTCTAAAAACCACAGCTCCATTCGCTCTAAGTCTCTCAGGTACTGACTTTTGAGCCCCATTTCCAGTACTCGCTTCAACCACTCGCTCCAAAACTCGCAGCATAGCCTGTGATACCACGTCCTCTCCTCCTGTCTGCTCTTGAAATTCCACCCCTACCACTAGTGGTGGTGCTTCATTTTCAGAACCCTGACCAGACCCAAGTAGTTTCGACACAGTCATTCTGCCTCTACCACGCCTCGCACATTGCGTCCACGTCCACTAGAGCTCATGTCTACTTCGAGATTTAATCTGCTTAAAAATTTTATGAATTAGTTTTTTGTTCCACTGGTTTATCGTGAACAGTCTTATGTTTAATAGTTCTAGAAAGTGGTTCTTTTGAATTCATACATACACACAGTCTCAAGTCTATTCATTCAATCATCACCATTTATGAACTTGCGTTCATCACAGAAAAGTGTTGTGGTTTTATTGTTGTTGTTCTCCACTACCCAAGGGTATTTTTGTAATTTATCCTATAGGGGTTTTTGGTAATTTTCCAAATTAGGGCATTTGAAAATTTCGTAAAATAGAGATTTTTGATATTTTTGCAAAATAAGAATACTTGATAAGAAGTTTCATGGGTAATATGGTAATTTTATAAACTGAGGGTATTTTTTGTAATTTTACCCACCAGGGGTATTTTGGTAATTTTGCAAAATATGGTTCCAGGTGGTTTTTTGAAATAAGGGTATTTGGAAATTTTTAATTCAGGGGTACTTTGGCAACTTTCCTTACTGAGGGTATTTTGGTAATTTGCGCAGATTAGGGGCAATTTGGTCAATTTGCAAATCAGGGGTAGTTTGGTCGTTTTCGAATCAAGGGTTCTTTGGAAATTTTGAAACCAAGGTTTGGTTTAAGGATTATTCAAAACAAGGTGACTGGTCCCTTTCGGGTTTTAGTTATGGATTTTAGCCCGTGATTAAGTCTTCTTAGTTAGGGTGAACCGTCACTACGCACCAGGTAGGATTCGAACGGAGAGGAGGTGAGTCACTAGGACTGCTTAAATACCAAGCTCCCCCTGAATCCAATCCTAAACATACGCACAACGATTGCCACACCCTTAACTCAACGACTCATTCACTGGTTTGTTTGGTTAGACCTTAAGTTTTATGTGATTCGGTGTTTAGAGTAAGCTAATCCTAGGGTTCAATAACTCCTAATCTATTAATCTACGTCCCTTTAATTCTCACATACCAATCACACAAGGGTTAGGGGTACTTACCTAGTGGACTTCAAGCCAGACGATTCAAGTGCCATTCTCCACAAAACCCTTTTTCCTGAAAATTTTCTTTGACCCACTAAAACACAAAGTGAAAACGTTTATGGGCCTTAAAATCCATAGGCTGAGTGTAGAAACTAGGCTCTGATACCAATTTGTAATGCCCCAAACCCGGCCCAAAACACTATGGCCGAATTAGGAATGCTACTAAAAAAACTTTAGGTTGAGAAACAATTTGAAGTTCGGAGTTAATTGGCAACGAAGTTTTTTTTTCTTTTAAAATTTCTTAAGAAAAATCGAGTGAAAACCTTTAATAAGTTTTTAAGATATAAAATCGTCATAATTTGAAACTTTGTTTGCAACTAATAATCCAGGTCTAGTCTAACATAACCACAATGAAAACCCAAAATAATTAAAAGGCCTTATTACATCAAAATATCCCAAATAAACTGAATCTAGAAATAAAGTCTTTAAATATGGACATTGCGTCTGCATGGCCATCTCGAATCCCATCCAACCCGGTCCAAAATCACGATTCACCTGCATTATTTGGTAAAAAATTGGGTGAGTCAACAGACTCGGTGTGTAATTAGTCCACAGATTTCCACATATGGGCTTGGCCCAAAACCACACCAATCCACATAATGTAGATTAATGCAAATGCACCAAATGCACCCAACCCAACCTAGGGCCCATCCTCTACACACCCCCGTATCCAACCACCACACAGCAGGGGATTACTAAATCGACCCTCCAACCTCTACACACCAATTCGGCAAGTCATGCCATCCACCAAGTGGTCGAGCCACTGGTCCACATGATCAAATCACAAATTAATCCACAACGTGACCATAGTCAACGTCAATCCATGTGAGGCTCATAGCCATCACTAATCCACGTACATAAATGTACACCTTGTCCTTCTTTCAAATATACAAAGCCCACCCCATGAGTATGCTACATACAATAGTGATATCATGAAATATTGTATGAACATGTTGATCCAACATACAGCACATATATACATCAATAACCACAATTTTATCGGCATTTAACACTGACCTGATTATCGACATACCCACTCAGGGTATCCATCTCATTATTGCCACTGCGCTAAATCATCACACTTATAACACATACAATATTTTATACATGCTTGGGAAATTGCTTAATAATCACACACCTTTTAGCAAAAGTCGCCTAAACACGAACCCCGTAGCCTACATGATTTGCACCTTAGCGATTTGTTGAACTCCCTCCTACACAACTATGTTAGCTTCGGCTCTTACATAAATGAGCAAAAGTATGGCCTTCAACCTACCACTATCATCATCTTACCTCAACTGATCGAATCCCGGAATCACACGTTGGAACCTAACAGTTTGCCGAAATCCCTAAATGGAGCGATATTAGTTTCGGCCTCAAACTTAAAGACATAGAAAATATGTGACCCATTGGCTAAACACTACCACTTTCTTACCTTAATGGATCGAACCCCGAGAGCTCCTTAACACCCTTATCGCTGGCTAAAAGCAAAAGACCCACAACCTAGTCCTCCATGATTTTGGCCAATCAAATACACATGATTAGTTTCTTGATTTCAACCAACCAAGAAAAGAAGAGAGAAAATCGAAAGAAAAAGGAATCCTTACCACCTTACTACCCGATTTGGCTTGATAACAAACCTTGAGAGATGTTCTAGAAAAGAATGAAAGAGAATAAATAAGGGTGAGGCTCAGAAGAGGTTCGGCTATAACTTCATAAAAGGAGAAAAGCTCCTTCGGCTTTTGAAGATGGTTGAATTGTGAGAAGAAGAAGAAGAAGAGAAACTAAGGTTTGAGAGGTTTCGATTTCTGGTCACAAAAGAAAAGGGAATAGAGCTTTTGGAAGAGAGAAAATCACAAAAAGATGCCTATACTACACTAATTAAATTCGGCACCTAGCTCCCCTTGTATGACCGAATTATGACCCCCTTCCTTAGAGTCCCATATTCGGCCAACTCTCACACCTTAGAGTCCTACATTCGGCCACTACTTTTCTCACTCCCTTATCCCTTGTTCCCCTCCTACTTAGCTGAATCTTCAATCTCTCCCACCCAATCTATACCTCATCCTTCTAGAGTCCACATGCGGTCCAACTTTCTTCCTCTCTGACGAAAAAAACAACTCCTCAAGTGCTCCCTTTGTCGCCGAACCTAGGCTCCTCTCAGACCGCTTGTGGCGTCACTTTTTAAGGCTTTAAGTGGCGCCGCCTTGCCACCTTAACAAGCCCACTTTTATGTCTAACTTCCCCTACAAATTTCCTTAAAGCCTTCTTTGCCTAGCTCCATCTTTAAAACTAAAAATCCAATATTTTCTAAGGCATTCTCCTACACCCTAGAGTTCCCAAAAATCTCCTAAACACATTCAAAACACATAGGCATACTACCACATACAATTAAGAAAAATGCATAAGCCCTAATTTCCGGATATTACACACCGTGCCCAAAAACCCCAACATTCTGCCAAAACTCACATGGCTAGGGCACGTCCATGTGAAATGGGGGCACACCTGTGTACCCTTACAACATGCCCGTGTCTTCTGCCCGTGGGGAGTTACTGACTAATTTAGCACGGCTTGGACATACCCCTATCTCTTAACCGTTGGGAGCTACTGACTTGATCCACACATGCCCGTGTCTTCTGCCCATGTCCCTAACGTGTGTCTTACACGGTCCATGCACACAGCCGTGGGATTTGCCCGTGGCCTATTCTAATTAGTAATAATAAGGTGCAGGGTTAACACGGCCTAGACACACGCCCGTGTGTCTACCCGTGTGGCACATGAAGGCTATTTGCCAAGCTTCTAGCATCCCTATATCTTACTCTACATGGGTTTATTCAACAAACTAACAAACCTCTCTTAATCCACATACACTCACATTGATAACTTTGAAATTTCATAAATGATAAAATATGCCATCATTCTTGGCAATTTACAAAATTAATGTCTTAGCAAGAGCCAATACACCTTTAGTCAAAATAATAAAATAATCTAACTAGTCGAGTCTTATACATGCCATATACAAAATCACTAATCTAATTATACCGAAGTAAGTAGATAGTGTGGGCGGTCTTCTAGTTATCAGCGTATCTCGGCTCGACTCTTAAGCCCTATAAGACAAGGGAAGGAGAGAGGAGTAAGCCTAAAGCTTAGTAAGTTCACATGTAAACAATATAACACTCTATAATGAATAAAACATTTTTATAGCATTATTTTCTAAGCAAGAAATCAATCTACATTAAGGATTAGGCTTACTCATTTCCTCCATTTATACATCCCAATCACATCACAAGCATAATGCATACATTCAATAACGGTTTCCCTACACTGAGCATCACAAGGTCACTTAATGTAACACATCACCATATCAAAATACATTACCCGTAATCACATTACCCGGTGGTTTCGCACTTAGCCCACCATCAGTCTTCATTAGGGTGGTATCGCACATAGCCCACTAAGAAGGTTAATTACAATCGTATTGTACACAGCCCACCAAAAAGTTAACAGATGATGGTATCGCACACATCCCATCATAATTAAACAACATGGTGGTATCGCACTTAGCCCACCATCAAAATTTGATATAACACACCTACCTACCTATTCCATCATTCATACAAGAATTATTCATTAACTACCACTTTCTATCTACTTGAATTCTACATGTTCTCAATTATGCTATGCACTGATTAACAACAATAATGGGCATGTAAAATGCATCGTTTACACGTAAACTTACCTCGATGCAAAACGTGATAGCTAGCGATTTACTCGATCACCTTGGCTTTCCCATGGTCAAGGTTGATTCCACGCTCTTCTTGATCTATAACGATGAAATTCGTTCATTTAGGACATTTCATGATTAATATACATCAAATTCTGCACTTGGGAAAAATGACCATTTTGCCCTTGTATATTAGAAAAATTACGATTTTTCCCCTAGGCTCATAAATCATTGTTCATCACATTTCCCATTAAACAAGCCTAGCTGAACATTTACTCCTCTTTCAACAACCCACAAATCTAACTATTTCATGCATTTATTACAAATTTACAACATTTACAACTTAGTCTCATTTAGGTGTTTTCATTACAACACTTTTCACAAAAGTTGTCTCTAACCTCCCCATCATTCATTTTCTTCCATAAAAACTCAGCTAACAACATAAACTCTCTCATGGCAAGTCTCTAAACTTTTAACCATTTCATAAATTAGTCCCTTCATTAGTTAGATTAGGCTGTGGGGACTCCAAAAGTACAAAAATCATCAACTAAAACCACCTAAATAACTTACTTGAATGAGGATTGAGTGGCTGAAAGTTTGAACCTCCGTGAACTCTATCCTCTCTTGACTTTTCTGTGGAAAGAGATGAGTGAATAGTGAAAGATGATAACATCTTTAGCTTCTCTTATTTTATTCATTTTATCACTTAATTTTCACCAACTTTGACTAGCATTTAATGCTCTTGTCCCCCTTAACTTGTATGGCTAGCCAACACATATAATAGGGCTTAATTTCACTTTAAAATCCTCCAATTTACAATCTATAGCTATTAGGTACCCCCACCTTATAAAATAGAACTTTCGCACTTTATGCGATTTAGTCCTTTTTCACAATTAAGTACTCTATTGTTAAAATTAAAGCACCAAAATTTCCATATAGCCACATATTAATGCCATAACACATAAAATAATACTAAAATAATTTCCTCAACCTCAGATTAGTGGTCCCAAGACCACTGTTCTGACTAGCCCCAAAATCGGGTTGTTACAACTCTCTCCCCCTTTTTGGGATTTTTGCCCTCTAAAATCTTACCGATAAAGAGGTTTGGATATTGCTCTCTCATGGCTTCTTCCAGTTCCCACGTAGCTTCTTCTACACCATGCTTTTTCAACAACACTTTTACTAAGGCTATGTCCTTATCCCTCAACTGTTTCACTTCTCGAGCCAAGATTTTAATCGGCCCTTCCTCATATGTCATACCCGGTCGTATCTCAATTTTTGTGGGAGAAACCACATGCGAGGGATTGGAATGATAACACCTTAGCATTTATAAATGGAACACATTATGAATTTTCTCTAACTCTACCGGTAAAGCCAATCGATATGTTACTTGTAACACCCCAAACCCGGCCAATACACCACGAATCAATCTGTATGTTACAAAGTGAAAATCGTGTTTTGGTAAAGATAGGTTTCGCTTAAAAGTTTGATAAAACCCTTTGGTAAATTTCATACTTGCGTAAATCTTGGGCATGATTGTTTGAAAACCGATGTTTTGTTTGAAAACTCAGAATTTCAAAACTTAATCGGTTATGAAGTTAAAACACGCTTATTTCATTTAGAAATTCAAGTCGCTCGATTGTTACTAGAACATTTTGACTTAGTAGAAAATCGAGTTTAAATTAGAAAACATTTGAGTCCCTTTATTCCAAATCTTAGTGTGATACCCGATGGTATAGTTTAAAATATCGCTTTTGTAGTTTAGAAATCGTTGTCCTTCCAAGTTTTAGCAAATATTAACCCAATTAATTTATTAAGGCATATCAAGAACCTATTTTAAACATAAACATAGCAAAACATAATTTTAAAAGGCCATTTACAAACCAAAATAAAACCAAATAGTAACAAATAAGCTTAAGTACCAAATTTTATAAAAGTCTGAGCAAATCCTTATTTAAGCATGGCATGAGCACCTCGAGTCCATCCCGGCTCCATGTTCGCGTCTAAGTGTCACCTAAAATGTCAAAGGAGAGAGTGAGTCGCAAGACTCAAAGGTATAAATCCCTCCCGATAATACAACATGCTAACACACATCATAGCAAAGCAATACAATTAATGCACCTGCTCCTAACCATCCATTACACCTTCTCTACCAAACCACTTGTGGTGCTAAACCACTAGTGACCCAAAGTCACGATATCCATAATGTGGTGCTAAACCACCGTGACCCAGTCACGAATAATCCAATGATGGGGCCAACCCATCGTGTGATACCAAATCACTAGCGACAATCCCAGATCTCATAAGTGGGCCAACCCACGGTGGTGTCAAACCACGTGGACGAGTCGCAATGAGGTGCCAAACCTCTGTGTCCCAAAGACACAAGTGTGATACCAAATCACCGGTGATCGCAAATACAACCGATGATGGGGCCAACCCATCGTGTGATACCAAATCACCGGCGCCAATCTCAGATAATCAATCGGGGCCAACCCACCGTGGTGCAAAGCCACTGACGAGACGCCGAGGTGCCAAACCTCCGTGACCCAAAGTCACAAAATATCATTTGTGGTACCAAACCACCGGAGGTGCTAAACCTCCGTGTCCCAAAGACACGGATATCATACTCCCTCCTCTCATTTCACCCATCATCATGCCATACTCATGTAAATCATGCATATCATGCAAGTCATGCATATCATACCAACATGCCTAGTATTGCATCTCATAGCACATACCTCATAATCATGCTAGTATATATCAATAACAAACTCATATTCAAACAAAGCTTACCCGATTCGTGTTCATACCCTATAGGTATCATATCAATCCATCAAACTGCCTCGCTTTTAGAATCACTCTTATTAAGCAATCAGTTTATTAACACATATTACTAAGTATAGAGTGTGTTAGTTACACACCGGTATATCGCAAGCCTTAATCCTAAGGAACCCGATCTAAAACCCTCAATCCTCTTGCTCCTAAAAACAATCGCCAACCATGGGTTAATCGCTTAAACCATTCTACCATAACCATTTAAACCAAAGGGTATATCGATTAACCCTTACCTTTGCAAACGCTTGGTTTCCTACCAAACCCGAACCGACAATGGTTCCTCTTTTAACAATCGGCACACCCTATTAGAAAGAACAGTTAATCCATTGAAACTTTGGCTTATAGAAGTCTAAAAGAATAGACTAACAAGATAACCTCTTACCACTACTTACCACTTGACTTCTCCAAACGGCTTCTTCGAAATCTCGGGTGCCCTATAATGAAATCGATTCCAAACCACAAGGTTAACACCTTTCACCAATTGCCATACTCGGCTCTTAACTACACCGAAATCAAACAAAACGAGAGAGAAAAGAAATAACCCTACGGCCAAGCACTTACCTTCCTCTGAACTTGAATGAAAATTGAACTAAAAGAACTCTACACCCCACTACTATTTGGCCAAACAAAACACAATTGAAGGAAGGGAAATTCGGCAACACAATGGAGGGATTCGGTTTGATTTTTAGACAAAAATAAGGCACAAGAATTACAAATTCAGGAAGGAGAAAGTCGGCCAAGGTTTGGAGAAGAAGAAAGAAAATGAACAAGAGGTAGGTGCTCTCAGTTTTGAGAGGAAAAGAAATGGAGAAAGTGTTTGGAGAATGAAGTTTCGGCTACAATGTTTTTAAGAAAGAAAGAAAGAAAATAGGAGAGGGAAAGAATGCTAGTTTCGGCTTACACAATGAACAAAAGAAAGAGAAGTGGGAGAGAAGAGAACTTTCGCTACCAAGAAGGTTGGAAGAAGACAAGCAAATTCGCACTAGGTGTTTAAACTTTCGCTTTCAAAGAGAGAAAAAATGAAAGAAACTCCTTAGCAATTCGATTTTGGTATGACAAAAGGAGAAATTTGGCTTGTTAAAAGTTGATCGAACACCCAAAATGCCAAATGCATTTTCTAGACACTCCCACTACACCTACCAAAATCGACCACTCCCCATGAAGTCCCCAAGTTTCGCCAACACCCCATTAGCTCCCAACCATCCATTCAAACTTAGTTGAACTAGTCTCCTCCTACTTTCACTCACCACCTCCATTCAATGAATTGACATAGTCCATGGTAGAGTTTGAACTACCAACAACTCCTCCTCCTTAAGCCAAAAATGGAACAAAAGGGAACACTGCAGCTTGAACTCAAGACCTCTCCTCCCGCAATTGACGCCAACCACAAACTCCAAGTGGCGCATGCCTTGCCACTTTGCTAGCTCATCACTTGTGCTCAAGAACACCAAATAAAATACATAAGACCCAAATCCTTCACTCCTATCACATAAAGCCTAAAACAAAATTTTTCCTACCACTGAGCTTACACCTAGCTTATAACTAAGCCCCAACAACATCAAAATAACAACATAGCACATCATGCACATGTAGCAAAGCCAAAATAAAATAGCCCTTAACCCGGGATATTACAGTTCTACCCCCTTAAAAATAATTTCGGCCTCGAAATTCCTTGTCAAAAGAGTTGCGGGTATTACTGTCTCATCATATCCTCGGGTTCCCACATAGCTTCTTCCACGCCATGATTTCGCCACAGTACCTTAACCAAAGGCACAGACTTCCTACGCAGAACCTTCACATCCTGATCTAAAATATGTACAAGCTCTTCCTCCATGGTCAAATCTGGGTCTACCTCGATCTCTTCCACTACCACCACGTGCGATGGATCTGAGCGATATCGCCTAAGCATCGAAACGTGGAACACGTCGTGAATCTAACTTAGCTCACTGAAACTCGAGTTGGTAAGCTACTAGTCCCACTCGCTCAAGACTTTATACGCCCAATAAACCCTGACTTAGCTTGCCTTTCCTTCCTAATCTTAACACTTTCTTCCACGGTGAGACCTTCGTAAAAACTTGATCTCCCACGGCAAATTCAATATCTCTCCGCTTAAGATCGGATAGGACTTCGCCGTCCAAGCTTCTTTCAACCGAGCTCAATCAACTTAACCTTGTGTTCGGCCTCAAAGAACCAACTTTGGTCCCAACAACCGACGCTCACTTAACTCCTTCCAACAAGTAGGTGAGCGACACTTCCTACCGATAACGCCTCATATGGTGCCATCTTGATGCTTGCTTGGTAACTATTTTTGTAGGTGAATTCAGCTAACGATAGATACTCCTCCCAACTACCCTCAAGTCCAATACACAACCTCGTAATATGTCCTCTAAGATCAGATAACCTTTTCGATCGCCTCGTCATCATGGATGAAATGTCGTCTTTGAAATCCAACCGCGCACTCGAGCTCGATGCAACACTTTTCGTAACCTTGACGAATCGCGATCCCTATCCGAGATGATCGACATCGCACCCGTGCGCCTCACTATCTCTCGACATAATACTTCGCCAACCTCTCAAGTGAGTAATCCACCTCACCGAATAAAGTGAGTGATTTAGTCGACGATCCACAATTACCCAAATCAATCCTTCTTGCTAGGCGTAAGAGGTAATCCATCGATGAAATCCATTGTTATCCTTTCCCACTTCCATCGTGGAATCTTCACCGGTCAAGCAACCTCGACGGCAATCGATGCTCACCTTGACTCACCGACATGTCGACACTTCCCTACAAACTCGCTACTTTTTTTTTAGACCTTACCACCGTAATCGCTCCGAGATCCCTATACATTTTTCTACCTCTAGGATGCATAGCGTAGGGTCGCTATGTGCATCCTCAAGAATCTTCGCCTTAACTCGGTGTCTCTCAAAGATACAAGCTTTCCCGAAAAAACACAACACTCCATCACGCATAAATCAGAACCTCCAAACCATCATTCTCGCACTTGTGTCCTTTGCGACTCAAAACCTCATCCATCAACTGCTTTTCTCTTATCCGCTTCAACCCAAGTAGGCTTAACTCGCAGCTCGCTGTAATACTCCCGTCATCATACAAACTCAAGTGGGCAAACATCGCCTTAGATCCGAAACAACCTTATGGCTCAACGCATCGCCACAACATTAGCCTTGCCCGGATGATACTCAATTGAACAATCGTAGTCTTTCAAAGAACTCAATCCATCTACATTGCCTCGATTCAAGTCTTTCGAGTCAAGAGGTACTTCAGACTCTTATGATCCGTGTAGACTATCGATTTCTCTCGCATAAGTAATGCCTCCATATCTTCAAGGCAAAGACTACACCGCTAACTCCGAGATCGTATGCGTTGATAATTGACCTCATGTGGCCTCACCGCCGAGATGCATATGCCACAACCTTCCTTCCTACATCAAGACACAACCCAAACCCGTATGTGATGCATCGCAATAAACCGTGAATTCCTTTCCACCAAAGTTGAATTAGAACTAGAGCTTCACCAAAATCTTTTCAACTTGTCGAAGCTCTCCCATCGCTTCTCACCCAAATAAACGGAACCCTTTTCTTAATAATTTGGTCATCGGTCACGATCAATGAAAATCCTCTACAAATCTTCTAGTATCCCGCCAAACCCGTAAAACTTCAATCTCGCCATCGACCTAGGCGGCTTCCAATCCAAAACCGCCTCAATCTTTCGAGGATCCACTTTATCGCTTCACCGATACTACATGACCCAATAACGCCACCTCCTAAACCGTAACTCGATTTACTAAATTTCAGATAGAAATGCTTTCTCCTCGTAATCGCAATACTACCCGCAAATACGCATCATGTTCCTCCTCGGTCCTTGAATATACCAAGATGTCATCGATAAAACCACTACAAACCGATCCAAATATCGTTGGAACACCCTATTCATCATATCCATGAAGGTCGCCGGGCGTTAGTCAACCCAAACGGATAACTAAGAACTCAAAGTGCCCATACCGAGTACAAAATGCCGCCTTGCGATATCCGCCCTCACCTTTAATCGGTGATACCTGCATCTTAAATAAATCTTCGAAAAATCGACGACCTTCAACCGATCAAACAAGTCATCTATCCGAGGCAAATAATACTTATTTTTGATCGTCACTTATTCAATTGGCGGTAGTCTATACACATCCGCATAGTACCGCTTTCTTCTTGACAAAGAGTAATGGCGCTTCCCAAGGCGTAAACACTTGGCCCGATAAAGCCTCGGTCCAACAACTCCCGGATCTCGAGCCTTAAGCTCCACTAACTATTTAGGCGCCATCCTCAGACGGAGCAATAGATATCGGCGTAGTTCGGTAATGATCTATCCCAACTCTACCTCCCGATCCGTGGCAAACCCTAAGCTCCTCAGAAACACATCAACAAATTCCCTAATCGTCTCAACCGCTCCACAAGCAGACTTTTTAGCCTCCAAGGCATACACATGAACCACATATGCTTCACACCCTTCCCACCATTTTCTCGGCTTCAGGCAGATACCACATTGGATGATAATTTCTTCTATTACCGATTAGAACTACCTTATCACCCTTAGTCGTTTTAAACCATGTGCTTAGTCACAGATCCAACTTCGCCGGTACTTAACCACCACCCATCCCGAGAATCGATCGAACTCCCCAAACGGTAGTTCCATCAGATCGCCCATAAACACTACCCCTTAGAGTTCCGTAGGTACGCCTCTAAACAAATTATCTACAACTACAGAGTGACCTAAAGGGCTTATTACTCATCCGCCTAGAAGATATCTCGAGTCTAAATCCATGGTCTTCACTATGCTACTTGCAACATATGAATGTGTTGAACCCACATCAATCAAAGCAAGAAATGGAGAACCAAAGATTAAAACGCACCTATTATGACGTCCGGCAAGGCCGCTTCCTCTCGACGCCTCACAAGATACACTAGCCCCGACCGTCTGGCCTCAAAGATTACTTACACCTCCGCCTTGCTCCACGGCCCCACTGTAACCATTACCTCCTCCGCCATTACCTCGGCCCTCCGCGATAGTGGTCCATTATTCTCAGATCGAGTACGACCGACTCCTGACCAATCCTAGCCAACTTGCGCAGACAATCCCTCACACGGTGGTCCAAATGAGCCACACTCAAAACAAATTTCTACCACCAATCCAACATCCTCCCCAATGAGCTTTCCCACAACGGTTACATCACAAGGTCCCCGACTAGCAAAGAATAAACCTACCCGTGATTCGCCCACTCGGTCTAGCCCTTTTTACGGATTACCGACGACCCAAAAGATCCAAAACTCCTCTTGTGTTTGTTCCTATCCATGCCTTGCCTCACGACTCTTTAATACCCTCGGCTACCTTCGCTTTTCAACCGTAATAAAGAATTCACGCTCCTCACGGGCGCAATCAACAACCTTAATTCATCTCGCAGCCATCCTCGAAACGAACACACCTCTCGTGTTTAGTAGCCACCATACCCCGCATACCGACTCACCTTTAGAACTCTACCTTGTACTCGACACAGATTTACTCCCGAACTAACCTCGTAAATGCTTTCCGCTGCTCATTAATGTAGTTAGCTCCCACGCATTTTTTCCGATAAGCACTCAAATAGTCCCAAGTCGATCTTCACGCAGTATTGTCTCGAATCGTGAGCCACCACCGGTATGACTCATCTCGAGAAGTGATACTATCCCTTTAACTTTTCTTCAAGAACCAGTCTAGATCGTCCATGATCCGCCTCGTCGCCCAAAGAGTATTCAAGAAGGCTGGAGCAACACCCGAGACACCTCGAAAAACTTTAGCCCTGCTTGTTCAAGTCATTCAGCACGATTTTCTAGCTCCTGCGCCCACCTACTCCAACTACCCTTTCCGAACTCAAGAAGATCGCTCGTGACACCGCGTCGTCCCCGCCTATTTCTCAAACTCACCACCTCTAGGCGGTGGCGATCTGATCTCGTTCTCTAACCCTTGACCGTAATCTACGGGTTCAAAATCATCATCCTACCTCGACCACGTCCACGACCACATCCACCTCGGGTACTCATGACTAAAATCTCGTCTGATTTAAAGAATTTTATGCATTAGTAATTATTCCACTGTTTAAAAGTAAAGTCTTATGAATATTAAAGAAGCTTTTGTTTTCGCAAGTCTATTGAGTCCTACCAGTTTCAGTCTCTAAGGTAGTCTTACTATCACTAGCCATCCAATCACAACTCATCCATCTCATTATCACAAGTAAAAGTAAGGGGTACTTACCTGGGCGGATTGGTGCCGGAGACTCGGTGCCATGCCTTTCAAACCATACTTTTTTTAAAACATAACACTTAAAAACCAGAATTTTAAAACATTTTGGACCCTGGGCCCACAGCCTAGCCTTTGAACTTGGCTCTGATACCACAATTGTAACACCCCAAACCCGGTCAATACACCACGATCGAATCTGGTATGTTACAGGGAAAAATCGTGTTTTGGTGAAGATAGGTTTCCGTTTAAAAGTTTGATAAAACCTTTTGGTAAATTTCATACTTGCAGAAATCTTGGGCATGATTGTTTGAAAACTGATGTTTTGTTTGAAAACTCAGGAATTTCGAAAACTTAATCGGTTATGAAGTTAAAAACACGTTTATTTCATTTAGAAATTCAAGTCGCTCGATTGTTACTAGAACATTTTGACTTAGTAGAAAATCGAGTTTAAGTTAGAAAACATTTGAGTCCCTTTATTCCAAATCTTAGTGTGATACCCGATGGTATAGTTTAAAATATCGCTTTGTAGTTTAGAAATCGTTGTCCTTCCAAGTTTTAGCAAATATTAACCCAATTAATTTATTAAGGCATATCAAGAACCTATTTTAAACATAAACATAGCAAAACATAATTTTAAAAGGCCATTTACAAACCAAAATAAAACCAAATAGTAACAAATAAGCTTAAGTACCAAATTTTATAAAAGTCCGAGCAAATCTTTATTTAAGCATGGCATGAGCACCTCGAGTCCATCCCGACCCATGTCCGCCTAAGTGTCACCAAATGTCAAAGGAGAGAGTGAGTCGCAAGACTCAAAGGTATAAATCCCTCCCGATAATACAACATGCTAACACACATCATAGCAAAGCAATACAATTAATGCACCTGCTCCTAACCATCCATTACACCTTCTCTACCCCTGTGGTGCCAAACCACCGGTGGTGCTAAACCACCGTGACCCAAAGTCACGATATCCATAATGTGGTGCCAAACCACCGGTGACCAAGTCACGAATAATCCAATGATGGGGCCAACCCATCGTGTGATACCAAATCACTAGCGACAATCCCAGATCTCATAAGTGGGCCAACCCACGGTGGTGTCAAACCACGTGGACGAGTCGCAATGAGGTGCCAAACCTTTGGTGTCCCAAAGACACAAGTGTGATACCAAATCACCGGTGACCGCAGTCACAAACCGATGATGGGGCCAACCCATCGTGTGATACCAAATCACCGCGCCAATCTCAGATAATCAATCGGGGGCCAACCCACCATAGTGCAAAGCCACTGGACGAGACGCTGAGGTGCCAAACCTTTGGTCACCCAAAGTCACAAAATATCATTTGTGGTACCAAACCACTGGAGGTGCCAAACCTCTGGTGTCCCAAAGACACGGATATCATACTCCCCTCCTCTCATTTCACCCATCATCATGCCATACTCATGTAAATCATGCATATCATGCAAGTCATGCATAACATACCAACATGCCTAGTATTGCATCTCATAGTACATACCTCATAATCATGCTAGTATATATCAATAACAAACTCATATTCAAACAGGCTTACCCGATTCCGTGTTCATACCCTATAGGGTATCATATCAATCCATTAAACTGTCTCAGTTTTTAGAATCACTCTTATTAAGCAATCAGGTTTATTAACACATATTACTAAGTATAGAGTGTGTTAGTTACACACCTGGTATATCGTAAGCCTTAATCCCAAAGAACCCGATCTAAAACCCTCAATCCTCTTGCTCCTAAAACAATCGGCCAACCATGGGTTAATATTTTAAACCATTCGCCATAACCATTTAAACCAAAGGGTATATCGATTAACCTCACCTTACAAACGCTTGGTTTCCTACCAAACTCGAACCGACAATGGTTCCTCTTTAACAATCGGACACCCTATTAGAAAGAATGCTTAATCCATTGAAACTTTGGCTTATAGAATTCTAAAAGAATAGACTAACAAGATAACCTCTTACCACTACTTACCACTTGACTTCTCCAAACGGCTTCTTCGAAATCCCGGGTGCCCTATAATGAAATCGATTCCAAACCACAAGGTTAACACCTTTCACCAATTGCCATACTCGGCTCTTAACTACACCGAAATCAAACAAAACGAGAGAGAAAGAAATAACCCTACGGCCAAGCACTTACCTTCCTCCTAACTTGAATGAAAATTGAACTAAAAGAACTCTACACCCCACTACTATTCGCCAAACAAAACACAAATGAAGGAAGGGAAATTCGCAACACAAGGGAGGGATTCGGTTTGATTTTTAGACAAAAATAAGGCACAAGAATTACAAATTCGGAAGGAGAAAGTCGGCCAAGGTTTGGAGAAGAAGAAAGAAATGAACAAGAGGTAGGTGCTCTCGGTTTTGAGAGGAAAAGAAATGGAGAAAGTGTTTGAGAATGAAGTTTTGGCTACAATGTTTTTAAGAAAGAAAGAAAGAAAATATGAGAGGGAAAGAATGCTAGTTTTGGCCACACAATGAACAAAAGAAAGAGAAGTGGGAGAGAAGAGAACTTTCGGCTACCAAGAAGGTTGGAAGAAGACAAGCAAATTCGGACTAGGTGTTTAAACTTTCGATTTCAAAGAGAGAAAAAATGAAAGAAACTCCTTAGCGATTCGGTTTTGGTATGACAAAGGAGAAATTTGGCTTGTTAAAAGTTGATCGAACACCCAAAATGCCAAATGCATTTTGGCACACTCCACTACACCTACCAAAATCAACCACTCCCCATGAAGTCCCCAAGTTTCGCCAACACCCCATTAGCTCCCAACCATCCATTCAAACTTAGTTGAACTAGTCTCCTCCTACTTTCACTCACCACCCTCCATTCAATGAGTTGACATAGTCCATGGTATAGTTTGAACTACCAACAACTCCTCCTCCTTAAGCCGTCAAAATGGAACAAAAAGGAGCACTCTGCAGCTTGAACTCAAGACCTCTCCTCCCGCAATTGATGCCAACCACAAACTCCAAGTGGCGCATGCCTTGCCACTTTGCTAGCTCATCACTTGTGCTCAAGAACACCAAATAAAATACATAAGACCCAGCTCCTTCACTCCTATCACATAAAGCCTAAAACAAAAATTTTTCCTACCACTGAAGCTTACACCTAGCTTATAACTAAGCCCCAACAACATCAAAATAACAACATGGCACATCATGCACATGCAGTAAAGCCAAAATAAAATAGCCCTTAACCCGGGATATTACACCACTGGCCCAATCCTTTCGGTAATTTCGTACGGCCCTATGAATCTCGGACTTAATTTACCCTTTCGACCAAATCTCAATATTTTCTTCCACGGCAACACTTTCAAAAATACTTTGTCACCAACTTGAAACTCAATTTCTTTTCTTTTCAAGTCCGCGTACGACTTTTGTCGGTTTGAAGTAGCTTTCAGACTATCTCGAATCACTTTCACTTTTTCCTCAGTTTCTTTAACTAAATCAATCCCATGGATTTGCTTCTCACCCAAATCGGTCCAATACAAAGGAGTCTGTCACTTACGACCATATAAGGCCTCATATGGTGCCATCTGTATGCTTGATTGATAACTATTGTTGTAAGCGAATTCAACCAAAGGTAGGTATCTTTCCCAACTACCTTCAAATTCTAACACACAGCATCGGAGCATGTCTTCAAGAACTTGGATTACTCTCTCAGACTGACCATCAGTTTGAGGATGAAAAGCAGTACTAAAATTCAACCTTGTACCTAAGGCCTCTTGTAACTTCTTCCAAAGCCTCGAAGTAAATCTCGGATCTTTATCCAAGATAATGGATATAGGCACTCCATGTAATCTTACTACCTCTGCAATATACAACTCAGCTAACTTCTCTAGTGAATAATCAATACGTACTGGTATAAAGTGTGCCGACTTCGTTAACCTATCAACGATAACCCATACAGCATCTTTCTTTTTCGGAGTCGAAGGCAACCATCACGAAGTCCATGGTGATCCGATCCCACTTCCACTCAAGAACCATCACTGGTAGAAGTAATCCCGAAGGCACCTGATGTTTGGCTTTCACTTGTTGACAAATCAAACATCTTGTTACATACTCCGATATGTCTCTTTTCATTCCTGGCCACCAATAAATTTTTTCAGATCATTGTACATTTTTGTATTGCCCGGGTGTACTGACAAATGACTATTATGTGCTTCTTGTAAAATTTCTCAGATTAACTCCTCATCTTTAGGTACACAAATTCTATCATGGAACATTAAACAACAATTCGAACTTACCCAAATTCAAAATCAGCTCCTGATTCACACTTACCTCTTTTAGCTAACATCTCATTATCATTCCTTTGAGCTTCACATATTTGTTGGACAAATAGTGGCCTAGCTCTCAACTCAGCCAGTATAGCACCATCATCGGACAATGACAAACTCGTGCTCATAGTTCTCAAAGCATACAAATTTTTTACTTAAAGCATCTACAACTATATTTGCTTTCCCCGGGTAGTAATCGATCACTAGCTCGTAGACTTTCAATAATTCAAGCCATCATCGTTGCCGTAAATTTAACTCCTTTTGATTCATCAAGTACCTCAAACTCTTATGATTCATAAAAATTTGACACTTCTCACCATATAAATAATGTCGCCAACTCTTTAACGCAAAAATGATTGCGGGCAACTCTAGGTCATAGTCGGATAATTCTTCACATATGGTTTTAGTTGTCTCGAGGCGTAAGCGACCACCTTACCCTCTTGCATCAACACACAACTGAGAGCATTTAAGGACGCGTAACTGTAGACCACAAACTCCTTTCCTGACTCAGGCTGTACCAAAACCGATGCTTCTGTCAACAACATTTTCAATATCTCAAAACTCTATTGGCATTTTTCAGTCCATTCAAACTTAACATCCTTGTGAAATTATTTCATCATCGGAGTAGCAATCATAGAAAATCCTCCATGAACCCCCTATAGTACCCCACCAAACCCAAAAAGCTTCTAACTTCCTTCACCTTCCTCGGTGGTTTCCACTCCACAATAGTCAAGATCTTTCCCGGATCAACTCTAATGCCTTCCCCTGACACAACATGTCCTAGGAATCTGACCTCTCGGAGGCAAAACTCACTCTTGCTAAATTTAGCATATAATTGCTTGTCTCTCAAGGTCTGCAAGACAATTCTCAAATGCTTTGCATGATCACACTCATCTCGGGAGTAGACCAATATGTCATCGATAAAAACAACTATGAACTTGTCCAAATACGGTCAGAAGATACGGTTCATTAAGTCTATAAAAATCGCAGGAGCATTCGTTAAACTGAACGACATGACCAAAAACTCATAATGGCCATACCTCGTCCTAAATGTTATTTTCGGCACGTCTTGTTCCCTAATTCTCAACTGATAATATCCGGATCTCAAATCAATCTTGGAGAACACCATAGCTCCCTTTAGTTGATCAAATAGATCATCTATCCTCGGTAAAGGATACCTATTTTCACACCACCTTGTTGAGTATGTCTATAGTCTATACACAATCTCATCGATCCATCTTTCTTTTTCACAAATAATACCGGAGCACCCCACGGCGAAAAGCTTGGTCTTGCAAAACCCTTATCCGTCAACTCTTGCAACTGGACCTTCAGTTCTTTCAAATCCAACGGCGCCATCCTATACGGAGTGATGGAAATAAGTGTCATTCCCGAAACTAACTCAATTCTGAACTCAACCTCTCTGATTAGAGGTAGTCCAGGTAACTCTTCTGCGAATACATCCGGATACTCACACACAACCGGTACGATTTCAACCTTTGCCTCAGACTCTTGACTGTTCAGTACAAATACAAGATACGACTCACATCCTTTTCTCAAATATTTCTCAGCTACCATGGAAGAGATCATCACCGGTAGGTTATCTAACTCACCTGATTCAACCCGAATAGCATCTCCATTTTCACACTTCAATTCAATAAATTTACTACCACAATTCACTAAAACACTATGGGCAGTCAACCAATCCATACTAAGAATCAAGTCAAACTCATCAAATGGTAGCAACATAAAGTTTGCCAGAAAATAATGACCCCTAACTGTCAAAGGACAGTTCTTACACACCTTATCAACTAACACCTATTTTCCTAGGGGGTTTGATACTTTTATTACAAATTCAGTAGACTCAATAGTCACATTCAAACTAATTGCCAATCCCATACAAATATAAGAATGGGTCGACCCTGGGTCAATCAAAGCAATAACAGAGGTGTCATAGAGAGAAAATGTACCCGTTATTACATCCGATGATGATGCCTCTTCTCGAGCGTGAACAAAGATAGGTTCTTCTTGGCGCTGACCTCGACCTCATAGCAGTGTCTCATGATACACCTCTACCACTAGTCCCACCTCCCAGGTTCTTTTGTGGCCTACCTCTAAAAAGATGCACTACTTGATCTTACCTCCTGCTTCTTTTCCTTGTCATCTCTTTTAAGACAGTTTCGAATGAAATGGTCGGGGGATCCACACTTGTAGCAATTTCGATTGTTTCCCCAACACTACCTAGTGTGATGTCTGCCACAACTTGGGCACTCTGGTTTGGACTGTGGATTGCCCACACTTGCCATTGAGGTGGCCTGAACTCTTGAACCCGAATACGTATTACCTCGATCTTTCTGCGAATACCCGACTGACGTAGTCATCCGATGGTTCCCTTCTCTAGACCTCTTCCATTGAGATTGGTATGACTTGCTCATCAGCCTTTTCCTTGCATCACGAGCCTCACTCAGGGCTTTCCTCTTTTCCTTACTCAATTCTTCAGCCTTACTAGCCCCATCCACTAGTATCACAAATTCTTTTAGATCTAATATCCCAACTAAAAGTTTGATGTCTTCATTCAACCCATCTTCAAACCTCTTGCATAAGGTAGCTTCCGTGGATACACATTCTTGTGCGTACTTACTGAGCCGAACAAATTCGCGTTCATATTTCGCCACGGTCATTTTTCCTTGCTTTAACTCAAGGAATTCCTTCCGCTTCTGGTCTATAAACCTTTGACTTATATACTTCTTTTGAAAATCTTCCAAGAAAAACTCCCACGTTACCCTCTCTTTAGGAACTACTGATGTCAACGTTTTCCACCAATAGTATGTCGAGTCCCTCAGCAAAGATACAGCGCATTTCAAACTCTCCTCAGGTGTATAGGAGAGTTCATCAAAAACCCTCATTGAGTTCTCAAGCCAGAACTCCACCCACTCAAGGTCATCATCTTTGTCAGCTCGAAAATCTTCAGCCCCTTGCTTCCGAATTTTATCTACCAGAGGCTTATTTGTCCTCACTATTTCTACACCTTGGGGAGCCACAAGAACTTGCTGAGGTATAAGAGGAGGTGGAGGAGGTTGAGCATTGGGATTAGCTCATACATACTCGGTGTACCAATTACTCATCATTTGGAGAAAGGCTTCTCAATCCTCTTCTCCTTGACCCCTAGTCTTGGGTTCACTTTGCACATGCGCGGTCCCTTGCGTAGGAGCCGGCTCATTACTAGCTACGTCATCAGCAATTGATTGATCAGAATCCATATACTACATAAAACAAATTTTTAAAATCATCAGAATCCACCACACTATCATTATATGCTTATGGCATGTATAGCTGGACTCCCACACACGCTACGGTAGTCCTAAAACCTACTAAACCATAGCTCTTATAGCATTAAATGAAACACCCCTTACCCATAATCCCCGTCAGAATCAGGCACGAGACGTTACTGAACAACTTACCTGATTGCCACTTAGGCTCAACGTGACTACTCTTCTCGAATCGCTTTAACTACTTCACACTCCACCTATGAGATCTCAATCGTACATACGAGAACTCTCGGGATCATATCAAAAATCTTACAATCCATAAAATTTCTTTTCATCTAAACAGGGAGTACACGCCCGTGCTAGATGACACACACGCCCATGTGTAGTCACACACGCCCATGTGTAGTCACACACGCCCATGTGCTCACACCGTGCCCAAAAACCCCAACATTCTTCCAAAACTCACACGGCTAGGGCACGCCCATGTAAAATGAGGGCACGCCCGTACACCTTTACAACATGCCCATGTCTTCCACCCGTGGGGAGTTACTGACTAATTTAGCACGGCCTAGACACACTCGTGTCTCCTAACCGTGGGGAGCTACTAACTTGATCCACACGGCCAGGGCACACGCTCATATCCCTACGTGTGTCTTACACGGTTCATGCACATGGCCATGGGATTTGCCCGTGGCCTTTTCTAATTAGTAATAATAGGGTGCAAGGTTAAGACGGCCTAGACACACGCCCGTGTCTCTACCCGTGTGGCACATGAAGGCTATTTGCCAAGCTTCTAGCATCCCTATATCTTACTCTACATGGGTTTATTCAACAAACTAACAAACCTCTCTTAATCCATATGCACTCACATTGATAACTTTGAAATTTCATAAATGATAAAATATGCAATCATTCTTGGCAATTTATAAAATTAATGTCTTAGCAAGAGCCAATACACATTTGGTCAAAATAATAAACTAATCTAGCTAGTCTAGTCTTATACATGCCATATACAAAATCACTAATCTAATTAAACCGAGGTAAGCAGATAATGTGGGCGGTCTTCTAGTTATCGATGTATCTCGGCTCTACTCTTAAACCCTATAAGATAAGGGAAAGATAGAGTAGTAAGCTTAAAGCTTAGTAAGTTCACATGTAAACAATATAACACTCTAAAATGAATAAAACATTTTTATAGCATTATTTGCTAAGCAAGAAATCAATCTACATTAAGGATTAGGCTTACTCATTTCTTCCATTTACACATCCCAATCACATCACAAGTATAAGGCATACATTCAATAACGGTTTCCCTGCACTGAGCATCACAAGGTCACTTAATGTAACACATCACCATATCAAAATACATTACCCATAATCACATTACCCGGTGGTTTCGCACTTAGCCCACCATCAGTCTTCATTAGGATGGTATCGTACATAGCCCATCAAAAAGGTTAATTACGATGGTATCGTACACAGCCCACCAAAAAGTTAACAGACGATGGTATCACACACAGCCCATCGTAATTAAACAATAAGGTGGTATCGCACTTAGCCCATCAAAATTTGATATAACACACCTACCTATCTATCCCATCATTCATACAAGAATTATTCATTAACTACCACTTTCTATCTACTTGAATTATACATGTTCTTAGTTATGCTATGCACTGATTAACAATAATAATGTGCATGTAAAATGCATCGTTTACACGTAAACTTACCTCGATGCAAAACATGTTAGCTAGCGATTTACTCGATCACCTTGCCTTTCCCACGGTCAAGGTTGATTCCGCGCTCTTCTTGATCTATAACAATGAAATTCATTCATTTAGGACATTCTATGATTAATATACATCAAATTCTACACTTGGGTAAAACTGACCATTTTGCCCTTGTATATTGGAAAATTTATGATTTTGCCCCTTGGCTCGTAAATCATTTTTCATCACATTTTCCCATTAAACAAGCCTAGCTGAACATTTATTCCTCTTTCAACAACCCAAAAATCTAACTATTTCATGCATTTATTACCAATTTACAACATTTACAACTTAGTCTCATTTAGGTGTTTTCATGACAACACCTTTCACAAAAGTTGTCTCTAACCTCCCCATCATTCATTTGCTTCCATAAAAACTCAGCTAACAACATAAACTCTCATGGAAAGTCTCTATAATTTTAACCATTTCACAAATTAGTCCCCTCATTAGTTAGCTTAGGCTTTGGGGACTTCAAAAGTACAAAAATCATCAACTAAAACCACCTAAATCACTTACTTGAATAAGGATTGAGTGGCTGAAAGTTTGAACCTCCGAGAACTCTATCCTCTCTTGAATTTTTGGTGGAATGAGATGAATGAATAGTGAAAGATGATAACATCTTTTGCTTCTCTTATTTTATTCATTTTATCACTTAATTTCCACCAACTTTGACTAGCATTTAATGCTCTTGTCCCCCTTAACTTGTATGGTCGGCCAACACATATAATAGGGCCTAATTTCACTTTAAAATCCTCCAATTTACAATCTATAGCTATTAGGTACCCCCACCTTATAAAATAGAACTTTCGCACTTTATGCGATTTAGTCCTTTTTCATAATTAAGTACTATATTGCTAAAATTAAAGCACCAAAATTTCCATATGGCCATATATTAATGCCATAACAGATAAAATAATACTAAAATAATTTCCTCAACCTCGGATTAGTGGTCCCGAGACCACTATTCTTACTAGCCCTAAAATCGGGCTGTTACATGATAGGTCGTGTGACTTAAGTCAGTGTTGCACAAGGGCCAGATACACGGGCGTGTGACAGGCCGTGTGATTATAGTCAAAGTTACGTTTGGGGTAAGACATGGTTTAAGACATGGCCGTGTAAGGCAAACGGTCTATCCACAAGGGCGTGTGCCCTGTTTTAGATGAAAAAATTTTCTAAGTGTCGCCAAGTTTTCGTATGAGATCAATTTAATCCCGAGTCTTCTTGAAAGCATGTTTAGGTCTTGTAGACCTACAAAAGGGACTTTGTGCTATTGAGTACTATGATGTGTAATTATGTGTGAGCCATGATAGTTTAAATGTTATGATTTGACCGGTAATACCTTGTAACCCTAGTCCGATAATGGATATGGGTTATGGGTGTTACAACCCATTTCAAAACCATTTCATGCATGACTTTTCAAACCATTTAAGCACACATACAAGGGTTCAAACACCATTCAAACTTGCATAAACATACCATTTCAATCCTAAATCACCTAACCAATATGCCATTTAAAGGCACCACAATGTGCATGCAAACATTCCTTACCTAAACATACTCATATGCTACATTTCATGCATACGAACCTAGTCCATATAGGTACTAAATATACCACAAATAACATTTCCAAACCATTCAAAACATACCATAAGAGCCTTATTTACAAGCCTTAACAAGTGACCAAAATGACATAGCTTAACAAGCATTACAAATCCATCAACCAAACATAATCTTCAAAGTAATATATATCAAACCACCATTACATAACATCCTATACATGCCATTATAAACCTTGGACAAAATGCTCAAAAACTACCGAATTGATTGCTGGACAGTGTGATAGATCTCTAACGAGTTTCCACACCAATTGAGCTTTCGATAATCTATAAAACAAGGAAAGAAACTACATAAGCAATGAGCACTTAGTAAGCTCATATAAACTTAAACACAACTTACCATTTCATGTGCATAAAGTATATAACATAAGTGTAATATCAATTAAAACCATAAGCTTGGCATTAGCCTATACAACATCATCAAATTCACAAGTTAGTATTCTTGTACATGGTTAAAATGAATTCATCCATAACAAGTAAATTTATACATGTAATCACATCATTTAGTTCATAAATCCTTTTTAAAATTTCATGATACATTCCATTTGAACACTTTCCATTTCGTTCCTTTTCATACCCATTGAACCATCTAGAATTACATCAGATACTCAGGAAAGCTCACACGAAGTATGCATTTACATATAATCATAACCTTTCCTTTACATCATTGCTCACACATGCTATGAAATGGGCCTAGTCATACGACTGTGGAGAATATGCAACAAATGTTGGACCTCATCCATCAATAAGACATTCAAGACGAGCACTCAAAACATGAAAACCCTAATGACATGGTATTTGTATCCTAAGAATTCTTAAGGTTCAACTGGGACTCAATATTCGTCAATTCATCATAGCATTGTTACATTGATATATTGATTGATTTACATTAAAACAAATAATAAGTATTCAATTTAAACAACATTAGATCGAATATAGTTTATATGAGCTTTCCTTAATAACTAAGGGTGCAGAAGTTAAATCGAATTAATCTGAAGTTTTAGCTTTTCTTCGATCTAAGTCTAAACGTGGTTTATCTTGATCTAAATAGGTAATTTCAATCAATTAAGTACTTTTAGAATTCAATTTAATCCACATTTCATATTTATGTAAAATTACCAATTTGCCCCTAACATTTTAACTTTTCATAATTTAATCCTTAAGCTTATAACTTCAAATCTAACCATTTAAATCTAAATAAATGTTAATCAAATATGCAAGGGACATTGAAAATACCTATATTTATCATCATTTCACAACAAAACCCTAGAATTTATACCTTTAACAAATTAATCCCTATTTGCAATTTCATCAAAAATCACTTAACAAAACATGTTTTTTTTTCAAAAAGATTCATAATCTATCAACTAACATCATTAAAAAATTAATCCATGGCATAACCCTAAAAAATTAACAGTTTTACAAATTAACACCTGGGCTAGCTAGATTAAGCTAAAACAATCTCAAAAACATAAAAAATCATTAAAAATGGGACTTAGAATCACTCACATGCAAGAAACAAGCTTGACTGAACCTTTAAAGTGTAAAAATGGCTTCTTAATTCCTTAATTTCGGTGGATAAAACCCTTAAGGAAGATGATACCAAATTTTACCTTATTTTAGTTTACATTAATTTATTAAATTACTATTTTAACCTTAGTTATTGACTTTAAAATCAACCAAATCATGTCCATACTTGTCCACTAAAATTAAGGGTGATATAATTACCATTTAAGTCCATTAGATTTCCTTTCCATAGTCTTTTATCCCTTTTAATTAATAGAACTCAACTTTTACACCTTTTATGATTTAGTCCTTTTTACTTAATTAAATATGTAAACTTTAGATTTTCTTAACGAAATTTTAATACGACCCTAACATAATCCCATAAACATTAAATAATAATAAAATACTAACTTACTCATCAGAATTGTGGCCCCGTAACCATTATTTTTTACACCATTAAAAACGAGTTGTTACACACATGTGTGATTTCAGGTAAAGTTTATTGCTATAAAGCGTATGTAATTGATTATAATATGTGTTATATTGATTTGAATCATGGAAATACCACTAAGCTTTATTGCTCATTGTATGATTTGTTTTCTGTGCGCAGGTTTAGATATATCTTGAGGTCCTTAGTAGTGACTCCAACATCCAACCAGAGGCCCCTAACTCAATAATGTTTGTATAGCCTCTCTTTTTTCATTATATGATATGTACCTAGGTTGAGTCGTTTCTTAATATAATAGGTGATCATGTGAATTTTAAGGTCGAAATTAGCATTTTTGAATTGATCATATGCTTATAAATATGAAATTGATAATGTTACAACATTTGGTTGTGTATAACTTATGGTAATGTATCTAATTACCTATATATATATATATATGTCAATTAGTTATATGAAGAGTATTGATGAAATGATTGAGAATTTGAATGGATTGGTTGAAATGGATGAAGACTTATATGTATAAATGGTACTTTAGCTATAATGGAATTCATTGGATATGTAGATTTGTTTGAAATTATATTTTCAAATGAATTTTAGGTGCTATAGGTGATTTCCAATAAGTACCAAAACCTGACCATTTGAAAAATAGTATGTCACATCACGACTAAACTGAATTGCCATGCCATAATGAGACGCTGAGTATTGATCGTTGTGACGAGGCTAACTCAGTATGTTGCGTTGCGATGAGGAACCCCCTAACATCATGACGTCAACTTGGTGTTTTGAATTTTTTTACAATTTGGTCATAATTCAACCTTGGCTTAGCTTTAGAGCTCTCTTAAGATCATTTAATGTAAGAGTATGCCCAAAGACAAATCATGAGATGATTGTAACTACAAACTCGTGTTACCTTGTTATTAATATAAGATATTACCATTATTATTTCAATTTTTTTCTATGTGCATAATGTTAGTACAAATCTCCGATGAGGAAAATCTCAAACACACGAATGGAACATGAACAGAAGAAGAAATAGGACAAGGCTTCAAGGCGTGTATCAAACCACTATCTTTAAGGTTATATTTTCCCCAACCTATCTTTGGTGTGCAAATGAGTTCCAAGCAAATTAACCTCGAATATACAATCCAATGACTATTTGCGTTTTGCACTGACGAGAATAGCCCACTACACACTGAGCAATGTATGACAAGAAACTCAAATTCTATACAGGATTTCTGCAGTAATACTTTATAGAATAATCTAATAATATTAGAAAATGAAGGAAGGAAAGAAATAATATTAGAATTTTTTGGTATATCTCCAAATGAAATCCCATTCCTATTTATAGGAATTTTCATGTCTCTTTATAGAACATCTTTCATCAATAGGTGTCTTTTTGAATAATAATGTTTTAAAATAAACATTTAATTATTCATTTAATTATAACTGCTCAAATAATATTATTTAAATAGTTATAATTCTTTTTCAAAAATCAAAAATATAATCTTTTGATTAATTACACCCATTCATTTATAGTTATTGGAACACTATAAATATTTGAAAATGTTCCAATAATCTCCCCCTATTTTCAAAATATTTTAGATTTTGATATTCTTGGAAATCAATTTGCATTAATGAAGGTATCTTACGATTGAACCTTTACGTAGTGAAACATGTTAAAGTTAATCAAAATTGCATGGTAGACTAAGCTTTGAACCAACTATTTCATTTGATTAACCGAACGTATCTCACACAATGATTTCAACATCGGTCAATGCATAGTATCTAGGGACACTATTATGGTCATGTGTCTGTGTCCTCTTTTCATGAGTGCTATCAAAGCCAAGCCCTTGAGCTCCTAGAAGCGGCCACACTTCCACTCATATAGGTTGATCCCATCAAGAGTGTTCCCGTAATTTTAACACTCTAACATATTTATGTTATGGGCCTATTAAGAGTACATTACTCATCCTTCCCTTATCATTACAGGTACCTAGCACTTTAATATTAGGATGGATTTATTTATAGTGCTAATAGTCACATACTAATGATGTACTTTGTCTCATTGAACTCAAGACTTGACGTTATACCAAGCGTTGAGTCGAGTTTCCATCATGGATGGCTATAATTAATGGGTTTAAGTCCCATCCCTTTTGAAGTCATTTTTATTGCATCTCTAGCAAGACTTTTTGTCAAAGGATTCGCCAAATTTTCACTTGACGTCACATAATTAATAGTGATCACTCTATCAGAGATTAATTATTGGACATAACTATGCCTTAATCCAATGTTCTAGACTTTCCATTATACACTTGGCTATATGCCTTTGCTAGAGTAGCCTCACTATCACAACGGATAGAAATAGGTGAAATTGGCTTAGGCCATAAAGGTACATCATCAAGTAAATTTCTTAACCATTATGCTTCTTTAGATGCAGCAGCTAATGCAATGAATTCTACTGCCATGGTGGAATCAGTAATACATGTTTGTTTCTTGGAACCCCAAGAAATGGCTCCTCCACCAAGAATGAAGATCCATCCACTAGTAGATGCATGATCTTCCAAACTTGTAATTCAACTAGCATCCGAATACCCTTCTAAAACTAAAGGATAACCATTATAACACAATCCATAGTTAATAGTTTTCTTTAAGTACCTAAGTACTCTATTCAAAGCTTGCCAATGCGAACTATTTGGATTACTTGTGTACCTACTCAATTTCCCAATAGTATATGCAATATCTGGTCTTGTACAAGTCATTATGTACATAAGACAACCAATTAGACTTGTATATTTCAATTGATCAATTTTCCTACCAAAGATTAGATACTAATTTTATTTGAGGATCTATGGGTGTAGATCTTGGTATCTGATTGAAAAGATCAAACTTTTTAAGCACCTTTTCAATATAATGTGATTGTGATAAAGTTATAGTGCTTTCATCTCAGGTTATTGTAATCCCAAGAATAACATCTGCTACACCCATATCCTTCATAGCAAAGTTGTTTGACAATAATTTCTTTATGTTTTCTATTTGTTCGAAATCCGTGCCAAAAATGAGCATGTCATATACATATGACACCTTTTCCATTTTTAAATTTGCCATATATGAACATATCGGATTCATTTATTTTATAGCCATTAGCTAAAACAACATTATCAAGCTTTTGGTGCCATTGTTTTGGTGCTTGTTTAAGTCCATATAAAGATTTAACAAGCTTACATACCTTATGCTCTTGTCCTGGAGCAACAAATCCTTTCAGTTGTTCTATGTACACTTCCTCTTCCAATTCACCATTTAAAAATGCAATTTTAACATTCATTTGGTGAACAACCAAATTATATATAGATAAAAAAAAAATATTGCATTCAGACAATCATACAATATGGGGTAGTTTGAATTCTTATTGAGGCTTTTTCTTCCTAAATTATTTATAAGTGATATTAAGAGTCTAATTGTAACAATTCTTGCTACTGGAGCATAGGTATCAAAGTAATCAATACCTTGTTTTTGTGTAAAACCTTTGGTTTCCAACCTTGCTTTAAACTTATAAATGGTTCCATCGACCTTTATTTTCTTTTTGAAGGTCCATTTACAACCTATTGGTTTGGAACTTGGTGGAAGATCAACTAAGATCCAAGTTTGATTTCCCATTATTGAATCTATCTCATCATTTATTGCTTCTTTCCAAAAAGCAGAGTCTTGAGGTTTCATTGCTTCTTCAAATGTAATAGGATCAAATTTCGTATTATAAAAATAAGATATCTTATTGCATATACTTTCACCTTTCCTTCTACAAGAAACATAATAAAATCTGGTCCAAAATCTTTGACCTTTTTAATCCTCTTACTTCTTCTTAACTCTTGACAAGATTCATCATAATTATCAATTTGTTCCAATGGAATCTCATTCTCATTAGAAGAATGAATCAATTGTTGTGGCTGTAATTATCTTAATATAGAATTAAATCTATTTTCATCAAAAATAGCATCTCTTGATTCAATAACAGTATTAATTGAAATTGATTCATTTGGTTCAATTACCATGAACCTATATGCCTTGCTATTATGTGCATATCCTATAAATATGCATGCAATTCCTCTTTCACCTAACTTTTTACGTTTAGGTGTTGGAACTTTGACAATAGCTCTACAACCCCAAACCTTCAAATAATTAAGGTTTGGTTTCCTTTTCTTCTAATGTTCATAAGGGGTTATTTTAATTTCCTTATTAGAAACTCTATTCAATATATGACAAGCTGTTAGAACTGCTTCTCCCCAAAAACCTTGTCCAAGACCTGAATATGATAACATTGAATTTACCATTTCAGTTAATACTCTATTTTTCCTTTCAGCTACACCATTTTGTTGGTGTGTGTGTAACATCTGAAATTGGGCCTAAGATTGAGCCCAATGGGCCTTAGTGGATTCAAAATTTTGGAGAATATAGATATTCTCCAAATGCAATTAGACCTATTGGATAAGTGATTTTGGAAGGTTCACCTCTATGAAGTCTTGGGATCAAATATATAAACTTTGGGGAAATTTATTTTAGGTGAAAAAGCCACGGAAGTTGGCGATAGGCCTTAAGAATAAATGTGGAGGAAAATGACACAAGTGGTGTGTAGAACAATCACAATAAAAGTGATATTTCCACAAGGAAGGAAGGATTATGGTCACAGGTTCTAGTTGTTTTCTTTTAACCTTATTCCTTTGATTTTAGATTATTATTATTAAATGAATTTAGACCTTGGCCATACATGTTATATTTAGTTGCCTAATCTATGGTTTAAACAAAAGATTCAACCATAGTTGCAAAATAGTATTTTATTCTTATTAATAATATTCAATTTGAACATACTTTCATACATATACCCATTCCTACAAAATCCCTCCCTTGGACAAAATAAACTTATCGCCTTCAAAAACAAGTTTGAAACCAAACTTATTTACCGACTTCCAAACACTAAATTCTTTCTAACTTCGGTACATAATAAACATCATTTAAGGTTAAAACCTTTCCGAAGTTAATTGTAGTTCAATGCCCTTTGCATTTGATTGTCGGTGGAAGAATTTCCTATGTACAAGACATTGTCATTTTCACATTGTGTGAACTTTGTAAACATACTTTTGTCTTTTCACACATGTTTGGTTGCTCGGTATCAACCCACCATGTATTATAATCTTGTGCCATATTAATTTCATATATCATTGCAACGAACTTTTCGTTATTATCAGCCTTAGAAGATGATTTCTTCTTTAAAATCGACATTCATTCTTGAAATGTCGACTTACCACAATGATGGCATGAGCCCTTTTGTTTCTTTTTTAACTTAGGTGCTCTATCGATGCTTTTGAACTTTCTCTTGAATGGTTTAGTAGTCAGATTCCTCCGTAACATGCACTTTGGCATTTTTAGAATTTAGATTCGGTCTTGCTTTTGATATTCTTTTCAATACGAAGATGACTTGCCAAAGCCTCAAGAGATATTTCATCTTTCTTATGTTTTAAAATTCTTTTAAACTCTTTCCAAGATGGAGGAAGTTTGTCTATTATGGAGGATACAACAATCATTTCATCCATTTTCATATCATATTGAATGAATTGATTCAAAGATCTTTTCAATATCACAAAATTGTTCCATAATGAACTACCATCAACCATTTGATAATTATTGAAGCGATGACAAGAAATTTCTTACTTGTAACATCTTGGTCATGTATCTTGTCTCCAATTTGTCCCATAATTCTTTAGTGGTGACCTCATTTTGGTAGGTGTCGAACAAACCATTAGATAAACCATTCAATATGTGGCCCATGTACATGTAATCAGCATTGTCCCATTTTTGTCTTTCTCGAGTTGCAGCAACAGATTCGTTTTCAGTCTCGTCAAGTCTTGGAGTATCCAAAACATAAGCTATCTTCAAAGTTGATAATAAGAAGTGCATCTTTTTCTGCCATCGTCGAAAATTGCCACCATCAAAATGATCATGTTTGACAAAATTGGAAGCCAACTCCCTTAGTGCTCCACTTTCACGAGTTTTGGTAGTTATCATGAAATATAACCTTAAAATTGTTAGTACAAATCTCAAGTGAGGAAAATCTCGAACACACGAACGGAACTTGAACAAAAGAAGAAATAGGACAAGGCTTCAAGGCGTGTATCAAACCACTATCTTTAAGGTTATATTTGCCCCCACCTATCTTTGGTGTGCAAACGAGTTCCAAGCAAATTAACCTCGAGGATACAATGAAGCCAATGACTATTTGTGTTTTGCATTGACGAGAATAGCCCACTACACAATGAACAATGTATGACAAGAAACTTAAATTCTATACTGAGATTTACTGCAGAATACTTTATAGAATAATCTAATAATATTAGAAAATGAAGGAAGGAAAGAAAGAATGTTAGAATTTTTGGTATATCTCCAAATGAATTCTCATTCCTATTTATAGTAATTTTCATGTCTCTTCATAGAATGTCTTTAATCAATAGGTGTCTTTCTCAATAATAATGTTTTAAAATAAACATATAATTATTCATTTAATTATAACTATTCAAATAATATTATTTAAATAGTTATAATTCTTTTCAAAAATAAAAAATATAATCTTTTGATTAATTACACCTATTCATTTATAGTTATTGGAACACTATAAATATTTGAAAATGTTCCAACATATAAAAACCGATTAATAATAAAGTCCAGAGAATAATATGATTATTCTTAAAAATTCCTTAGTTAAGTATTATTGTGGGTTTGGAGAGTGATAATGCATTGAGACTAATGTGTAGTTGATTGATGAAAAGGTGTTGTCATTGACATAGGGATGTCAAAATCAACACATGAGTATGTGTTAGAGAACAACATATTGGACCTGGCTGCTATGAGTGTGTTTATTGAATTATTATGTAATAGTCACAACATTGGGCATTACAAGAACCTATAAGGCCACACCCTATGGTTAAAAGGAATAGACTTCACACAAATACATTGGGCGTATGCCTCCTAGATACATCTTTGGTGAAGTTTATCGCCTAATGGATAGTATTGTTTGGCGGACTATATCACTTGACAAATAGTATCGTCGACGCGGATTGCCAGCAGACAAGATCACCTAGCGAATCGATTCGCAACTACTTTTCGAGTTAATATATTTGGAAGTCTATATTCTTTTGGAAAGAATATAAAGTTTTGGTATCACACTTGTGTCTTTGGGACACCAGAGGTTTGGCACCTCATAGCGACTCGTCCCTATGGTTTAACACCACCGTGGGTTGGCCCCACTTTTGAGATACGGGATTGTCACCAGTGATTTGGTATCACACGGGTTGGCCCCACGATGGATTTTCGTGACTTTGGGTCACCGGTGGTTTAGCACCACCGGTGGTTTGGTACCACACGGGGTAGAATCGGGAGTTTGGATGGTTAGGTTTTGGGTTGCATGACATGCATATTTTCATATGAAATTGTGTAAGGGTTTAACACACGTTGGATGGGGATTTACACTTTGAGTCTCGATGACTCACCCTTAGTTAAATTTTACGGTAATCATTAGATCATGGATTTGAGAGTGAGGTGGACTCGTGGAGGCCATACATATGTTTACTCAGTAAATTCATTTCTTTTATTTGGACTTATTTTTATTTGGGTTTTGTTATGTAATAAGGCCTTGGTATTTTATTTGGTTTTAGCGTTTAAATTGGTTCTTGCTTATTATTAAATGTTTAATGCGGATTTTCCTAAAATATTAACAAACCGTTTCTTATTCAAAATTACTTCACTCAATTTTCACAACAAATACAATTTTACAAACTAATAACAACTTTGTAAAATGGGCATTAAATGAATCAGTTTTATATACAAACCACGAAACGTGGAGTTTCAAAAAGAATACGAACTTTTTAACGAACGTATAAATTTTAAACATTCCTTTCATGTGACATGCCGATCCTATTGTAACGTTTAGGCGGGTTTGGGGTGTTACAATTTGTATCGAGCCTAGGTTCAAAAACTTCTACTGTGGGTTTGGGTTCAAAAATGTTTTCAAAGGATGGTTTAGAATATCTTTTCGTAAGTATGGCGCCAGTCTCCGGCACCAAATTGTAAGTTTCCTTTTACTATATTACGGTTTATGCGAATGATTGTATTTATTCTATGATGTGTGAATGTGATGCTTGAATATAGGAATTGTATGTATGTGTGAAAAATATCTGCTTGCTTGATGGTAGATAGTTGGTTATGTGAAGGGTTCCAAGATTTAGTTAGAAAGTATATTAGTTTTATTAAGATCGAGTCTGTGACAAAGAGCGTAGTGTGGGGGTTAGGATGTGTGACGCTTAGTAGTTGGAAATTTTGAGGATGAAATTTCTTTAAGGAGGGTAGATTTGTAACATCCTAAAATTGGGCCTAAGAGAATTGAGCCCAATGGGCCTTAGGCGTAGTAGCGTTTAAATTTTTGGAGAATAAAAGATCGGCTTAAATGCAAGTTAGACCTATTGGATAAGTGATTTTGGAAGGTTAGAGGGCCTCTATGAAGTCTTGGGATCAAATATTGGCTTTGGGGAAATTTTGGTTTTAGGTGAAAAAAAAACCCTGGAAGTTGGCAGATAGGCCTTAAGAATAAAATGTGGAGGAAAATGACACAAGTGGTGTGTATGGTGTAGTGGCAAAGTGATGCCACAAGGAAGGAAGGAGGTCCAAGGTTCTAGTTGTAGTGTTTACATTCCTTTTAGATTATTTTTATTAAATGAATTTAGACCTTGGCCATAGGGTTATATTTAGTTGCGCATGGTTTAAGACACAAGGAGCTAGTTGGTAAAGTGGCTAGCAGCAAGGATTATGTTATAAGGGAGCCTGAGTTCGAATCTCGTGAGAAGCAAGGAGTATTTATTTTATGAGTGGACGGTAAGAGTTTCAGGTTGAATTTAAACTCTCTTTGACGGGATCCCACATCGAAAGATACAAGGAATGAAGGTGAAGAGCTAGCTATATAAAGAGCATGCCAGGAGAAGGATTAGCATACCTTGGTGGGCGTTGGGCACAGGAGTGGTCGCATGGCATGGCTTAGCACCGAGTCCTATCGGTGTGTAACTCTCTACTCTAGTTGTAGAGCGGCAAATGCCAAGTCTTGGGTCACGAAAATAGTAGTTACACGAGCGTGCGAAACACGTGTGGGCTTCACATGATAGTTGAGGCCATCGGTAGTATTCTTGTGGGTTGGGGTGCTTGGGCGCGATGGGTCGAAGTGGGCCTAATGGGCCTTAGACCCAATTGGAATAAATTGTATGATGATATAGTATATAGTGAACCGGACTAGATGGAACCTATATACGTGGCTAGATTTAGTTAGGTGGGCCACACGGCGTGTTGGTTTGGAATGGGCCAAAATCGAGTTTTAGGCCCAATAGTCCGGTGACGAATGTAAATGGTAGCCAGAGTCCTCGGGTAACATTAGACCTCTGGGAGGCCATTGCATGTCTTGATTACAAAATACCCTTGGTGGGTAAATTACTGAAAATACCCTTAGTGGGTAAATTATGAAAATACCCTTGGTGGGTAAATTACGAAAATACCCTTGGTAGGTAAATTACGAAAATACCCTTGGTGGGTAAAATTACGATTATACCCTTAGAGGTTGATTAGCATGATTATGTTGTTTTATGTCTATCTGATTATGATGGTAATTCATGTTATACTTATATTTGATATATGTCTAGCATACATGACATACTGCATACACGGATTATTATGTTATATGTTATTGGGTGATATGAGTGGAGGGGGAATATGATATCCGTGTCTTTGGGACACCAGAGGTTTGGCACCTCCAGTGATTTGGTACCACGATTGATTATTGTGACTTTGGGTCACAGAGGTTTGGCACCTCCGCGTCTCGTCCCAGTGGCTTAGCACCACAGTGGGTTGGCCCCACGGTTGATTTTACGGGATTGACGCTAGTGATTTGGTATCACACGATGGGTTGGCCCCATCATTTGATTCGTGGATCGGTCACCAAGTGATTTAGTATCACACTTGTGTCTTTGGACACCGAGGTTTGGCACCTCATAGCGACTCGTCCCGTGGTTTAACACCACCGTGGGTTGGCCCCACTTTTGAGATCTGGGATTGTCGCCATGATTTGGTATCACACGTGGGTTGGCCCCACGATGGATTTTTCGTGACTTTGGGTCACCAAAGGTTGAAACTTGATGGACAATCTTAGTGGATTCAAAATAACTTGGATTATAGTATTCTCCACCTCTATCCGATCTTAAGCACTTGATAAATGATTCACATGGATTCAAGTTCAACTTTAAGCACTTGATTTATAAACTTTAAATTTATCAAGTGCTTCATCTTTTGAATGCAATAAATATACATAACAATATCTAGAACAATCACCAATAAAAGTAACAAAATATTTCTTTCCACCTAATGTAGGAGTATTATGTATGTCACATAAATCACTATGTATCAAATCAAGCAACTTCGTTTTCTTTTAACCTTAGGGCAAAGGTTTCTTGTGATTTTAGTCAACATACATATATTGCATTTTCAATATTATTATTAAAAACAAGAATTAAATCTAACTTATACATGTCATTCAATTTTCTATAATTCAAATGACCTAATCTATAATTCCATAAACAAAAGATTCAACCATATAAGCAAAATAGTATTTTTATTCTTATTAATAATATTCAATTTGAACATACTTTCATACATATACCCATTCCCTACAAAAATCCCTCCCTTGGACAAAATAAACTTATCTGCCTCAAAAACAAGTTTGAAACCAAACTTATTTACCAGACTTCCAAACACTAAATTCTTTCTAACTTCTGGTACATAATAAACATCATTTAAGGTTAAAACCTTTCCAGAAGTTAATTGTAGTTCAACAGACCCTTTGCATTTGATTGCTGCGGTGGAAGAATTTCCTATGTACAAGACATTGTCATTTTCACATTGTGTGAACTTTGTAAACATACTTTTGTCTTTTCACACATGTTTGGTTGCTCCGGTATCAACCCACCATGTATTATAATCTTGTGCCATATTAATTTCATATATCATTGCAACGAACTTTTCGTTATTATCAGCCTTAGAAGATGATTTCTTCTTTAAAAATCGACATTCATTCTTGAAATGTCCCGGCTTACCACAATGATGGCATGAGCCCTTTTGTTTCTTTTTTAACTTAGGTGCTCTATCAGTCTGTTTGAACTTTCTCTTGAATGGTTTAGTAGTCTGTACTCCCTCCGTAACATGCACTTTGGCATTTTTAGAATTTAGATTCGGTCTTGCTTTTGATATTCTTTTTCAATACGAAGATGACTTGCCAAAGCCTCAAGAGATATTTCATCTTTCTTATGTTTTAAAATTCTTTTAAACTCTTTCCAAGATGGAGGAAGTTTGTCTATTATGGAGGATACAACAATCATTTCATCCATTTTCATATCATATTGAATGAATTGATTCAGCATCTTTTCAATATCACAAAATTGTTCCATAATAGAACTACCATCAACCATTTGATAATTATTGAAGCGACTCACAAGAAATTTCTTACTTGTAACATCTTCGGTCATGTATCTTGTCTCCAATTTGTCCCATAATTCTTTAGTGGTGACCTCATTTTGGTAGGTGTCGAACAAACCATTAGATAAACCATTCAATATGTGGCCCATGTACATGTAATCAGCATTGTCCCATTTTTGTCTTTCTCGAGTTGCGACAGATGATTCGTTTCGGTCTCGTCAAGTCTTGGAGTATCCAAAACATAAGCTATCTTCAAAGTTGATAATAAGAAGTGCATCTTTTTCTGCCATCGTCGAAAATTGCCACCATCAAAATGATCATGTTTGACAAAATTGGAAGCCAACTCCCTTACTGCTCCACTTTCACGAGTTTTGGTAGTTATCATGAAATATAACCTTAAAATTGTTAGTACAAATCTCAGGTGAGGAAAATCTCGAACACACGGACGGAACTTGAACAGAAGAAGAAATAGGACAAGGCTTCAAGGTTTGTATCAAACCACTATCTTTAAGGTTATATTTGCCCCCACCTATCTTTGGTGTGCAAACGAGTTCCAAGCAAATTAACCTCGAGGATACAATGAAGCCAATGACTATTTGTGTTTTGCATTGACGAGAATAGCCCACTACACAATGAACAATGTATGACAAGAAACTTAAATTCTATACAGGATTTCTGCAGTAATACTTTATAGAATAATCTAATAATATTAGAAAATGAAGGAAGGAAAGAAAGAATGTTAGAATTTTTTGGTATATCTCCAAATGAATTCTCATTCCTATTTATAGTAATTTTCATGTCTCTTCATAGAATGTCTTTAATCAATAGGTGTCTTTCTCAATAATAATGTTTTAAAATAAACATATAATTATTCATTTAATTATAACTATTCAAATAATATTATTTAAATAGTTATAATTCTTTTCAAAAATAAAAAATATAATCTTTTGATTAATTACACCTATTCATTTATAGTTATTGGAACACTATAAATATTTGAAAATGTTCCAACATATAAAACCGATTAATAATAAAGTCCGAGAATAATATGATTATTCTTAAAATTCCTTAGTTAAGTATTATTGTGGGTTTGGAGAGTGATAATGCATTGAGACTAATGTGTAGTTGATTGATGAAAAGGTGTTGTCATTGACATAGGGATGTCAAAATCAACACATGAGTATGTGTTAGAGAACAACATATTGGACTGGCCTGCTATGAGTGTGTTTATTGAATTATTATGTAATAGTCACAACATTGGGCATTACAAGAACCTATAAGGCCACACCCTATGGTTAAAAGGAATAGACTTCACACAAATACATTGGGCGTATGCCCTCCTAGATACATCTTTGGTGAAGTTTATCGCCTAATGGATAGTATTGTTTGGCGGACTATATCACTTGACAAATAGTATCGTCTGACGGATTGCCAGGCAGACAGTATCACCTAGCGAATACGATTCGCAACTACTTTTCAGAGTTAATATATTTGGAAGTCTATATTCTTTTGGAAAGAATATAAAGTTTAAATACCTTCCATGATTTCTTTAAAAGTAAAAAGGGAATTATTTTGTTTTATTATAGGTTATTAATAAAAGGAAAAAGATCCCAAAAAATATGTGTGGGGAAGTAAGAAAATTCAAGAGGTCTAGCAGCTAATTTTGAATTCTCTAAAAAAAAAGTTCAAAGAGTTTTGTTGTTTGTGATTAATTGTATGAACTATGTAGAGGCCGAAACGATTCTATTGCAGCTTGGAATCGACAGCTCAAAGGAAATCAGATATTAGGGGTGTAGCTAGGAGACTGGTAGGGGCCCCAACCCCCCTAATATGGAAAAAGTTTCATTTAGGCCCTTTAAATTTTTTAAAATTTTAAATTAGTAAAGGTAAAATTGCACTTTGGCCCCCTAAAAATGATAAAATTTTGATTTATTCCTTTAAAAATTATAAAGATATAGGCTATTCAAATGGTAAAAATGCATTTTTACTATTGTAAAAATTAAATTTTAATTTCAGCCCCCCTAAAAAAAATTTTCTGCCTTCACCCTTGTCAGATATCTAAAGGTATATCTTACAATCCTATTTCAACCTGATTCGTTCCTCTTACATGGATCGTTAGTTAGTGATCGCCAGAATAACTTTTTCATGGCGCCATGGGGTGCACCGATGATCCAACAAATCCTAGATACGTTCAAGGATTAATTCACTTGGAATATTCATAGTGTGGCTTTCTTAAATTGTAACTAAATGAATAATTGTGTGTGTAACATATATACTTTGATGAGTTGAAAACCCATGTGTCTCAAAGTAGTAAGCTGAAAATTGGTACGTTTAGCATATGACTTATGCATGGCATAACTTCATTTACAATAATAGAATTATAGTTCTACAAGGGTAAATGGCATTGTATATCATGGATCATTTTTTTTTTACAAATCATTAATCGTTACTGGTATAATCATTTTTGTTATAATAAATATAATGATGACTATTAGTTAAATGTGATCAAATTCTAAAGTATTACAAATATCTTATAATAAAAAATGACTAAATCAATGAACTAAATCATGTACTTTCTCATGATTTGTCTAGCAATCCAATTTGGTTTTAGAAATACATATAGTTGGTCTGTTATAATTATTTCATGCCTTCATGCTTCCGCAAGTAATGGTACCTAATTGCCAATTATACACGTGTCCTGAATGTAAGTTTTAGCAGTAGCATTTATTATAATTTGGCGAGAGAAGTTAGGCTATTTCTATACTGCTGTTGATAGCAACCATGTTTTAACTAGTCAAACCCAGGACTTAAAAGCATAAATATCCAGACGATCGAGAATAAGATTATGGTAGCAAGTTTCCAGTTTAGCTTCTCTTTCCAGTCAGTTTGCGCAACTTATTGGCCACTTGCCACTAGACACGGCAGCAACCGCCCCCTTTGCTTACCAGTCCAAGAAATAGAACCGTTGAATTTGACTCGAAACAGACCAAGTAAAATCCCCCGGCTAAATAACACAATAAATTAAACTTCCACTTCCATATCATATTCAGCAAGATGCTCCCAATAATCTTGGTTTTCATGGCTTTCCTCGTTGTCATCAGTTGCCGCCGTGTTTACGTCAAATGGTTTGGAAATAGATGTGACTTTGATTGCGTGGTCTGTCTAAGCAAGGTCTCCAAGGGGGAAAAACGCTGGTCATTACCGAGATGTCACCATAATTTTCATGTTCACTGCATTGATGCCTGGCTCAAAGTTCGTCCAAATTGTCCACTTTGCAGGATTAACGTAGCCCCTCGACAAGACTTTTTCATTTCTTCTAGCTTGCTTTCTGATTTTGCTAAAACACTCGGAAAATGGATTGAAAACCCACTTTCTTTGGAGCTTACATCTGCAGTTTGTGAGAGTTTAGTCTATATTTAATGACAAAGCTGGGTTAGCCTAGCCTGCAAATCATGATTGTTCTTTTATGCATATATAGGTTCTTCTTAAAGAGGATGGCAATACCCCCAATTGTATTATATTCTTGTACTCATCATTTGCTTTTGTTTGAAACATGGTAGCCTGAGATATGTTCAATTGGTGAGAAAGAAAAACAATCCAATATATTGTTTACTTTGTTTTGTTGCTTCGAAAAATCTATCATGTTTGATTACTTGCAAAGGGGAATCCTCCGCCCCAAGCGCCTCCCCCGCCTCCCGGTGCCCCCTCGTGTGTATATATATATATTGGTTTAAATATGTCAAAAGTCCCTGTAGTCTTTTTAAATTTAAAATTCAGTCTTTATACTTAAATTTTGATACATAGAATCCTTGTACTTTTTTATTTAAAAATCTTGTTCCCTCCGTTTAATTTTACTGTTAAAGTTAACAATGCCAAAATTAAAATAACTTCTTTAGCCCTTAAAATTTACTACTTTTGTCAATTTTTATGTACTTTAAAAGGGTAAGGACCAAATTGACAAAAGCTATAAATGATTAGGGATAAAAAAGTTACTTTACCTTTGACACCGTTAACTTTAACGGAAAATTAGACTGTGTGACCAATATTTTTAAATAAAAAAAGAACAAGAACTCAATGTCTCAAAAATAAAGTATAGGGACTAAAAAATTTCCAAAGAGTATAGGGATCTTTGGCATATTTAAACCTTTTGAATAAGATTTTCTAACCTTCATGCTCGAGGCCGAACCTCAAACATCTAATGATGCTATACGATCATTCTAAAGCACCTCATGGAAAGATGCTATTAAAAGTGAAACTGATTCCATCATGTAAAATCATAAATGGGAATTAGTGGATCTTCCTCCGGGAATTAAACCACTAAATTCTAAATGGATTTTCAAACAAAAAATTAAAGCAGATGGAACAATTGATAAGTACAAGGCTAGGTTGGTTATAAAAGATTATAGACAAAAGGAAGGCCTTGTGTAACAGCTCGATTTAGGGTCTAGTAAGAATAGTGGTTTTGAGACCACAAATCCAAAGTAGAAATATTTTATTATGATTATTTTAAGGTTCATGATATGATAGCTTGATTGTGTGAAAGTTTCGTTAAGAAATTTTGTTGGTAAAGTGTCCCATTTGACTTTTAGGACTAAGTTGCAAAAAGTGTGTTCTAGAAGCTTTAAGTATGAAATAGTTATGGATTCTTAATTAGAGGTCCTTAAATAGCAATTTGACCAGTTTATATTTTTATGGACAAAAATGGACATGTTTAGGAAAATTTTCAAAGAAAGGTTTTAGGGGCATTTTGGTCATTTGGTTAATAAAAGAATAAAACGGGATAAATCAAGTCAAAATTGGTTTCCATCTTCTCTCCTTGGCCAAATTTTACAAGACACCATAGCTAGGGTTTTCTTCAACTTTCAAGCTGGATTGTAAGTACATCGTAGCCCCATTTTTAATGCTCTTTATGTTTTTGAAGTCGTATTCACCCGATCTTTCTAATTTTACCATTGTTTTGAAGTACGGTTCATGTTTAAAATTTTACCCATGTATGACATGCATGTGTTTTGTTGTTTTATGGTAGAAAATGAAAGTTTAATGTGTGATAAACAACTTTTACTAAGTGATTTTTTGATGGAAATGCATAAAAGGACCTATTTGTAAAAAAGTCATAAAATGTGTAGTAAAAAAGTGATTTGATGAAAAATATGGACTAATATGAGCATGCATATGGTTCAGCTAGGCTTGGGTAATAAAGAAATTGAATACATTTCAATTTGCTAGCCTAAGGACTAATTTGTAAAAATGTGAAAAGTTAGGGGCAATGTAGCACCCCAAACGCGGCCTAGAAGTCTAGACCGAATTTGGAGCACTACATTAATTATCGAAGTGATTGTAGGAAAATTTAACAAAAACCAGTTGTTTAAAATTCCAGTTCTGAAAATATTTATCTCAAAGCAAACCAAAGCGTTTATTCGTTTAAAAACACCGTTCGCGAACTTAACAAACATAATGTACGAAAAAAGTTTAAACAGTAATGGTACCACATTATTAAAAATCTTTACAATTCAAAACCAAATGTAAAAACTAGAAAGCACAAACTAATAATCCAATTTGTTGAAGTTGTCTGAGACCTCCGCGTATTGAGTCCAGCATTAGAAATTAGAATAGTATCTGAAAGGGGAAATAGAAGAGGGGGTGAGCTACTCGAGCTCAGTGTGGGATCAAAACTAGTAACACTACGAAAATTGAAACAGTACAGGCACAGAAACAGAAAAGCCTAGAAGTAGTTCAACACCGAACATTCTTGCAGATAGATAACAGTTGAGCAAATTCACCCTAAACCAAATGTACACCATATGTAACTCTACAGTCATATGGCCTAATCAGACACAGTAGCAGTAATTCTCAGTAGTTACAACCTAGGCCTAAGCCCTTTCTAGAATTAGAATCAGTTTGGGCCTTAGCTCATTACACAAGGTTCTCTTAGGCATGAGTTCCTTTCAGTCGAACAGTACAATTAGACATTTCAGTCAGTCAGACATTCAAATATTTCAGTTAAACATTCAATCAAATTCAATCATAGCATCACGTTTAGTCACAGTGTCAATCAGATGCATATGAGTGCTTATGCATTACAAAATAGCCCACCCCTCCAGCCAACACACTATCTCCATCCAACCCTACACTTATTGTGGGGATTTAATCAATCCACCCACCTTACACTCCGAGTAGGACCTCGAAAAGCCTATCCAACCTTATACTCCATATGATGTCATCCTGGGTTGCCCGGCAACGATGATCATTCGCATTGTCCTCGACCTTCAAGAAATTTGGACCGCCCTCGACCTTCTGGGAATTAGGGCTATCAGTGTGTAGATAGACTGCCTGTCTCATATAATACGCAACCATGCTAGCATATAAGCTATACTATGCAATGCGGTAAATCGCGGTATAGACATGCAGTGTGAACTACCAAATCAGATAATAGTGCATAGCGTAGCTAACATACATGCGATACAATGCAATGTGGTAAACCTCTATAACGACGGGTTGCAATAAAACTGCCAGATCAGTTAATGATATGTAGCGGTGTTGATGTATATATTGTATAGTGCAGTGCAAAAAATCATAATACAATCAAATCGTCCACGACCCTCTAGGTATTGGGACTTCAGTATGCAGATAAACTGCCATATCATAAATCTCCCTTCACTTCAGCATCCCAACCCAAAATACCTTATATGCAGATGTATGTATGTAAATGTATGTATGCAAATGTATGAATGCGGATGCACCAAGTCAGAATTCAATTTCAAACAATTATCCAGAAGCAGTCAATTACCATCTGTCATTCAATTACAGAATCGTGCACACTTATGCACTCAAATTCGATATCTAACATTTCATACAACCAAGTACAAATAACACTTAAACGTAGTCAAGGCAGAGTCATGTCAACCCTCAGTAATCTTAGTCGAGGGTTGGAACACATAGAATCGCGATTGCAATTAAATCGCCTTATAATCAAAATTTGGCGAGTTAGGGCCACACGCCCATGTGCTCTAGCCGTGTGGAGCAATCCAGCCTTTCTGGGGATCCAAACGCCCGTGTAAGGGGTGGCACACGACGTTGTGACGGAAGCACATGCCCGTGTTGTACAAAGGCACGGCTGTGTGAACAGGCCGTGTAGCTCACTATCCAAATGCACTAATTTTAAGTGCAGGGCAGACATGGCCGTGTGAGAATATCACACGCCCGTGTGGGATCCTTACATCCCCAAATCAGTCACACGACCATGTGACACCAAACTCTAATACCCTAATTTCCAATCTCACATGCCCATGTACCTGAGGGACACGGCCGTCTAAAAGTCGACAAAAATCCCCAAATCCACCACACAACCATGTGGCCAGGCCGTGTGGCACCCAATTTGGCCAGAAAACCCTAATTCCCAAATCCACACGACTGTTTACCTCAGCACACGCCCGTGTGGCCGTCGAAGAGGTCACAAAACCACCCCATATCAGCCCCAAAATTATCGTTTAGGCCACCAAACTGTCCCCCACCTTTGCCTTATCAAAGTATACCGAAAATTGGTGATTTCTCATCACTTCTATCGACTAGAACTCAAAATCAACGGTTTAACATCCACTCAAGAAAAACTGAATCATAAGTTTGCAAAAACTATTAAACAATTTTAAAAAACAATGTAGCTACAGTTCGAACCCCACACCTGTTTTGACAGCGAAGAAGATAACTGAGGAGCGAAGTTTTAAAATCCGTAGTTAAAATCATATTCCAAAATAGAGACGAGCAAAAGAAGAAAAACCCAAAAAAGGTAGAGGAAAAGAACGTGCAAAGAAAAATAGCAATTCAAAACATAAATAAATAAATAAAAAGTATATATATATATATAATAACTAACTATAGCTGGAATACTTTCTTTAAGCTATGCAAAATAAAATGTTTCTAAAATTCATTCATAAGACTCGAACTCGAAACCTCAAGGTATGCTAACACCCACACAACCACTAGACCAACAGCCCATTCTTGTCACTAAATTGCACAATTAGACATATATGTGCAATCTTCTCACTTTCCTTATGCTCAAAGCTCCAAACTTCTAGGCCCAAAATTTGAGGCGTTACAGGTAAAATAGTAATTTTGCCATAGTGTGATTTTTAGATCGAACTGAACAATGTGATAGTTAAATAAGTTATATTTTCTATTATAGATCAAGAAAGGCGAGTTTCGGACCTTGATCGGGGGAAAATCAAGGTTATTGACGATTAGGTCCACTTTCACTATTTTTGTACTGAGGTAAGTTCGTATGTAAATAATACATTGTTATTTATGCTTTAATTGCTTTATTATTATATGAATTGTGATTTACTCATGAATGAAATCAACAATGTTTGACAGATGAGAAATCCCAGTTGAACCTTAGGAATAGTTATGATACAAATGTCATGACATTAGGGTTATCTAAGATTACATGTAAAACCATATCTAAGATATGGAATCGATATGAGATTTCGTGTGAAACCATATATGGGATATGGAATCGATATGAGATTTCGTGAAAGACCATAGCTGGGCTATTGGCATCAATATAAGATTACATGTAAGACCATATCTAGGATATGACATTGGTACGGTACTATATGTACGAGATTCTCGAGTATCCTTTAGTATTCCAAATGGTTCAATGGAAAATTCAACGAGTTTGTCAAAGAAGAGGAAAGTATGTAAGTATTACGAATTGGTATAGGTATGTACGTAAAGTTTATAAGCATTGACTTCATGAAATTGTGAGTTCATGATTTCCACGAGAGTGATTTTATGAAAACCTTGTGATTATGAGTCTATACTTGTGATGTATACATAGTAAATTTGATTGACGATTTTGTGATTGGCTTTCAAGCTAGCTTGAGTTATGACATAGCATGTTATATTCATGCAAATTGTGATTTATCGGATATGAGATAAAGGAAAGATTTGTAAAATTGCCTATTAAAATGATTATGGAAGCATGGAAAGATAAGAGTTTAGGAAATTGTAAGATGTAAGAGTATATGCTTGAAATGTAACTGCTCATAATTAATGTGTATGTTTTATGTGAGGTTTGAAAAGGTTTGTTGATTATTGTATAAGTTATGTTATTTATATGATTGAGTAAGTTATGCTCATGAAGTTTAATGACATTTATGTTAATATATGTCATGTTATTTATATGGCAATGAATAATTAATGTTGTTTATTATTTGCATATGAACTTACTAAGCTATATAGCTTACCCCATTTCCTTTCCTATGCCTTATAGGGCTAATAAGCTAGCTCGAGTTGGAGATCGCTGGAGATTCTATCACACTATCAAGCTACCCTTTTAGGTATATATTCAAGTATTTTGAGTTATGGCATGTATAGAGACTAAGTCAATTGGTTATATGTGTCTTTATGATTGTAGCCAATATGTTGGCTTGTAATGGTCAAAGGTTTGTTTCCTATTTGGCCTTGTAAGTTGGCTTATGTTTGCAACATGGTTGTAAGTCTAAGCATATTCATACATGTGACAATATCTATGTGATATGATCATGGTATGCTTGGTGAATATGAAATATTTGGAAATGTGATTTATGGCATAATTATGTAATGTTGGAATTGTGACCTATTGATGAGATGAGGAATTTGAGTATAATTTGGTAACTAGATAGTAATTTAATGAAGCATAATGAATGTGGGATTTGTATGTTTTATTTAGGGCTTAATAAATATAGTGAATATGTTAGATAAATATATAAAGTTGATATGTTTTAACCATGAATGTGGATGCTTTGGTTGCCTAAGTATGTAATGTTATGTGCCTTTGAATTGATGTGAGTGTAGGTGTGAATAAGGGTGGAAAAAAAGGCTTGGTAAATAGCCTTATATTTGCTCACATGGGTAGACACATGGGCATGTGTCTAGGCCATGTGCGACATACAGTCTACCCCACGGGCATGTGTTTCAGCCGTGTTCCCCTGCACCTTAATTGTTGCAAAACTGAATGCTCAGTAATGAGTACACGGGCAGAGACATGGGCGTGTGTCTTAGCTGTATGGACGACATGGCCTCGAACACGGACGTGTGCCCTGGCCATGTAAAGTCTGCACCTATTTTATGAAAAATTATGAAAATTTAATCGATCACACGGCCTATGCACACGGGCGTGTGACTTGGCCGTGTGACCTCAATTTGATGATGATGTCATAAATAGAAAGCTCCCTAATTTGAACACGACCTGAGGCATGGGCATGTCTTAGGGTCACACGGGCATGTCCCAAACCCACACGGGCGTGTGACCCCTTTTACATGAAAAATTTTATAAGTTTTCCAAAAGTTTCAAAGTTCTCGATTTAGTCCTGAACCACTTTCGATGCATGTTTTGGGCTTCGTAGGCTCGTTTTAGGGATGATCTAAATGTTTTTGAAAATTTTTAAATTTGAGTGGAAATTCATGTCTCAATTTTGAATTTTTGCTTATGAATAAGTCCGGTAATGCCTCGTACCCTATCCCGGTGTCGATACGGGTAAGGGGTGTTACACCTTGAATACCTTGATACTTTTTCTCCAGTATTCTAAAATAACTTCCATAAGGATGATACTTGTAATTTTTGCTTTGTAGAATCTAAAAGTACATCAAATGGATGTTAAAATAGCTTTCCTAAATAGAGATCTTGATGAAGAGATCTACATGGTACAACCTGGGGTTATGTAGTTCCAGGACAAGAAAGAAAAGTTTGTAAATTGATGAAGTCTTTATATGGGCTTAAAAAGCACCAAAATAATGGCATGAAAAGTTTGATAATGTCATGGTGACAAATGGCTTCAAGATTAATGAGTGTGACAAATATGTGTATGTCAAAACTACCGATTCTGGATATATAATCCTATGCTTATATGTTGATGACATACCCATTGTTGGAAGTAACAATAAAATGGAAAAACGTACCAAAGACATGTTAAATTCAAGATTTGATATGAAAGATATGCGACTAGCTAATGTAATTTTGGGTATCCAAATTAAAAGTTCATATGAAGGTCTCATATTGACTCAGTCACACTATGTGGACAAGATTCTTGGGAAATTTAGTAAGGATGATTCTGGTATAGCCAAAACTTCAATGGATACAAGCCAACATCTATCCAAAAATAGAGGTGAAAGCATTAACCAAGTGGAATATGCCAGGGCCATAGGTAGTCTACTGTATCTTATGAGCTGCACTAGATTGGATATTGCTTTTACCATGAGTAGTTTAAGTAGATTCACAAACAATCTAGGGGAAAACCACTGAAAAGCAATTGTGAGAATACTGAGATACCTCAGATATACTTGGGATTATGGATTACATTATTCTAGAGATCTTGTTGTTTTAAAAGGATTCTCCGATGCCAATTGTAACACCCCTCACCCGTATTCAACGCCAAAATAGGGTTATAGAGCATTTTCAGACTTACAACACTTTTAAACATACATTACATATACAATTCATTAAGTCAAATACAATTCAATTATAAATAATCATAGTGTCCCTTAAACGAGCTTATAAGGCCTTAAACATGCATTGAGAGTAGTTTGGGACTAAACCGGATACAACAAGGGAGACACGCCCGTGTGTCCATGCCATGTGTCTCATACTACCACACAGACATACCCATGAGTGTGAAAATAGGGGGTACATACTGACTTGGGTCACACGGGCAACCACACGCCTGTGTGTCTAGCCCATGTGCCCTTCGAAGGGGCCACACACGCCCGTTTACCAAGCCGTGTACCAATTAGAGGGGTATTTTGACTTGTACCACACGGTCGATCACACACTTGTGTGTGAGATCATGTGGAGCATATTGACTTTACTTTAATTTCAACACTAGGGGACACAAGGCTGTGTAATATGACCGTATGTCACACACAACTGAGACATACCCCCATGTCTTTGCCCGTGTGGACAAAAATAGGCTATTTACCAAGCCATTTTGCCACCCCATTTGGTACACATTTTCACCTAAATAATTGACACCAAACCATATCATTATATACAATCCAAAACAACAAAACCAAGCCTATATCTTACTATTTCAATCCAATTCAAGGCACATAAGTACCACAATATACTAACTAAACTTATACCAATCCTTATCTACTCAATCACCAAAATTACCATTATCAAAGATGCATTATTAGGCCTAATTTCACAAGCATGCCTATTTCCACAAGTCATCAATTTACCATTCATAGTACCTATTATCATCAATCATCACAACCAACTCAATAAGCTCTAGACATAAGCACATATATATGCACATGATTCAAACATACTAAATATACGAAAATTAAGCCATCACCCATGGCTATATATACAACCCAAAATATATGCATTTACAAGCCAATTCATTTGGCCAAAGTAATTACCAAAATATAACTAACATGACTCAAATACCTATACATGCCATATAACATAGCTTCAAAAGTACCAAAGAGTAGTAGGTAGTGTGGTAAAAGTCTCCGATGATCCCTAAATCTGAACTAGCTTTGAAATCACTATAAAACATGGAAAAACAAAAAAGTAAGCTATATAGATTAGTAAGCTCGTATGTTAACAATGAGCAACTATCATCATTCATTAAACATTCATATAATGGAAAACAATGTACAACAATTTTATTAAATATCAAGCTATTACATGATCATTCATATAAATTACCAATAAGCTCATTAATTTCATAGGTTTCAATACTTAATTCATTTTCGTACGTACCTGTACTATCTCGTACCAATCTCATATTCAACCACTTCCTTCTTTTACCCATTGAACCATTTGGGATAGAAGTCGGATACTCAAAGTCTCACACGATAAGTACCTATACCATGGCCCGAAGCCAAATTAAGGTAACTTATCTGAAATTTTGATATCATAGCCCGAAGCCAAATCAGCCAATATGCATGGCCCAAAGCCAAATCGATTTATCTTGCACACATAGTGCTAAATCATAGCCCAAAGCCAACTCAAATATTCCTAATGACATGTCACTAGCACCCTAAACTATTCCTAAGGTTCAATCGAGCTTCCAACTAACGAATCTTCATTGAATCATTTTTGAACTCGTACGTAATCACATAAATACAATTCATGCTATATCGAAGCATGTAAAATACATTTGAAATAAATTTATAACATACGAACTTACCTCGAATGTTAAAACGACGAATCGAGTCGATTAGTCGATAACCTTATCTTTTCCCCGATCCAAGTCTGTATTTCACTTTTCTTGATCTAAAAATATTCAAAATTAACTTATTTAGTCATCTATTCATTCAATTTAGCCCAAAACACTCTTTAAGGCACATTTACACTTTTACCCCTAAACTTTCACATTTTCACAATTTAGCTGTTATTTAATAAAATCTCAAATTCATGCAATTTAGTCACCATCCATGCTAGCCGAATTTCTCTAGTACACATTTAGCCCATATTTCTCATTTATTTCACATTTTAACCACTAACTTTACACATTTCTTAATTTAATCCCCTTTTGACATTTTTGTCAAAAATCACTTTACAAAAGTTATTAATCTAACATTAAACTTTCCAAATTTATCATAAATCATCAAATTATTCAAGCATTCAAAAAAGGCAACATGATAAATCTTTAACAGTTTCGAAATCTAGGGTATGGGCTAGCTAGAATACAAAGCAACGATCTCAAAAACATAAAAATCATTAAAAACCGAGCTAAAATCATACCTTAATCTAGCCTTCAAAGTAGTCAAATTTTCAAACTTGTTTAATATCTTTCTCAAGCTTTAGTTTCGGTGGAGAATATGAACATTTCCATGCATTTTCAAGTTTTATTTGTTTAATATAACATTGTTCATAAATTATTAAATTAACCTTAGTATTAAACCATTACAACACCTTAATAATGTCCATATATGTCCAATCATGTGTCAAATGGTCAAATTAAAACATAAGCACCTCAATTTTAATGATCCATAGCTAATAGATACATTTAACTAATAGAACATACATTTTACACTTTACGCGATTTAGTCCTTTTTCTCAAATTGTCCAATTAAACGATAAAATTTCTTAATGAAATTTTCACACAATCATATATTCATACTGTAGAAATTAAAATAATAAAAAAATATATTTTGACATTGGATTTGTGTTCTCGAAACCACTATTCTGATTTGACCAAAAATGGGTTGTTACACCAGTTGGATACATGATATTCAAGATACCAAAGGCAAAATTGTATATGTCTTTACATTGGGAGGATGAGCTGTGTTATGGAAATCCTCAAGAATAACGATTATAACCAGATCCACATGGAATCTGAGTTTGTAGCTCTAGACAAATCTGGAGAAGAGGCAGAATGACTTCAAAACTTCTTGGAGGATATTCCTAACTAGACAAAACCTGTGCCCACAATATGTATATATTGTGATAACCAAGTAACAATTGGTAGAGAGCATAATATAATGTATAATTGTAAGTTGAGACATATGCGCCGTCAACACAATACCGTTAAACAACTAATCTCAAACGGAGCTATCTCTATGGGTTTTGTAAAATCAAAAGATAACATTGTGGATCCACTAACTAAAGGCTTGAATTGAGATCAGGTTGATAAAACATCGAAAGGAATGAGACTAAAGCCCATGAAAAATTAAAGGCGCTATGTGAAGGAAAACCCTACCTAGTTGACTGGAGATCCCAAGATCTAGGTTCAAAGGGACAACCTAATTGCATAGACCTTATGAGGTCACTATGGGGTTACTTATCCCAAGTCTGTTCCTATGATGTAAACAGTGACTAAAAATGGGATAGGTTAAGCAATGGATTTATTTTTCTCTCTTTAAACCTTTCCTCATTGGATTCTTGCCATGTAGAAAAAATGTTATGTTTCATTTTTGTAGGTAATTTTTTACAACATTCTGAACAGAAAAAGTCCATGATCATCTGTGCCTAATTAGATGTCTTATAAGGCTCGAGATCTAATAACAAGTTTTTTTATATTAAGTCTTGGGATATGATTTTATTTGTATTTTATTTCTTGTAAGATGGTATTTTCATAATGATTATTGTTGGTGTGTATTAAAGTTTATGCAGAGATTACAAAGTTGCATCTATGGTGAATAGAGTTTTATCTCTTCATCCCCAACAATTAGTTTGGACTCGTCCCCCTTTGGGGGAGTATAGCTAGAGTGCTTTACCTACGTTTATATGTCATTTGCATTCATTAATAATGAAAGTGCTTTTCTATGATTTCTGGTAAAGCGTTGCTTGATATGCATCTAAAATTTCCTGAGTAATGTAATTTGAAACTGTTCGAAATTTGGATTTCTTACAGTAGTTGTTTTAATTCTTGATATTGCAAAAAATTATTAGTGAGAATTGTTCAAAGTACTCTACAATCCCATCAGGACACTTCCTTATAATGTGGATTTCTTTTTTGGATTTGGATTTTTACATTAAAAGATATTTTACTCATTTAAGCACTTTAATACATTTGATTTTTTACGAATTTACAAAAAAAAAAAAATATATTCATCATTTCACCAAATACATCAATATTGTTAAAATGTTTATTTCATTATATCCCACCAAACCACTATTTTATACATTCTATTTCATTTCCATAAAATCACTCTATTACAACTCTATTTTATTCAAGCAAACTAATTGTACCCATACTTTACCTTTTAAAATTGTTTCAAATATAAACATTCATTAAAATATAATAGAATATGGATTTAAATAAAAAAGAATATCTTTATTTTTCGTTATTATGCCAAAAGTCAATAGTCCATCTCATGTATCAAAAAGAAAGAGAGTCAATATTCCATCTAATAATGAAGGGGGGAAAAAAAAAAAAACACAATGAATAGTTTCATTACGACATTTTATTATCTTAATACCCAACAATTAAAGCTTCATGGGGAACGTGGTTGTAGGAACTAAACTATCGTATTTGGGGGTCGTTTTACAGTTACATCTTTATTAATTGAGAATGTACCCTTTAGTCGTGAAAAATAATGGTTGATTAAATTATATAAAAGAGCAGAAGAATATATAAATTCAATGGCCAAGAAAGAAGGTTGGTTGCAACATTTGCTTAAAATGGAAATGGAGTGTTAGACATGTAAAGTGCAGTTAAGTTGAAGTAATGGTAGCAACCAAGTTTAAAGATCAATATCACAACAACTTTTCGCCCTCGCCATTGCCCTCGCCCTCTACCCAATACCTAACAAAATGGTAGGTGGATTTCATTAAATTAAATTAGTTCAATCAACGTTATCGATCACTCTCATCCACTAGTTATTTAAATGAAAATTATGATATCATCCATAAGAGATTACAAATTATGATAGTTTATATTATGGTCAAATTAAGTTTAAAATTAAGTAACCCTAATTAAGTTATTTATTTTGTTGGGAAAAATATGCAATCCATGAAATTTTATGTAACACTTTAAAAATTTTGGTATGTCATCCAACACCGTTATAAGATAAAATACAATGAAAATTTGAGGATATTGAAAAATGAGTTCAATAAAAAAATCATGAAAGAAAAATTTCTATTTGAGATGGAAATCATGAAATTATAGTGGATGTGGAAATGTGATTGAAAAGATCAAATTTTAAATTCTAAAAAGTTTAGGGAATAAAGTGCAAACTTGACCAAAAAGAAAAATATGAATTATTATTGATTATTTGACATGAGAATGAATTGGCATATGTATTGGTGCTATAAGAATCACTTTTGGGATCAAATTGGAAATATCTAGACGTGTAGAGACTAAATTGTAAATTTTTAGGTTTTATCGAGAAAAGGGAAATGTTTAATTTTCACCACCCCTAGACTTGTATTAAATAAAAAATATGAATTATGAACTTGGAAAGGGTTAAGTGTCTAATTTTATGAAGAAAATATGTTCTAAGGCAAAAAGGTAAGTTTGTCATATAATAGTATTCTGGTCATTTATTAAAAATTATAGGTAAACTACAAAAATAGCCACTTGTGTTTGCTTTAGATTACAATTTAGTTATTTTGCTTAAAATATTATGTTTTAGTCACTTATATTATCGTTTTGTTACAAAGTGGTCACTCTACCGTTAAGCTCCATTACCTCCCTAATCGAGGTCCTACGTGGGAGTCCAAATTGAATTTATTTAATTAAAAACATATTTTCATCATAGTAATTGGACGACCAAGTTGGAATTTAAAACCCCTTTGGACTACCACATAGGACTGTCGTTAGGGAGGTAACAGAGTTTATCGGTAGAGTGACCACTTTGTAATAAACTGAGAACATAAGTGACTAAAACATAATATTTCAAACACAAGTGACTAAAATGTAGTCTGAGGCAAAAAATATGTCTATTTTTGTAGTTTACCCAAAATTATATAGTGAAAATATTATTTTCAAGATATGTATGATGCATGAAATAATTTTGGACCATTGGATCTTGAATTAATAAGATGGGCTACAATTATTAAACTATGGATTTGGACCTTTAGCCTACTTGAGTGATTTTAAACATGGAAGAAAATAGGAGAAACCAGCCCTCTTCTCTCCCATTTAGTCAACCACCCTCTTTCCATAGGTGCTTTCTTCGTTTTCATCATCTTTCTTACTTTTCTTCAAATCTCATGATAAACCATAATATACACATATTTTAATCCCATTTAGAATACTTTTGGATGTTTTATCCCTTTTATTGTGGAATTTGGTGCTCTTAATCCTTTGTTTTCATGTTTTATACTTAGGAGAGCATCGAAGGATGAAAAGAACGAGAAATGGGTCGAAAATAGAGAAAATGGGCCAAAGTATAAAACTCATACGGCCTGGCCCCCAAGCCACACGGCTGTTCCTCTTTAACAGGTTCGACCACAGCCTGGCTTTGATTTACATGGGCGTGTCCCTGTCATAGAAAAGAAGAGTTTCATTCGAATTGGGGTACTTAGAGGAAAAGAAAGACATTCCAAAAGCCTATATAAACACCCTAGAGGCCAACCTTAAAGGGGGAGTTTAGCTAGGCCAAAAGCCAAGCCAAAGGGGCCAAATTGTGGGATTCACTCGAAGAAAACCAGTTGATCCATCCCAGAAACTGGAATCATACTCAAGACTAAGGATCTCTCCTTCAATTCCTTCAGGGGGTTTTAGGGTTTTCTTTATGTTTTGTTTTATATTTCCTTCTGAAATGTATTCTTTTATGATTATGAACTAAACTCCTCAGATACTTGAGGGGGATGAAACCTAAGACAGATCTTGTTATTGTTTTTTGAGCTGTATGATAAATACTTGATTTTTTTTAATTATGTGTCCTTATGTAACATCCCTAATTTGGGCCTAATAGATTTGGGCCTATTGGGTTGTAACGCCCCAAAAATCTTGAAACTTTTAATTTCTGTGCATGGGAGTTAATATGTATGTGTAGCAATTAGAATAATAATATTAAGGTATTATCGAGATTATTTGAAGCCTTAGAGTTAGAGGAGACCATAGGAAAAGTTTATGTTCTTACTTAGTGGACCCTAGTCTCAGGCATGAGGCCTATAAGCAGATTAAGAAAAGAGAGGACACAAAAATGGGCTCAGGTTTGGGTTGAAGCCCTAATTAAGTTTTTTGTTTGGGCGCTATAGGGTTAAAAGGGTAGCATCTGTGTTTAAAACACCAAAGTGGGCTGGTGGCCCAATATTGAGTGACGCTGCAAGGGAGCTAGAGGGTGGCGTCACTAGCAGTTGAAAGAGGCCCAATTTTGGCTACAAGGAGCCCATGTCTTTGGGCCTATTTCGACACTTAAAAGATCAAGGAGGAATGGATGACATTAAGGCTTATTTTTAGGAGGGATTTAATGATAATATTGTGCTGATAATAGAAGAAAGAGGTGGTGTTATCTAGGAGTCTTTTGAAGGTGTGAAGAGATTTATATAAAGGAGAAAAATTAGGAGCTATCTGCTGATAGTAGAGTTGGCCGAAATTCCATCACCTAGAGGAGTAAAGAAATCAATTTCTAATTGCCATAGGAGGTACCGAAATTTCTATAAATAAGGGGGGATAGCTCATCAATTACAGCATTTGAACCCTACTCTTTTCTTCCTTCTTTGTGCCGAAAATCTGAAGGCCATCTTAGTTGTTTTTCTTTTCTCATCTTTTCTCTTCCAAAAGCCGAAAATTACCACCTCCCTCACCCTTTTCTTTTTCTTTGAAACCTCCTTCTAGCCAAATCTTTTGATCCCCATTGTTATTCTTCTCCCATTCACTAAGAGCCGAAACTACACTCTAGTTTGTTCTTGTAGCCGAAATCTTCCTCTTGTTCATTTTTTTCGAGATTTTCTTAAAAGCTGAAATTTTTAGATCTCTAATCTTCTACGCTTCGATCTTCTGCTGTGATTGCTGAATCTTCCTGCAAGGAGTAGCCGAAACCATTAGTATAGGTAAGTGTCGATTCGTGAGATTTCAATCTTTTTTCGGCTTTTAGAGACCATAGCCGAATGGCAATATGGTGGATTGATCTTGTGTTTTCTTTCATGGGCAACATTCCGGGATTTGAAGGAGATCTAATCGCGTAGGTTTCTAAATTGGTAACACTCAAATCCTCCTACTTCTGGGATCTAATCGATTTAGGTAAGGAGATTTATTTATTTAAACATATAAATTCGAGTAAATAATTGTCCTTGGCCGAATGTAGGGGAAATCTTATCTTCACGTTCTTCTAGCTTTTAGGCAAGTTGTAGACAAGGGCAGTAGATCTGACTAGTGAGGGTATCGACATAGAGGGTAGTACAACATGTTATCAGGTGTGTAACTTTCCACACCATCTAGATTGTTTGTTGGTACATGTATATAAATCTACTTTATTCTGTTAAATGCTGAAATTCTGGCACAATGGTTGAAACCCGAGAAGGGTAAAAGCAAATCACCAGGTTAGTGATCTCTGACATTCTAAAGTGAATGGTTCTGATGATTTGATATGATAAACATGTATGTTAGTTTTTGTGATTGCACGGGTTGGGTGATTGATGAAAGGGAAGTGTTCTGTTGTAGTGGATTTTGCCATGATCTCTTGTAGTGGCTTTTTGCCATGATCTATTGTAGTGGCTTATGCCATGATCTGTTGTAGTGGCTTATGCCATGATCTATTGTAGTGGCTTATGCCATGATATGTTGTAGTGACTATTGCCATGATCTGACGATGAGCAACTATCTGCAGCATAACTGCCATCGATGGTGTGTAGCTATGTGGGTTGATTGTAGAAATCCCCAATGGTGTGATTGGCAAGTAAGGGTGGTGTGTAGCGGATGGAATCCTAGGATTGGGTTGGGCTTTGCATAATATATGTTGCATGATAATCTATTATTCTATTCTGTGGGGCTAAGGCCAAAATCTAATGGTGCACGAGGTTGCACACTGAGTCTCGCGACTCACCCTATTATTTAACATTTTTCCAGGTAGCACCTAGTGCATCGGACCGGGCTGGAGAGGAGCGCAAGGTGGCTATGCAAAAGAACATTTGGATTCAGGAAAAAGACTTTAGTTTATTATTTATATTTTTATTTAATGGGATTTAAATTTCATTGTAATAAGGCCAAGGGCGACTAGCTTCACATTTTTCTTTCTTTTGATTTTATTTTGGGCTTTTATTATTATGCATTTAAATTTTACGTTTTAATTAAACTAAGGCATTAATATAAAATGTATATCTTTTATAAATTATCAAATCATCAAGTTTTCCAAAATACATGTTTAAACTCGACAAATGTTTTCCAAAAAAAAAAAATTGCGACATCTTTCAAAATCTCCTTAGTGACATGCCAGATCCAGGTTATAGTGTTTGGGTTGGGTTTTGGGTGTTACATCTTAATTCTTGTTTTGGTATTTTAGGATATTGATTCAAGCATTTATGCTCTTAGGCAGAGGAGGAATAGACCCTGTCTAAGAGTAGATCTAGCATAGTTAAGCAGAGTTGATCGCAACCCTAGAGATAGGATGGCAAAAATTTGTCGGATTAGGGTCAAACCTAATATGGGAGTCCAAAGATTGAGTTAATACAATTCTAGGGGTTTTAATTAGAAAGATATTTCAATTAATCAACCAAGGGTTAGACGTTAGTAGCATCGAGAGAGGTATTAATATAAATTAGGGAATCCTACGGATCAAGTCAAGTGAATAAATCGTCCGGTTCAGAGTTAAATAACAAGTCAAGTCTAGGTGGATTCTTCCTCGGGTATTGTCTTAATCAATTGGTTTTTCCCACAAGTATTTCCCCAATTCATTCTTTTTGTCTTAGCATCTTTATCTTAGTAGTTAGTTAATTTTAGGTTAAACAATAATTCCCTTAATTCTTATGCTAAATAATAAAAAGAAAGTTAGTATTAGTACTTTTGGTTCCTTTGGGTTCGACAATCTGGTCTTGCCACTAAACTATTGTAACAGTCCGAACTTGACCATAATTGGAACGGTGGTTTCGGGACCACGAATCTGAGTAAAAAAATAAAAATATTTAAATATTATTTTCTATGTTTATGATATGTGAATTAATATGTGTGAAAGTTTCGTATAAAAATTTAACTGTTTGTGTGCTCAATTAGTCAAAGAGGACTAAATCGCATAAGTGGTAAAAGTGACCTTTTATTTGATTTAGGGCTAAATTGATGTGGCTTTATTTTAGTGAAGTCCTTAAAGGGCAATATGCCCATTTTAAGCTATAGTGGATGGCAACATGGTGATATAACATGTTTTTATGCATTATTTTATATGTTAAAGGTTATATTATATTTATTTTATAATTTATAATATATTATAATAAAACCAACATGAAAGTGGGATTTTATTCATTCTTTCTTCCAATCGAATAACACAAAGAAAAGAAAAGGTTTGGGAGCTTTGTACATTCTGCTATTTACAAGCTAAATTAAAGGTTAGTTTTTAATCTGTTTCGATAATTTTTACGCTTTTGTGATCGTTGCTAAGTTATCTTCAAAGCCCATGTCTTAATTTTTGAATTTGATGATGATTTTGTGTTTTGCCATTGATGAGCTTATGAGTTTTATGATATTTGATGATGAATTATGAAATATATGTGTTAGATTAACATGTTTTGTCTTTGGATTTTGGATAATTTTGAGTAATTTGGACTAAATTGTGAAAATAAATTTTGAGGGTTAAAATGCAAAATAAATGAAATACATGAACTTATATGGCTATGTGGAAGATTCGCCTAGCTATAATGTTGGGAGATTTTGTATATTTTGTGTTTTGTGCAAATAGGACTAATTTGTAAAATGTGAAACATTAGGGGCAAAATGGTAATTTGCCCATTTAAGCTTTTTTTGGATTAAATTGAAATGAAATGTGTTTGAATGAGCTCAAATTGAATGTATTTAGATCAAGAACAAAGAAAAATGGACTTGAATCGGGAAAGGCGAAAGTTAACGAATAATTTGTTATTGACGTCCAAAAGTATCCGAGGTAAGTCTTTAAGCAAGTTAATACAGTTAATATTGCTCATAACCAAATTTATATTCTGAATTTTGATTATTGAATATGAAATTGGTCAAAGTCGAATGTAATAGGTGATGTTAATAATGAAATGTTGCTAAATGAAATTGAGTTTGATATGTTAAAGTGATATGAATTATGTGTGTTACATGTGATATTGATAATATGTAAAGTGTGTGAGATGGTTTGATAATATGAATATTCGGCTTGAGCCTAGCAGCCTCCCGGTCGGTGAAATGTATCGGGCTTATTACCTAGCGGGCCTCGTCTTAAGTGAAATGTATCGGGCTTATTGCCTAGCGTGCCTCGTGCTTGAAATGAAATATATCGCTTATTGCCCAGCGGGCCTCATGCCGATGAAACGTGTCGGGCTTATTGCCTAACGTGCCTCGTGCGTGAAACGATCGAGCTTATTGCCTAGCGTGCTAAATGCCGGTTATTAAAATTCAGACCTCGGTCTAGCGGTGCTTAATGCTTGGTGATTTTAATATGAGCTTATGCATATAAAATGTTGGATTTATGGTGATAAAAGAACCAACTAAGGTTTATTCATATGAATTAATCTACTTGGCCATACAGGTAAGTGCCTATGAACTATTTAATTGAGTTTCTATGATCGAACAATTATGAAAGCATATATGTGAGCTTTGTTAGACAAGAAGGTGATGCATGATTGTATAGGTATATTCGACCTTTTTAGTTATGTGATCATATTATCATTATGTGGATATTGAATATTTGGAGTTATAAAAGGTTATATAGATATGTGTATACATATATATGTTCTTGTATATGATTCTAATTAATGAAGTGTATATGAAGTGAGTGTATAGTTGGAAATTGATATTTACCATTTGAATCTTGAACCGAGATAGTGAGTTAATGTTGAAGGTAAGATAAGGAAAAATGTTAAATTATATAAGGTATTGAAGTTCTAGAATGAGATATCATATGTGTTTTGTTAAAGTTTAATTGTTATTAAGTATATGATCTAAAGTGTTTGAGTGTTAAATCGAATCACTTTTAATTGCTTAAGGTAAGAAAATGATAATTATTATGGTAAGTATGGTAATGACATTCGACCATAAAGAAATTTTGAGTTAAATAAATTGTATTCAATGTTATAAACAAATTGTTTATAATGCTTGAAAGTTTGAATGCCATGCTAAAATTTGCTTAAGACTTACTAAGCTAGTAAGCTTACTCTCTGTGTGTTCATTGTTCTATTTTATAGATTTTGATCAAGCTACAAGCTCAGGGGATCGTCAACGAAGTCATCCACACTATCAATCTATTTTGGTACCTTTTTGAGTTTGGTTTTGAATTAAAGGCATGTATAGGCTAGATTATGTCTGAATTAATGACTGATGTCCTTGTATATATATATAGCCATGCGAAAATGGCTAGATTATGGTATTTTAGTCTTAAGTGTATTCGGTCTTGGTGCTTGCTCATTATGGTAATAATTTTTGATAGAGTAAGTATGCTTGTGTTGGTAGCATGGTTAAGCTTTAGTTGTGTATCGTTAATGATGCTATGATAATGATTCTTTAGTCATGCATTAACTTAATTTGTAAATATAGATAATAGACTTTTATATAAAATGTGGTTCGGCCATAGTGGTTTAATTACATAGATAATTGCTAATAATGGATTTGGTTGAATCAATATGTATTAACTATGCTATATTATGGTTATTTGTCAAATTGAAATGGTTCAAATCGTTATGGTCGTATGTATATATATTTGCATTAAAAGATGAAGTTATTAAATGCTGAAATGATGCTTGATTAAGTGTGTATATACGTATGGTTAATATGTAATGTGGTTAATCTATCTTATATTAATGCGTATAGCATGTGATTTGTTATAATCAATGATTGATTAAGGGAATGAGTTGGTATGGATTCGGTAATTATGTTAGATATGGCTTTGACTTTAGGAAAATATGCGAATGGTATATTGGCAACTAAAGTTAGTTTGGTTATGTTTTATATCACCAATATCGTTTAAATAAGTGGAATTTTAATAGTGATGTGGATCATTTGATGTTTAAATTTGTACTGCTTTTAAGGTTACATAACAATATGTTTAATAGACGACTGGAGTATGGTTTAATTATGAAAGTTATGTTTCTTTTAATTTAAAGACTTGATATTTGTTTAAGTTTCAAATGTTGAAGTGATTAGACTTTTGAGTTATGAAATGTAATGAATATCTCGTGTGAATCAGATATGACTAATAACGCCTCGTAACCCTAATCTGAGACGGATACGGGTTAAGGGTGTTACATTTGATTTGGTACTAGAGCTTACGGTTTAGTCGATTCTAGGACTACCGTAGCGCGTGTGAGTCTAGCTATACATACCTTAAATTATAATCCGATAGTGTGGTGACTTCTAACATCTGGATTATGTTTTATTTTGTAAATGGATCTCAATAGAGTTATAGATGATGATGTCTAAAGCGTAGCGCCTAATCCCACGTATGGGACAGTGTCGATAGAATCTCGACCTATCTCGAGTAGCCATGGGAGGGAGGCTAAGCAAGCCTTCTACCAGTTGATGAACGAAGAGTTTATTCAATATATCTAGACTAATCCGACTGTTCAACAACCTTTACCCCTGAATAATCCATCTTCGATACATATGATACCCCGGTGTTAGATCTGATGAGATTTAGCAGGTTTCTTATAGATAAAATTAGGAAACATGGGCTGAAGAGTTTAAAGCTAATGATGATGATAATGATGCGGAACGAGCTGAGCTGTGACTTGATAATGCTATCCGTGAGCTATCATATACTCCAGATGAATGCTTAAAATGTGTTATATCATTATTGCGAGACACTGCATATCACTAGTAGAAAACACTAGTATCGGTGGACCCAAAAGAGAAAGTGATTTGGGAATTCTTCTAGATTGAGTTCCATAAGAAATATATCAGTTAGAGACTCATTTATAAAAAGAAAACGTAAAGAAATTAAAACAAGGTCGAATGACTGTTTCTGAGTATGAACTAGAGTTTGTGAGACTGAGTCAGTATGTTTGAAAATGTGTATCCTTCGAAGCTATAACGTGCAAAAGATTCAAAGATGACCTTAATAAAGATATTCGTTTGCTAGTTGAGATTTTAGAAATAAAAGAGTTCGTTGTACTCGTTGACCGAGCTTGCAAATTGAGGCATCCGGGAAGTTCTAGATTTAATGACAAAGCTCACTTCAGATGTGGATCGCGTGATCATTTTATCCGAGGTTGTCCTGAGTCTATTAAGCCAAAGACTGTTCAGAATCCGAGACCTAATAGTGCACTTATGAGAGGTAGATCTTTAAAGAATGTAAGAAACGTTAGTAGTAGTTAGAGAACTATGAGAGACAATGTTGTCAGATACGAAACTAGAGCGCTTGTCAGAAAGTATGTTATCTGAGTTTGAGAGGAAGCTTCATCACTTGATGTAATAACTGGTACTTTTACTCTTTATGGTACTTCTGTGTTGCTTTAATAGACCCTAGTTTTACGCATTATACATGTGCATGAACTTAGTATTCAGTAAGACTTTGCCTGTAGAGTCTACTGAGTATACCATAAAAGTATCAAACTCCTTAGGTAAAAGTGTCTGGGTTGACAAAATATGCAGGAACTGTCCGTTAATGTTTTGAGATATTTGTTTCCCTGCTGATTTGATGCTCTTTCCATTTGATGAATTCTATATTATTATGGATATGGGTTGGTTATTTTTGTGCATGATGCAGTTGCGAATTACAAAAGAAAGGAGATAGATTTGAAATGTCTGAATAATGAGATTGTAAGTATTGAGTCAGATGATTTGAATAGATTTCATGTTGTAATAACAGTATTGAAAGCTAATAATTATATGGAAAAAAAAGGGGTTGCGAAGCATATTTTGCTTATGTGATTGATTCAAGAATATCTGAGAAGAAAGTTGAATCAGTGCCTATTGTTTGTGAGTTTTCTGATGTATTTCCTGAAGAGTTACCAGGTTTGCCTCCGATTCATGAAGTTGAATTTGTTATCAAGTTGTTGTGGTATTTGTAGATGACATCCTGATTTATTCACGTGATGAAAAGGAGCATGCTGAACATTTGAGAATTTTGTTGCAAACTTTGAGAGAAAAACAATTATACGCGAAATTCAGCTAGTGTAAATTCTGGGTGCATAAAGTTAGTTCTCTGGGATATATTGTGTCAGCTTCTGGGATCTGAATAGATCCGAGTAATATTAATGTGCCTGAAGTTTGTAGTTTTCTGGGCTTAGCTGGTTATTACTGCAGATTTGTAAAAGGATTTTCAGTGATAGTTACTCCTTTGACTAGACTACTTTAGAAAGATGTCAGATTTGAATAGTCGGATAAATGTTAGAAAAGTTTCAATCAGTTGAAAACTCTGTTAACAGAAGCTCCAACGTTAATACTACCAGAATCGGGTAAAGAATTTGTGGTATATAGTGATGCTTCATTAAATGGTCTGGGATGTGTTTTAATGCAGGAAGGTAAAATGGTAGCTTACGCCTCGAGACAGTTGAAGCCTCATGAAAAGAATTATCCGACACATGACCTTGAATTAATTGCAATTGTGTTTACACTTAAGATTTAGTGTTATTATTTGTACGGTGAGAAATGTCACATATTTTCAGATCATAAAAGTTTGAAATATTTGATAATTCAAAAAGATTTGAACCTGCGTCAGAGAAGATGGCTTGAGTTATTGAAAGACTATGAGCTAGTGTTAGATTATTATACGAGTAAAGTAAACGTTGTTGCTGATGCTCTAAGTAGAAAGTCATTATTTGCATTACATGCTTTGAATGCTCAGTTAGACTTGTCTAATGATAGTTCTGTAATAGAGGAATTGAGAGCAAAACCATTGTTTTTACAATAGATATGTGAAGCTCAGAAGTCTGCTAATGAATTCCTAATGAAATGAGCTCAGTGTGAAATGAGTTTTGAATCTGAATTTCAAATTGTAGATGATTGTTTGAAATATAGGGATCGTATTTGTGTTACGTGAAATCCAGGGTTGGTTCAATTGATTTGAATGAAGCACATAACAGTCATTTATCTCTTCATCTGGGAAGTACAAAAATGTACAATGATTTGAAACAACACTACTGGTGGTCTGGTATGAAACGAGGCATTTTTTACTTTGTTTTGAAATGTTTAGTTGTCAACAAGTGAAAGCTGAACATCAAGTTCCGTCTGGATTGCTACATCCGATTCTAATTCCTGAGTGGAGATGGGATAGAGTGATGATGGACTTTATTTCTAGTTTGCCCCTGACTCTGAGAAAGAAAGATGCGATTTGGGGTCGTAATTAACCGATTAACTAAATCTGTCCATTTTATTCTGGTAAGATCTGATTTCTATCTAGAGAGATTAGATGAGTTTTATATTACTGAGGTTGTGAGATTACATGGGGTTGATTTGATAAAGGATACAGAACTGAAAGTGAAATTAATCCGAGATTTCTTGAAAGCAGCATCTGATCATCCGAATTCCTATGCAGACTTGAAATGAAAAGATATAGAATTTGAGATCGACGACAAAGTATTTCATATTTCAATGTTCCGTAGATATCAATTCGATCCATCACATGTGATTGCCCCATTTGAAATAAGAAAAAATTTTCATTAATGAAAGTATTATGGAATCGACACGGAATAGAACAGGCAACATGAGAGTCTGAAGATTCAATAAGACAACAATATCTGAATTTGTTCAGCGGTAAGATTTTCGGGGACGAAAATCCCTAAGGGAGGAGAGTTGTAACAGTCCGAACTTGACCATAATTGGAACGGTGGTTTCGGGACCACAAATCCGAGTAAAAAAAATATTTAAATATTATTTTCTACGTTTATGATATGTGAATTAATATGTGTGAAAGTTTCGTATAAAAATTTAACTGTTTGTGTGCTCAATTAGTCAAAAAGGACTAAATCGCATAAGTGGTAAAAGTGACCTTTTATTTGATTTAGGGCTAAATTGATGTGGCTTTATTTTAGTGAAGTCCTTAAAGGGCAATATGCCCATTTTAAGCTATAGTGGACGGCAACATGGTGATATAACATGTTTTTATGCATTATTTTATATGTTAAAGGTTATATTATATTTATTTTATAATTTATAATTATATTATAATAAAACCAACATGAAAGTGGGATTTTATTCATTCTTTCTTCCACCAATAACACAAAGAAAAGAAAGGGTTTTGGAGCTTTGTACATTAGGCTATTTACAAGCTAAATTAAAGGTTAGTTTTTAATCGATTTTCGATAATTTTACGCTTTTGTGATCGTTGCTAAGTTATCTTCAAAGCCCATGTCTTAATTTTTGAATTTGATGATGATTTTGTGTTTTTCCATTGATGAGCTTATGAGTTTTATGATATTTGATGATGAATTATGAAATATATGTGTTAGATTAACATGTTTTGTCTTTGGATTTTTGGATAATTTTGAGTAATTTGGACTAAATTGTGAAAATAAATTTTTGAGGGGTTAAAATGCAAAATAAATGAAATGCATGGACTTATATGGCTATGTGGAATATTTGGCCTAGCTATAATGTTGGGAGATTTTGTATATTTTGTGTTTTGTGCAAATAGGACTAATTTGTAAAAATGTGAAACATTAGGGGCAAATGGTAATTTGCCCATTTAAGCTTTTTTTGGATTAAATTGAAATGAAATGTTTTTGAATGAGCTCAAATTGAATGTATTTAGATCAAGAACAAAGGAAAATGGACTTGAATCGGGGAAAGGCGAAAGTTAATGAATAGCCGGTTATTGACGTCCAAAAGTATCCGAGGTAAGTCTTTAAGCAAGTTAATACAATAAATATTGCTGATAACCAAATTTATATTCTGAATTTTGATTATTGAACATGAAATTGGTCAAAGCCGAATGTAATAGGTGATGTTAATAATGAAATGTTGCTAAATGAAATTGAGTTTGATATGTTAAAGTGATATGAATTATGTGTGTTACAACTATACTACTGTTCGATAGGTGCGCTTGCCTCAAGTCGTTGTCACAGTTAGTTTTTAGGCTAGATCATCCATATTATAAATTTTAAGACTCTGACACACGATCAAGTTTTTGGTGCCGTTGCCGGGGAACTGAAATATTAATAAAGCTCAATTTTTATTACTTTTTCCATATTTTATTTTATTTTATTTTTGCAATTAAATTTTATTTTTACTTTTCTAATTTTTTTTCTTTTTCTTTTCCTGGTAGATACCTCTAGTTTATGACTAGAAGGAACCTGATAGGACCCTCAATTTACGACAGTGATATCGAAGGTACGGTTCACAGAAATTGTAGAGAAATAAGGCGAAGCTTAACCTACATATAAGAAGAGCAAGAGAACGGAATTAATACTACCGAAGAGATGGCTGAGAATAATCCGCTACCTCCAGAGGTGGGCGAAAATCATTCTCCTCAAACTATGTATGATTATGCTAAACCTAATTTAACAGGAACTGAGTCAAGTATTGTTAGACCTGCTATAGCTGCTAATAATTTTGAACTGAAACCTAACATTATACAAATGATACAACAATTTGTTCAATTTGATGGTTTGCAAGATGAAGATCCAAATAATCACTTGGAAAATTTCCTAAAATTTTGCGATACTTTAAAAATTAATGGCGTTTCTGATGATGCCATCCGTCTTTGGTTATTTCCCTTCTCTTTGAGGAATAAAGCTAAACAATGGCTGAATTCTCTTCTACGAGGATCAATCACTACATGGGAACAAATGACCGAAAAAATTTTATTGAAATATTTTTCGCCGGATAAAACGGCCAAATTAAGAAATGATATCTCTTGTTTTGTGCAGATGGATTTAGGAACACTATATGATGCATGTGAGAAATATAAAGATCTATTGAAAAGGTGCCCACACCATGGATTACCCTTGTGGCTACAGTCCAAACTTTTTATAACAGTGTGAACTGTTCAACGAGACAACTGATTGATTCAGTAGCCGGTAAAACCCTGAATAACAAAACTACTGAGGCAGCTTATGAGTTTATAGAGAAGATTTCACTGAACAACTATCAGTGGAAAGTTACAAGGACAAGGCCAACAAAAATAGCTAGAGTTGTCAACCTCGATGTTGTCACCATGCTATCAAATCAGGTAGAGATGTTAATTAAAAAGATTGATGGTTTGTGTGGTTCCTCGCAGGTACACTCAGTAATGCAATGTGATTCAAATCTAGGAGGGGTGGTGAATCCTAAGTACCCACCCTACAATCCTGGCATGGAAAGCAAACAGATAAACTATATGGGTAACAATTTCATATCTCAAAATAACCCTTATAGTAATACTTATAATCCAGGTTGGAGGAACCACCCTAATTTCTCATGAGGTGGTCAAGGAAATCAGATACAACAACTTCCTCCAAACTTCTAACAACAGCCCTACCCACAGGAAAAGAAGCCGAACCTTGAGGAGATGCTGACAAAATTTATAGTGGTGTCAGAAACTCGTTTCCAAAACACCGAAACAACACATAAAAATCAACAAGCATCGATTAAAGGAATCGAGAACAAGTTAGGGCAACTCGCTAAGTTGATCTTCGAACAACCACAAGTTAGCTTACCAAGTAACATTGAGACTAACCTAAAAGAGCAACTTCAATCCATAACCGCTCAAAATAGTGAAGGGTTAGTAGATTCTGAACCTGATCCAAGGCAAGAACTTGTGGTAAGTGAAGGTAAGGTTGAGGTAAGCCAAGAAAAGCCAAAATTGGTAATTAAAAAATACCAACCTCGAATACCATACCCTAATGCGATGAAGAAAGGCGACACAGACAAATAGTTCGGTAAGTTTCTCAAACTTTTAAAGAAATTACATATTAACTTATCGTTACTTGAAGCCCTTTCGCATATGCCAGATTCAAGGAAATTTTTAAAAGAGCTTTTAACAAAAAAGCGGAAGTTAGACGAGGAATCGCATGTGGAACTAAACACAGTGTGCTCTGCAATGTTGCAAAACAAACTAGCACAAAAATTAAAATGTCTAGGTAGTTTCACAATCCCATGCTTAATTGATAGTTTAACTATTAATAACGCGTTAGCTAATTTAAGAGCAAGCATAAATGTTATGCCTTATACAATGTTTAAACAACTAGGTCTAGGGAAACCCAAACAAATTAGGATGAGTATTCAATTAGCTGATAAGACTATACAAATTTCTAGGGGTATAATTGAAGACGTACTCGTTAAAATTGACAAATTTATATTTCCCATAGACTTTTTTTTTTAGATATGGATGACAATAATACGGTTTCTTTAACTTTAGGAAGGCCCTTTTTACTAACTTCCAGATCTAAAATTGATGTTAGTACAGGTGAACTCACACTTTGTGTAGGTGACAAATCAATCAGTCTTCAAGCTCTCGACTCAGCTAGGACGTTGAGTGACAATGGTGAGAACGTAAATTCTATTGATAATCATTCGGTTCAACCTTCTTTATAGGAAGCACCACGAAGTTACATATCTAAGCAAGATCATAAACCTTGTTCCAATAAAGAAGAAAGTCACGAGGAACTAAGGATTTAGATTGATGAACTAGACGAGTGGAATGTAACACCCCAAACTCGGCCTAGAAGTTAGGCCCAAATCTGGCGTGTCACATGTTTTTATTTCAAAATCGCGTTTTCATTGAAAACCCTGACATTTAAAAACTAAAGTCCTAGTTTGCAATTGTTATTATTAATCGACATTTATTAAGAAGTCATTACCTTCAAAACCTTGTTCGTTGCGGAAGCTTAATTTAAAACAACTGACTTATAAAACATGATATTTACAACTTGGTTGCGAAAACGTAGTGTTTTGAAAACAGATATTGTTTTGGAAAAACCGCGATTCAATGTTGCGCAGATTTAAAACATAATAAACTAAAATCCCAAACTATACTAGAATTTAAGAGAGGCCTTATTACAACCAAATAAAAATGGTTTAATAAAGTAAAGTAGAATACTAAAATCCAATACTTCTTGTAGTGTAGCCACCTCTGAGTCCTCCAATACATTGAACCACCTACTGAGGGTTACCTGGAAAATTAAAAAGAGGGGGTGAGTTTGTGAAAACTCAGTGTGTACAACCCTCATCAATAAAAACATGCATCACAACAATCCGGGTCGAAGCCCATTACAATAATGGTGGCAATCGGGCCTTAGCCCAAAATAGCCTCGGTTGGGCCTTAACCAATATCATATGTCACATATCATAAATATCTGGGCCTAAGCCCACCTCAATATTAAAATCCATATATGCAATGCATTAATGCCCATACCAACCCTACACTCCGTCTCCTGTCCAACCGTGCACTCCTGTGGGGATTTAATCGACCCACCCATTCGTACACTCTTTTTGTAGCACCGATTGCGGCACTAACTTATCGATGTAGTATGGCTGCTTGGTGGCTAAAAAGCCTTTGGTGGATCCATAGTCGTCAAGCGACCATGCGATCCTATTAGCACTTCCTCCATAATAATAATCTCATTCCTATGCAACATAACAACATATGAATGCATCATACAATAATAAACATACCATAATAATCATAAATCACATACAAGAATAACCATATAAAATGTAGGGGCATTTTCGTCATCTTGCCCTTCAGGCGCATATCAGTCATTTTACCCATCGAAGGTATTTCAGTAATTTTTGCAAACTAAGGGTATTTTGATAATTTTGCAAACCAGGGGTATTTTAATAATTTTGCAAACTAGGGGTATTTTGGTAATTTCACAAACTAGGGGTATTTCAGTAATTTTAAAAAATAGGGGTATTTTAGTAATTTTGCAAACCAAGGGTATTTTGGTAATTTACTCATCAAGGTACTTTGTAATTTAGTATTTAACAGCCTTTCCAAAGGCCTGCTACCACCCCGAGCGACGTTAGATAACCTAAATGGTCATAACGGTGTAAATGGGTTCGAGGCCCCTTATTCAGCCCACGTGGGCCCATACGCTCGTGTGGCCCACTTAGCCCAAATCTAGCCACAGATACAAGATTCTCGTAGTCTAGTCCACTATCTACTACACAATCATACAATTTATTTATATGGGCCCACAGGCCCATTGGGCCCACTTGGCCCAAACAACCTAAACGCACAAGAACACTCAAGCTGGCCTCAACTATCGCGTCGAAGCTCCCACACGTGCGCGTGCACACTCGTGCGGCTACCATCGCCATGTGACCGGCATTTCGACATTTGCCGCTCTACAGCTAGAGTAGAGAGAATACACACCTGATAGGAGTCTAAAGCTAATACGCACTCTGAATGCTCCTATGCCCATATGCCCACCAAGGTATGCTTCCTCTCTTCATAGACAGCTCCACTTGTAGCCAGCTTCTCACCTTCCCTCTTGCTATCTTTCCGATGTGGGATCCTCCGTCAGTAGAGTTTAAATCCAACTCAAAGTCAGGCCGTCCAATCCGCAAAATAAATACTCCCCTACTTGTCATGAGATTCGAACCCAGGCTCCCTTGCACCCTTAATGATGCTTTGCCACTAGACCACTCACTTTCTTGTGTCTAACATCATGCGCCACTAAATATAAATCTATGGGCCAAAGTCCAAGTTCACTTAAAAATAAATCAAAAAGAAATGCTAGCGACAAGGCTTGAACCTTGGACCTCTTACTTTCTTGTGGCGTCACTCCCTTGTTCCCTAAGTGGCGTCACTTAGCCACTACACCACAAGCTCCTCTTGTGTCATTTTTCTCCACATTTTATTCTTAAAGCCTACTTACTAACTCTCAGGGTTTTATTCATCTAAAACCAAAATTTTCCTAAAGCCCAAGTTTGATCCCGGGACTTCATAGAAGCCCTCTAACCTTCTAAAATCACCTTCCTAATAGGTCCAACTTGAAATAATGCCATTCTCATAATCCCAAAATTTTTAAAAAGATCCCATGGCCAAGGCCCAATGGGCCCAATCCTACTAGGCCCAAATTTAGGGTGTTACAAATCTAACCCCTTAAAAAAATTTCGTCCTCGAAATTTCCAACTATCTAGTAGCCTCACAATACCGGTTATACCACTACGCTTTTGTTGCGCACTCTAATCCTAATTGTAGCCTAAGTAAATAGCACATTACAGGTAAAGTGCGTACCAATATCTACCTACAGTATAACAGTTAAAAACAGATAAGAGAACTTACTTGGTCCGACGATGGAGACCGTGTGCCACACAAAAATCCTCCAAAACCACTTCATATTATTTTGTAAACATATTTAAAATAGAAACTAAAGCCCATTTCACAGCCCGAGTTTTGAAACTAGCTCTGATACCATAAAATAAAACACCCAAAATTTGGCCTAAAAGTTAGGCCTGAATCTGGCGTGTCACATTGAGGTTTTTTTTTTAAAAACCGCATTTTCGTTGAAAACACCTCTTGATATTTAAAACTAAAGTCCCAGTTTGCAATTGTTATTATTAATCGACATTTAGTAAGAATTCATTACATTCAAAACCTTGTTCGTTGCGGAAGCTTAATTTAAAACAACTAACTTATAAAACGTGATATTTACAACTTGGTTGCGAAAACGTAGTGTTTTGAAAATAGATATTGTTTTGGAAAAAATCACGATTCAATGTTGAGCAGATTTAAAACATAATAAACTAAAAATCTCAAACTATACCAGAATTTAAGAAAGGCCTTATTACAACCAAATAAAAACGATTTAATAAAGTAAAGTAGAATACTAAAATCCAAAACTGCTCGTAGTGTGGCCACCTCGAGTCCTCCAATACGTCGAACCGCCTACTGAGGGTTACATGGAAAAATTAAAAAGAGGGGGTGAGTTTGCGAAAACTCAGTGTGTGCAACCCTCATCACTAAAAACATGCATCACAACAATCTAGGTCGAAGCCCATTACAATAATGGTGACAATCAGCCTTAGCCCAAAATAGCCTCGGTTGGGCTTTAACCCATATCATATGTCACATATCATAAATATCTGGGTCTAAGCCCATCTCAATATTAAAATCCATATATGCAATGCATTAATGCCCATACCAACCCTACACTCCGTCTCCTGTCCAACCGTGCACTCCTGTGGGGATTTAATCGACCCACCCATCCGTACACTTCTTTTGTAGCACCGATTGTGGCACTAACTTATCGATGCAGCATGACTGCTCGGTGGCTAAAAACCTCCGGTGGATCCACAGTCGTCAAGCGACCATGCGATCCTATTAGCACTTCATCCATATTAATAATCCCATTCCCATGCAACATAATAACACATGAATGCATCATACAATAATAAACATACCATAATAATCATAAAACGTATACAAGAATACCCATATAACATGTAGGGGCATTTTCATCATCTTGCCCTTCAAGGGTATATCTATCATTTTACCCATCGAGGGTATTTTGGTAATTTTTGCAAACTAGGGGTATTTCAGTAATTTTGCAAACCAGGGGTATTTCGGTAATTTTGCAAACTAGGGGTATTTTGGTAATTTCACAAATTAGGGGTATTTTAGTAATTTTGCAAACCAGAGGTATTTCAATAATTTTACAAACCAAGAGTATTTTGGTAATTTACCCATCAAAGGTACTTTGGTAATTTTGCATTTAACAGCCCTTCCAAAGGCCTACTACCGCCCCGAGCAACTCAGATAACCCAAATGTTCATAATAGTGTAAATGGGCCCGAGGCCCCTTATTCTACCCATGTGGGCCCACACGCTCGTGTGGCCTACTTAGCCGAAATCTAGCCACAGATACGAGATTCCCATAGTCCAGTTCACTATCTACTACACAATCATACAATTTATTCATATGGGCTCATGGGCCCATTGGGCCCACTTGGCCCAAACAACCTAAACACATAAGAACACTCAAGCTGGCCTTAACTATCGCGTCGAAAGTCCCACACATGCGCTCGTACGCTCGTGTGGCTACCATCGTCGTGTGACCGACATTTCGATGTTTGCCGCTCTATAGCTAGAGTAGAGAGAATTCACACCTAGTAAAAGTCTAAAGGTAATCCGCACTTCAAATGCTCCTATGCCTATATGCCCACCAAGGTATGCTTCCTCTCCTCATAAACAGCTTTATTTATAGCCATCTTCTGACCTTCCCTCTTGCTTTCTTTCCGATGTAGGATCCCTCCGTCAGCAGAGTTTAAATCCAACTCAAGCTCTGGCCATCCAATCCGCAAAATAAATACTCCCCTGCTTGTCATGAGATTCGAACCCAGGCTCCCTTGCACCCTTAATGACACCTTGCCACTAGACCACTCACTTTCTTGTGTCTAACATCATGTGCCACTAAATATAAATCTATGGGCCAAAGTCCAAGTTCACTTAAAAATAAATCAAAAAGAAATGCTAGCGACAAGGCTTGAACCTTAGACCCCTCACTTCATTGTGGCGTCACTTCCTTGCTCCCTAAGTGGCGTCACTTAGCCACTACACCACAAGCTCCTCTTGTGTCATTTTTCTCCATATTTTGTTCTTAAAGCCTACTTACTAACTCTCAGGGTTTTATTCACCTAAAACCAAAATTTTCCTAAAGCCCAAGTTTGATCCTGGGACTTCATAGAAGCCCCCTAACCTTCCAAAATCAGCTTCCTAGCAGGTCCAACTTGAAATAATGCCGTTCTCATAATCCAAAAAATTTAAAACACTCAATGGCCAAGGCTCAATGGGCCCAATCCTACTAGGTCCAAATTCAAGGTGTTACATGGAAAGAGCATTTCAAGGAGAAATCAAAACCATACGAAGTGAAACCGAAGGTAACCCCAGACGAGCTTACAAGAACATCAAATCACTTCAAAATAGGAGATCAGGTGCTGTTAGATAAAACAGACCCAAGAATCGCCATGTCAGACCTAAATACAGACAAAGAGATCCCTTTTAAGGTACTCAATGTCTTCCCATACGGCATAGTCGAGGTAAGCAATTCTACATTCGACACTTTTAAGGTAAATGCCACTTGACTCAACCTATATAATGATAGCATGAGAAAGGATTTTCCACTCCTCAAACCACTATGAATGTGCAAATGAGAGGCAAGTCTAGCTTAAGACTTTAAACAGGCACTTCTCAAGAGGCAACCCGAGCACTAACCCTATTTATTTTTATTTTTTCTTTTAGCACCTAACTACAAACTAACCAAGTTAATGAAGTGCAAATTTTCTCACCACACGGCCTTCTACACGGCCGTGGCCATGGCCATGTGGATACTACAATTTCTTACTGGCATGACAGAGATAGTACAAAATAGGATGAAAATTATCTTCAAGCCACGGGCTCCGACTAAGCACCACGGTCGTGCGACACAGCCATGGCTGACACTGTTGTATCAACATAGGTGTGGCAACCTGCACACAGGCGTAGAAGAAGCGAACTAACCACCGCACGGCTGTGCGATATGATCGTGTGACTTGACACGCCCATGGAACACAGGCATGGGGATGTACCAGAGCTAAAAATTTTATTTAAACCACCTACTCCCCTTTCCATCTACACTCCATTCCCTTCTTCCACAACCTTTACACTCTCCTCCCTTTTCAATTCCTCCTTCTTCATTTTCTAAATTCTTGATCTACACTTCATCCATGTCAAAGAAATGGAAGGATCCTATCCCGATCTCCCTTTGCAAGACCGTTCTACATAAGTTCATGTCGGCCGCTTCATTAACTTGACAAAAAAAAGGACCTTTGAGTCCATTTAATCTTTCTTTTTCCCTTATCTTCTCATTTATTTTCCTTATCTTTATTTTTCTTATAATAAATTTGGTTTATTTTATTGTAGTTTCTTGGTTTTAGGTTCTAAAGGCTACTTAGGAATCACACACCATGGCCTTAGAAATCACACCCACCTCGTGAACCATCTAACAATAAGGACCTTTCGGTCCATTAATCGATTCTTTTAGTCTTATTTCACTTTTTACACTCTTTAACTCTTCATGAGACTCCCAATTTCTTCATTTAGCGTAGGAATTAGAGGCGCCCCCTCCAACTTATCTTTCACCTCCGAATCAAGTTTCCACACTTACATCTCAAGGAATCCATCCAAAAATTCAAGAAGTTTCACTTCTCTCCTTCTCTTTTAATTTTCTTAAAATATGATTACTATCTATCTTTGTACATTAAGGGCAATGTACATCTTAAGTGTGGGGGTAAAAATTATTTAGAAAATGTGCCTAACTTTTTACATTCTTCTCAAATCCCTGAATGATATCTTGTCTTAAGTAATTTTCTCATATCACTAATTAAAATGAAATTCCCATTATTGATGATTTTTATTGATATGTTTCGAATTAAGTCATTGATAATTCTATAGTGATGATTTAAACTTTAAGAGACTAGAGAATCAAGCATGATGAGTCTATTTTCAAAAATTAAAAATGTTGTTAGGTTGTCTACCTGAATTTGAATATTACCTTGAAATTTGAAATTTACAAGGTTGTCATCAAAACCCATAATCTTTGTGAGATTTTGAACCTTTTAGAGCATACATTTTTCATGCTCACTTTATTGATTATGAGTGTGTCAACATTGATTTGTTATTCTAGAACTTGCTTTGATTATACATGTCGAGACCACATCTTTGATTTGATATACTGAGATGATAAAGGCACCTAGGATTTAACCCATTTACTCCACTAAAAGCCTACCCTCACAATTAACCCCTAGTGAACCCCTTTGATCCTAAAAACCCTTTTTATTGACTCACCCACTAATATTAACCCTAAAACGTATCTTGTATTTATTATCACCATTCATTTTGACTACCCTTCTATCGAGACTTGATTTGATTAGTTACCTAATTATTTTATTTTAGTAGTTGAATTTTTCTTTTATTATGTATTTATTGATTTGTTCTTAAAAAAATTGAAGTATATTCATTATTAGTTCTGTGATTAAGAGAGCTTACACGTTTAAACTAAACATCTTGAGAAAGAAGCTCGTAATATTAGTATTACAAATTTTCAATTGATGTAATTATTTTGGATTTGTTCATTTTTCTAGTTAGGTAAATTTTCAATTCAATCTCGATTTTAACCCTTCTAAAGTATCCTTTATCCACACCTTTAACCTAAGCCCCGTTACAACCCTTTAAAGACCATTTGATTTGTGTATCATCTCATTTTATTGTGGTGGAGATTTGAATTTCAGGCAAGCCTATGGGATTATGTAACACCCCAAACCCGGCCCAAACACTCCGACCGAATTTGGCATGTCACTTGGAAAGAATTTGTAAAACTTCGTGAATTTTCAGAAAACTTTTATCTAAGTTCCATTTGAAAATTTCCAGTTAGTAGTACAATTGAAAACTCGTTATATAAGGAAGAGAATTTTAATTGGCCCAATTCTTATGTTTAGGTGACATTTGAAAACCCTTTATTGTTATAATAGATTAATCTAGAAGTTTTTTGTAAAATTCCTTTTTATAAGAAAAATCGTTAAACAAGTTGTGAAGAAACCTTTCAGTTGCATTTTATAAAAACGTCATATCAAATAGTTTGTATTCAATACGCCCAAAATTTAAAACCAAAATTTACCAAATTAAAAGTGGTCTTATTACATAATCAAATCCCAAAATTTAAGAAAAATAAAGTTCGATTAAACAAAACCGTGCATGGCCACCTCGAAGTCCCCTCCGACCCAAATCCACTGCACCATGTATCACCTGCAAAATGTTAAGTAGAGAGGGTGAGTCTAATGACTCAGTGTGCAATTACTCCAAATGAATCTTAACTAGGTCGAAGCCTCTTCTTTTATCCACTGGGCTTTAGCCCTTACAAATCACTTTGGGCAAAGCCCATACTGAAATAGACTGGGCCTTAGCCCTTTTTAACAGAGAATAGCAGATAATCAGGTATCAATGTAATGTGATGCAAATCCCGACCCAACCTAGATATCCATCCGCTACACACCACCTGTACCTGCCAAACACACCAATAGGGATTTCTACAATTGACCTTCCATTCACTACACACCATCGATGGCGTCATGCTGCAGTTAGTTGCCTATCGACAGATTGTGACAGAGTCACCAGACTGAAATGGCATAGCCACCAGAACTGAGTGTGGCAGAGCCACCAGATAAATATGACGTAGTCACCAGATACACTTCACCTTTCATTCATGGCATATACCCATCCGTTATGCAACATAAAATCATGGTGTATGCATGTAACAGATGCCGACATATATCAGATGTTCAGAGTGTTCAAATAATCATTCAGTATAATCACATATTTAGCACAGACAGAACTCACCAACCTGATGTCCTGCTTTTACCCTTCATGGGTAAAGTAACAGCCAATACCAAAGTTTTGGCATTTAACAGAGCATATACATACTTAAAAGTAATAGGAAAAAGGTGTGAGTATTACACACAATCACGCTAATCAACCCCTGAGGTTATAATGGTAATTTTACCCACCGAGGGTATTTCAGTAGTTTCACAAACTAGGGGTATTTCGGTAATTTTACAAACTAGGGTTAACTCGATAATTTTACAAACTAGGGGTAATTCGATAATTTTACAAACCAGGGGTAATTCGATAATTTTGTAAACCAAGGGTAATTCAGTAATTTTGTAAACTAGGGGTAATTTGGTAATTTTACAAACCAGGGGTAATTTAGTAAGTTTGCAAACCAGGGGTATTTCGATAATTTTACCCCTATAACGGCCTTTTCAAAGGCCCACTGTCGCTTCAAGCGACACGACTACCATTTTCGGTCGTTACCAGACTATTGAACCTAAACCCCGACTTTGGTCCATTCGGGCCCACACGCTCGTGAGGCCCATCTAGCACTAATCTAGCCACGTATATGAGATTCACCTAGTCTAGTACAATATATACTACACAATCATACAATTTACTCATATGGGCCCACGGGCCTGTTAGGCCCACTTGGCCCATCGTGGCCCAAACAACCTAACCCACAAGAACACTACTGATGACCTCAACTATCGCGTCGAAGCCCCCACACGTGCGCTCGCACGCTCGTGTGGCTACCATTGCCTTGTGATCGGTATTTTAGCATTTGCCGCTCTACAGCTAGAGTAGGGTAAGATATACACCTGATAGGAATCTGAAGCTGCTAAACCGTGCCCCGAGCAGTTCTACGCCCAACGCCAACCAGGTATGGTTACTCTACTCCTAGATAGCTCTATATATAACTAGGTTCTCACCTTCCTTCTTTGTATCTTTCGAATGTGGGATCCCTCCGTCAGTAGAGTTTAAATCCAACTCAAACTCTTGTCGTCCAATTCGCAAAATAAATAATGCCTTGCTTGTCATGAGATTTGAACCCAGGCTCCTTGCACCCTTAATGATGCCTTGCCACTAGACCACTCACTTTCTTGTGTATAAAACCATGTGCAACTAAATATAAATCTATGGCCAAATTCTAAAGTCCATATAAAAAGAAAACCAAAATGCAAGAGACAAGACTTGAACCTTGGACCTCCTTCCTTCCTTTTGGCGTCACCCCCTTGCCTCTTATATGGCATCACTTTGCCACTACACCACACACTCCACTTGTGTCATTTTCTCCACATTATATTCTTAAAGCTTACCTACTAACTCCCAGGGTTTTATTCACCTAAAACCAAAATTTTTCCTAAGCCCAAGTTTGATCCCATGACTTTATAGAAGAACCCTAATCTTCCAAAATCACTCACCTACTAGATCCAACTTGCATTAAAGCCGTTCTCTTATTCTCAAAAATTTTAAACACTGCCCAATGGGCCCAATCTTACTAGGCCCAACTTTGGGATGTTACAAATTAAATTTTCATGTTTGACTATTGATTGCTTTATTTTGAACCTTAAACACCTTGAGAGTTTTGAATGAATCTTTAGTAAGGACGTCAATCCTTGTCAGTTTTGAACCAAAAGTAATTTTTTGGATAAAGGAAACACCTATGTTTTTTGATTGTATGAAATGACAAGCTAAAAACAATGACTTTGATTGTTTGAATCTTCAAGACTCATTTTGGAGTTAAATTATCCATGTATAAATTGCCTATGAATTATGATGAAACATTATCGATGACTATTATGAATTGAGGAAGTTCGAAAAAGTTGGTGAATTGACACACAATCGAGTTGAGAATTTTGGGCTTATGACGACAAGCAAAAGCTAATGAAGGTTTTATTTTGCTTCCAAGGCTAAGGGGGATATTTTATAAACCATAATATACACATATTTTAATCCCATATATTAAACATACTTTTTAGGATGATTTATCCCTTGTGGGGAGTTTCATGGAATTTGGTGCTCTTAATCCTTTATTTTCATGTTTTATACTTAGGAATGCATCCTCTAGGATGAAAAGAATGATTCTAAGAAAGAAGCAATCGGCATCAAAAGGTAAAGAAAATAGGCCAAAGTATGAAACTCACACTTTTCTGACAAGGATCCAAGGTAAGTGAGTTTATACATTCCCCCAAGCAAATCAAATTAATCAAAAAACTAATGGATTGAGTTAGGATCTTCGATTCAAGGAAGAGGAAGGTGAAGTTTAACCATAAGGCATCTAAAAGTATTCGACCAAGGCTTGACTAGATCAGTTCTTTATTATTAAAAAGCGAAAACTAACCCATGTAAAGAATCAAGGTTGCCACGAGCATGTCCCTATCATAGCAAAGAAGAGTTTCATTGTCTTATATGATTAGGGACTTAGAGGCAAAGAAAGACATTCCAATAGCCTATATAAACACCCTAGAGGCCAACCTTAATAGGGGTTATTCAATTTAATTATATGCATGAGGCCAAAGAGCCAAGCCAAAGAGGCCGGTTAATTGTGGGATTCACTCGAAGAAAGCCGACTTAGATCCATCCTAGAAGGACCATTAGGCTTGGAATCATACTCAAGACTGCGAAGATCTCTTTTCAATTCCTTGAGGGGCTTTAAGGTTTTCTTTATGTTTTGTTTTATATTTTCTTATTCGCTTCACTTTAAATTATTATGAAGACGTATTCTTTATGATTATGAACTAAACTCCTCGTGATACAAAGGGATGAAACCTAAGACGGATCTTGTTCTTTGAATTCTATAACATGTGAAAATAATAATATGAATGTGAATTTAATTATATGCATGATTATTAATTTTGGGGCATTCTGGTTTCCCTAAGTCTCAGACATTATTTGAATGATCCACCGGTAAGTACCCTAACTCTATGTGTGATTACTGAGCGTATAAGGGTAGAAAAGGCATGGAGCGTAAAATAGAGATTGTATGATAAATACTTGATTTGTTCTTAATTATCTATTCTTAATTCAAAGTTTTACAACTTGTTTTGGTATTTTACAAAAATACCCCTAGGTAGTGGAAAACAACAACAACGAAACTACAACGTTTCTCCGAATGAACGAAAGTTCATACTTGGTTGATGGATGAATGAATGAATGGAAAAATTGTGTGATTGTATGAATCGATTCAAGCATTTATGCTCTTTGGACTTGGGAATATGTTAAAGAGGCATTTCGGAAGAAGTATGTGGGAACCGGTATACAAATGAACAAAGGAAGGCTTTTCTAGGGTTGGTAGGGAGTAAGTCATCCATGCGAATATGAGGCGTAATTCACGAGGTTGAGCCGCTATGCTCGAGGAATAGACTCGCAGTTGGAATTCTCTGCTTTGGTGGAAAAGAGTAGATATAGGACCATATGCTAAGTTGAGAGCCGATCGGCGATTCGAGCTAGGATCGCAACCCAGCGGTCGTGGTTCGGTAGAGATAGGATGATGAAAATCTACGGAAGATGGTGGCCTTTGCGGATTAATAACCCCAGACGGTCAAACCCATAATAGTGGGAAACACTAGGCCTCGAAAGATCGAAGTTAATGCAATTCTAGGTGTTTTAATTAGAAATGAGATTTCAATTAATCAACCTAGGGTTAGTAGTTTGACCTTGTTAGTAACCTTGAGAGGAGGAATATTAATATAAATTAGGGAATCCTATGGGTCAAGTCAAGTGAATAAATTGTCGTGGGTTCATCCGACCAGTGTGTTCCGTAGTTAAATAACAAGTGAATTCTAGGTGGATTCTTCCAAGGAGTCATAATGTTTTCAAGATCGATTCTGATCGGGATACCATCGATTGAAGGTAAAGGAGGTCGATATCCATAAGACCGCTTCGGGACAAGATATGGTCACTTCGAGTTTGTGGTGATGCCGTTTGGGTTGTGAGCGCTCAATCGCATTCATGGACATGATGAATCGGGTTTTCCAACCCTACTTGGATAGGTTCGTCGTTGTGTTCATCGATGATATTTTGGTGTACTCAAGTCGAAGGAGGAGCATGATGAGCATCTCCGAGTCGTGTTGGAAGTGTTAAGGGAGAAGAAGCTCTATGCCAAATTCAGCAAGTGCGAATTTTGGCTTAGGGAGGTGGCATTCTTAGGACATGTGGTATCCGCAGAAGGAATAAGAGTAGATCCTAGAAAGATTGAAGCAGTGTTGGATTGGAAACCACCTAGGTTCGTGGCTGAAATCTGAAGTTTCCTAGGCTTGGCAGGCTATTACAGAAGGTTTGTGAAAGGATTCTCGTCAATAGCAGCGCCTTTAACTAAGGTTACTAAGGAAGAAAGTACCCTTTGAATGGACGAATAAGCAGCGGAGAGCTTTGAAAAGCTTAAAAGGGTGTTGTGGAAGCTCCAGAGTTAATTCAAATTGAGGCCTAAAAGATTTTATGGTGTCTTGTTAGGTGTATGTTAATGCAAGAGGGCAAAGTGGTTGCTTATGCATCACGGGTTAAGGCCGCATGAGGTTAACTACCCCACTCATGACTTAGAGCAAAGTTTTCGGGTTTGGAGGCTACCTTTATGGAGAAAGGTCATCACACGCGAGCCTTAAGTATTTATTGACTCGATGAGAGTTGAACTACCCCGAAGGTGGGTGGAATGACTTAGATAGAATATCATCCGAGCAAGGCAAATGTGGTAGCCGATGCCCTAAGTCGAAGGTTGTATCGGATCTACGGGCTTTGTTCGCTCATTTAAGTCTATATGATGACTAGCTTTGCTGGCGAAGTACAAGTCGAGCCCACATGGTGGAAAGAGGACGGTTATCGATAACGACTTAAGAACTAAGTTGCGCAAGTACATTAAGGGGGATTAAAGGACTATGGCGTCAATGATGAAGGAATATGGAGAAAGGTGTGCTATAAGGGAGTTGAACTTGAAAAGTGGGTGGATGCCAAGGAATAAGGAGTTGAGACAAAGGATTCTTAAGTCGAAGGTTGTATCGGTAGCCCTTTATGCTATGCATTGGAGGCATCAAGTCATGAGAGATCTAAACGGAACTAAGTTGCGGCAAGTACATTTTAAAGGTGGTCAATGATGATCTAAAGGGAAAAATGCGAGGAATAAGGAGTGAGACAAAGGATTCTTAGAATTTGTGGGGAAATGTTTGGAGCGATTTTGGTCGATCTAAGTTAATTTGTGGGGAAATGTTTGAACACCAAGTCCCATCAGATTGCTTCAACCAATCGAAATTCCCCAATGGAAGTGGGAGAGAATTACCATGGACTTTATTAGTGGGCTTCCCCTTACGCCTACTAAGAAGGACTCGGTATGGGTGATCGTGGACCGTTTGACCAAGTCCGCACACTTTATCGCAATAAGGATGGATTATTCTCTTCAGAAGTTAGCTAAGTTATATGTGGCAGAAATTGTGAGGTTACATGGAGTACCAATGTCGATCATCTCTGATAGAGACCCAAGGTTTACGTCTCGATTTTGGAAGGCACTTCATCAAGCTTTAGGCACTAAGCTAGACTTCACTACGGCTTTTCATCCACAATCAGACGGGCAGTCTGAATGGGTTATACAAGTGTTGGAGGACATGTTGAGAGGCTGTGTAATAGATTTCTGAGGTAGTTGGGAAGATTACTTACCTTTAGCTAAATTTGCCTACAACAACAGCTATCAAGCTAGCATTCGGATGGCACCATACAAAGCATTGTATGGAAGGAAGTGTAGAACACCTACTTGTTGGACCGAGTTAGGAGAACGCCGAGTTTTGGGTCCAGAATTAGTGGCAGAAACCGAAGAAAAGGTTGAGTTAATTCGGGCACGGTTGAAGGAAGCCTCTGATAGGCAGAAGTCGTACGCAGACCTTAAACAAAAGGAAATAGAGTTTGAAGTGGGAGACCAAGTATTCCTAAAAGTCTCGCCTTGGAAGAAGGTAATGAGGTTCGATCGAAAAGGGAAGTTAAGCCCAAGGTTTGTAGGGCCTTTTCGATCTTGAAACGAGTTGGGCGATGGCATACCAATTAGAGTTGGCACGAAATTACAGCAGATGCACGACGTATTTCATGTGTCCATGTTACGTCGCTATCGGTTGATCCGTCGCATGTGGTATCTGTTGAAGAAGTGGAGCTAAGGCGGACTTATCCTACGAGGAAGAACCGATTCGGGATCTTGGAACGTGATGTGAAAGTATTACGAAGGAAGACGGTTCCTCTAGCCAAAGTGTTATGGCGCAATCATGGAACGGAAGAAGCTTCGTGGGAGTCAGAGGAGACCATGCGACGACAATACCCTCAATTATTTTAGTTAGGAAATTTGGGGACGAAATTTTGTTTAAGGGGTAGAAGCGTAACATCCTCGAATAGGGCCTATGCATTTTCGGTTTGATTGTATGAAATGATAAGCTTAAGCCCTAAGAATAAATTCTTGATATTTTTGGAAACCTGGAAATGCATGAAAATGGAAACCTAAATATTTTGGAAACCTAAACATTTTGGAAACCTGAACATTTTGGAAACACGAATATTTTGGAAACTTGAACATTTTGGAAACACGAACATTTTGGAAACTTGAAGATGTAAGAAAAATGGCAAGTTTCTGAGCCGATCGAAAATTTTAGGAAACTTAGAAATAAGGCCTGAATGACAAATTTTAAAGTCCAAAATAAGAAATAAGGGCAAGAGAGCCTTAAAAGAAAAAGTTGGTGAAAATTGACACACAATCGGGCTTGGAAAAGTGGCCTGAAGGTGTCACTTAGGGCTTATGGAAATGGCCTGAGTTCGAGTCACTTGGAAAGCAAATAATGAAGGTTTTATTTTGCTTCCAAGGCTAAGAGGTTGGACAGCACAAGCTTCTAGAATTAGAGGAGTTTTAATACCATAAATATATGATAAAATAAGTGATAAATAAGGGATTTTTAATTGAAGAGATAAAGGGTGGATTAAACACTTTTAATTTAATTAGGTGATAATTAAAGGAGATAATATTATCACTTGTGGGGAGTAGTGGCCAAGTCATGGACTCTTGGTCTAGCAATTTCAGTTAAAGGAGGAGAATTGAGGCTATTCTCTCATCTTTTCTAGCCTTGCCAAAATTTTGCTAACTCTCTCCCCCTCTCTGCCGAATTTTCCTTAAGCAAGAAACCATCCTCTTTTCTTCTATTTTCTTCTCTGTTTCTACTACCAAAGCCGAACCTTATTTGATTCTAAGTAAAAAAGCAATCGATTAAAGGCATCAAGGTAAGGTTAAGCTATTCAATTTCCTTTCTTTTCTTTTCTAAATGCCGAAAGTAAAAGTACTAATCCCAAATCTTGTTCATGGCCGAATCTACAAGGGGTCTCTCAGGCTTCTACACTTTTCTGAATATAGGGATCAAGGATCCAAGGTAAGTGAGTTTATACATTCGGCCAAGGCCAAATCTTAGGTATTCAAATCAAATTAATCAAAAAAACTAATGGATTAGGAATTAGGATTTGGCGATTCAAGGAAGAGGAAGGTGAAGTTTTCGGGATTAAAATCCATAAGGTAAGCATCTAAAAGTATTCGGCCAAGGCTTGTGTGATTATCTAGATCAGTTCTTTAATTATTAAAAAGCCGAAAACTAACCCATGTAAAGAATCAAGGTTGGCTGAATATCAGGTAAAGGAAAAACCAAGTTTTCGGGATTTGAATAAACACCAAATCGGCATCAAAGGTAAGCCTTTTACAAATCCTACTAGGATTTGGTTTTGTTTCAAGCCAAATAGGTTTACTAATGTGTCTTATATGATGGCCGAATATAGGAGTTAACAGATCTAAAGTTAGATCGAGATTTTCGAGATCTCAAGGAACCTTTTTAAGCAAATCAGGTGTGTACGCACACTAACCTTCGATTTATCATGTGGCAATTATTTTTATGAATATGTATAAGAATATGAATATGGCTAAGTACCCTAATGTGGTACAAAGGTACTCAAGTATGTTTCCTACTTCCGATAGGATTATGAAATATGTTATTCTATAACATGTGAAAATACAAATATGAATGTGAATTTAATTATATGCATGATTATTAATTTTTGGGGCATTTGGGTTTATGTGAAAGGGGAAGAAGGTGTTGACTTCGGTCTCACCAACGTTATACGGTGACTACGGTCACAAATATCTGAATTTGGTAACTTCAGTTACATTATTTGAATATGGTGTCTAATGACACAAATTATATGGGCGATAAGCACATCATTGCGATGTTGCCTTCGATGGTGTATAGCGGATGGAGGTTGACTTAGTAGTCCCACGGTGTGGCCGGCGAATGCGGGTGGTGTGTAGCGAATGGACCATTAGGCTTGGGTTTGGGTTGCATCATAATTTATTTTATATGAATCGATGTTTGAACATGTATGCTTGATTTGTTGAATGTTAGTATTGTGTACACCGAGTCATTGACTCACCCGTTGTGGGAAATATTTTCGGTGATGAACAGTGATGAGCGGGACGGTAGACCTTGAGGTGGCCATGATCCATTTGAAGATTCTATTTAAATTTGGACTTTATTTATATTTAGTACTTTAAATTTTAATTCTTTTGGGTTTTATTTGATGTAATAAGGCCATAAGGCCCAGTGGATTTTCTTATTCTGCTTCACTTTAAATTATTATGTTACGAACTATTATGATTAAAGTTAAGTGGTTTTTTTTTTTAAAACCTTAAAAATTATTTTGTCACCTTAATAAAATTGGATTTACAAGTTTAATTAAATGGGTTTCCAATATAAGCCCAATCCACAACAACAATTTCTAAAATTTTTACGAATTTTCTCTAAAGTAACGAAGGATTTTGAAACCGATTTACGTTAGGAACCTACCAGATCCGGTTCAGGCTCGTGGGCCGGGTGTGGGGTGTTTCAGATTGTTTGAATCTTCAAGACTCTTTTAGTTAAATTATCCATGTATAAATTGCCTATGAATTATGATGAAACATTATCAATGACTATTATGAATTGAGGAAGTTCGTTTTAATTGTGAGTTGAGAATTTTGCTTGACGACAAGCAAAAGCTTAAGTGTGGGGGTATTTTATAAACCATAATATACACATATTTTAATCCCGCATATAGCATACTTTTTGGATGATTTATCCCCTTTCTTTTGGAATTTGGTGCTCTTAATCCTTTATTTTCATGTTTTATACTTAGGAATGCACCGGAGGATGAAAAGAATGAGAAACGGGCCAAAAATAAAGAAAATGGGCCAAAGTATGAAACTCACACAGCCTGGCCCCCAAGCCACACAGCCGTGCCTCTTTGACAGGTTTAACCACGGCCTGACTTCGATTTACACGAGCGTGTGCCACGAGCGTGTGCCATGAGCGTGTCCCTATCATAGCAAAGAAGAGTTTCATTCTTATTAGGGGACTTAGAGGCAAAGAAAGACATTCCAATAGCCTATATAAACACCCTAGAGGCCAACCTTAAAGGGGGCATTCAGCTAGGCCAAAGAGCCAAGCCAAAGAGGCCGAATTGTGGGATTCACTCGAAGAAAGCCAGTTGATCCATCCTAGAAGCCGGAATCATACTCAAGACTGAAGATCTCTTTTTCAATTCCTTCAGGGGGCTTTAAGGTTTTCTTTATGTTTTGTTTTATATTTTCTTCTGAGATGTATTCTTTTATGATTATGAACTAAACTCCTCAGATACCTGAAGGGGATAAAACCTAAGACGGATCTTGTTATTATTTTCTGAGTTGTATGATAAATACTTGATTTGTTCTTAATTATGTGTTCTTAATTCTTGTTTTGGTATTTCAGGATATTGATTCAAGCATTTATGCTCTTTGGCAGAGGAGGAATAGACTCTGTCTAAGAGTAGATATAGCATAGTTAAGCGGAGTGGATCGCAACCCTAGAGATAGGATGATGAAAATCTACAGGATTAAGGTCAAACCTAATATGGGAGTCGAAAGATCGAGTTAATGCAATTCTAGGTGTTTTAATTAGAAAGAGATTTCAATTAATCAACCTAGGGTTAGACCTTAGTAGCCTTGAGAGAGGTATTAATATAAATTAGGGAATCCTATGGGTCAAGTCAAGTGAATAAATTGTCCGGTTCAGAGTTAAATAACAAGTGAATTCTAGGTGGATTCTTCCTCGGTATTGTCTTAATCAATTGGTTTTTCCCACAAGTATTTTCCCCAATTCATTCTTTTTGTCTTAGCATCTTTAGCTTAGTAGTTAGTTAATTTTAGGTTAAACAACAATTCTCTTAATTCTTAGGCTAAATAATAAAAAGAAAGTTAGTATTAGTACTTTTGGTTCCTTTGGGTTCGACAATCCGGTCTTGCCACTAAACTATACTACTGTTCGATAGGTGCGCTTGCCTCAAGTCATTGTCACAATTATTTTTTAGGCTAGATCATTCATACTATAAATTTTTAAGGCTCTGACACACGATCATCCCACCAAAAAATATCAACACCTACCTTGAATTTTTGTTAAAATTACTTTGAAAATCACCTTCAAAACTCATTTTCACCATCAATCTCTCAATTTTCAACCTAAGGTGTGGATAAGTTTAGTGAGAGAATTTGAAGCTTGAGAGACAAAGCTTCAATAAGATTAGTAATGGTGTTTGCCACCTCCCTTATCTTGAGATTTGTGTTTGGTTGTTATGAAAAAGCCTGGAAACCTTATATGTTAATTATTTTATTTTGTTTTTATGTATAGGAAAATGAGGAAACAACAAGAATGAAATTTAAAGCTTGTAGGAAGATTATTTCAAGTGTTGGAAGCTTGATTATGAGTATTTTTGCATGCAAAAGGTAAGTCCCCTTGGATACTCCTACTTTTCCAATGTTAACATGTTTAGGAAACTTGATAAATTTGTACAATAAATATGAAAATGATTGTGTAATGAATGTGTCTAAGTCCTATGACTCAATGTGTTGAAAATAAGTGGTTTGAAAAATTGTGACTTGATAAGCCTTGGTCATAAAGTGAAGTATTAATCAGTAATGTGCTAGGGAAACTTTGTTGCTATGGAATAGCTATAAACGTGACTTAGTGCTTTGGGTTAAGCATGAAATGAGTTGTTAATGATAAATTAGTTTAAATAGTGTAATAAAGTGTAAAATGACCTTGTATGGTTCAAATATGATTAGTAGTATATATACGAGAAAAATGATAAATTAGTAAGTTGTGATAGTTGGGCATAACTTGGTGGAATCCATAAACATGGCATAATGTGGTAAAATGTGAATCAATGCTAAATTGAGCTAAAAGTGCAATCTCCTAACAAAAGGGAATGAAAAAATAATGAAATGTGTAATGTTTCTATTTATGCATGGAAAAAACATTTTTGAAAGTACTAAGTTCTTGAACATCCTATTAAGTAAATATGCAATCTTCAATTGAAATTTCCCAATGAGTGTTTAAAAATGGTATGTGATATGATGTGGAAACTGAAGATGTAAGATATTGCATGGAAGTTCATAAGCTCCAATTACATGAACATGATATGTATTGTATATCATGAAAACATGGTATACATGGTTATATGTGCTTACATGAATACTTGAATGCTTAAAGTGCCTTAATAAGTAAAATGCCCTAGTAAGCTTAGTAGAATAGTTAGGATTCAATGGGCATGCCAATAGGGACTAGATTGCATGCCTTGGAACGATGGTATGATATGATGCCTTTTTGGCAGAACACTTAGGTGCACTCCTGAGCCTTCTATATGTATATGTATGGTGTTAATTGAAACACCCCACACAGGCGCCTACGAGCTTTGAACAGGATCTGGTATGTTCCTAAAGTAAACCGGTTTCAAAGATTGTTGTTACTTAGAAAATTTGTAAAATATTTAGAAAAATGTTGTTGTGGATTGGGCTTAGATTGGAAACCCATTTATTTAATCTATTAAATCCAATTTTGTTAAGGTGACAAAATAATTTTAAGGTTTTAAAAAAACACTTGACTTTAGTCATAATAGTTAAATAACATAACAATTTAAAGTAAAGCGAAATAAGAAAAATCCACTTGGGCCTTATGGCCTTATTACATCAAGTAAAACCCAAAACAAATAACAAAGTCCAAATCGAATAAAATCTTCAAATGGAACATGGCCACCTCGAGGTCTCTAGTCACGTCAAAATCCTTCACCTTCATCACACGAAAATATTTCCCTCAGCGGGTGAGTCAGCAGACTCAATGTGCACATAAATACTAACATTCAACAAATCGAGCATACATGTTCAAATCAAATTTACATTCATATAAAATAAATGATGATGCAACCCAACCCAAGCCTAATGGTCCATCCGCTACACACCACCGTGCACAACGGTCACCGCAATGGGACTACTAAGTCAACCCTCCATCTCGCTACACACCATCGAAGGCGTCATTGCGATCGACGTGCTCATCGCCCATATAATTTGTGTCATTAGACATCATATTCAAATAATGTAACCAAAGTTACCAAATTCGAGATAATGTAAAAGGTTACCATATTCAAAATGTTGTGACCGTAGTCACCATATAATGTTGGTGAGACCAAGTGAACACCTTCTTCCCTTTCACATAAATCCCGAATGCCCCAAAAATATACATATCATGCATAACATACTTAATTTCATATTCAGATACATATATTCACATGTTATAAAAATCATATCTCATAATCCTATCGGAAGTAGGAAACGCGTGCACAGTACTTTTACCACATTTGTGGTATTTAGCCACATTCATATTCTTATGCACATTCACATATTAAAATAATTGCCATATGATAAATCGAAGGTTAGTGTGCGTACACACCGATTTGCTTAAAAGGTTCCTTGAGATCTCAAAATCCGATCTATCTTTAGATCTGTTAACTCTATATTCAGCCATCAAATAAGACACATTAATAAACCTATTTGGCTAATATCAAAACCAAATCCTAGTAGGATTTGTAAAAGACTCACCTTGAGGCCGATTTGGTGTTTATTCAAATCCAAAACTTGGTTTTCCTTTACGATATTGACCAACCTTGAATCTCATTATGGGTTAGTTTTCGCTTTTTAATAATTAAAGAACCGATCTAGATAATCACACAAGCCTTGGCGAATGCTTTTAGATGCTTACCTTATGGACTTTAAATCCAAAACTTCACCTTCCTCTTTCTTGGAATCGGCCAAATCTTAAATCCACGAATCGGTTAGTTTTGATTAACTTGATCGAATACCTAAGATTTGGCCTTGGCAGAATGTATATACTCACTTACCTTGGATCCACAGTCCTTCTATTCGATAATGGTGGAAACACGAGAGATCTTGTAGATTGACCATGAACAAGAATAAGGATTAGGCCATTCACTTTCGGCAAATAGAAAAGAAAGACAATGGAATAGCTTAACCTTACCTTGATTCGATTGTTTCCTTGCCTAGTGTCACAGAGATTCGGCTATGGTGATTTAATAGGGATCAAAAGAGAAGAGTTTTGGCTTAACAATGACAAAGGAGAGGAGAAGAAAAGATGGAGTCTTTGCTTAGTAAAGATTTCGGTAGAGAGAAATAGGGCTTGGGAATTTTGGCACACATAGAAAAGATGAGAGAAAATCCTTTCACTCTCATTCTTTAGCAAAATTATCAATAGGAGAGCCCCTTTCTTGGCCACTACTCCATAAATGATAATATTATCTCCTTTAATTATCACCTAATTAAATTAAAAGTATTTAATCCATCCTTTATCTCCTCATTTATCTTATTAAAAGAAAATCCTTTACTTAACACTTAATTAATCAAATTTTAACCGAAATAAAACTCTTCCTTTTCTAGAAGTAGGTGCCGTCCACCCCTAGTCTTGGAAGCAAAATAAAACCTTCAATATTTGCTTTCAAGTGACTCGAACTCAGGCCCTTTTCTCTTACACATGGCGCCATTTCCATAAGCCTTAAGTGACACCTTCAGCCACTTTTCCAAGCCCGATTGTGTGTCAAATTTCACCAACTTTTACTTTTAAGGCCCTCTTGCCCTTATTTCCTATTTTGAACTTTAAAATTTGTCATTAGGCCTTATTTCTAAGTTTCCTAAAATTTTCGATCGGCTCAGTAACTTGCCATTTTCTTACATCTTCAAGTTTCCAAAATGTTCGGGTTTCCAAAATGTTCAAGTTTCCAAAATGTTTTTCCAAAATGTTCGAGTTTCCAAAATGTTTAGGTTTCCAAAATGTTTAGGTTTCCATTTTCATGCATTTCGTGTTTCCAAAATATCAAAAATTTATTCTTAGTGCGTAAACTTGTCATTTCATACAATCAAACTGAAAATGCATAGGCCCTATTCAGGATGTTACATTAATGTTGGATACACATTTAGTGCAATATGTGAGAAGCTTAGGTGGGAGTCTGAGTATCCGAGTCATGTTTTACTAGAGTTTACTGAGGTTGAAATGGATTAAAATCTTGATAATAAAACTTGCGTATAATTATAAATGTTATTTGTGAACTAAAGTGATACAAGATAACGTCTTTGTAACACCATAAATATCCCTGATTAATCATACAATTGATTTCGGGCATATTAGCCACATTTTGGGCACAAAATATTGATTCGAATATTTTTAGAGCCATAAGTTCGTATTGAGATCCATTTTTAAATTTTTGGACATGATCAAGTAAGATGTCTATATAAGGGGCAAAATGGTATTTTTGCCTTAAAAAGAGTATTTTAGACATTTTTCATAGAATATGTTAGAATACTTGAATCTATAAGTATAAGAGGTGATGAGATGAATTCTGGACCATTAGATCATCTTTTGTCATAGATTGTAAAAGTCTCGATTGTTGACTTTTCTTTGTGGTATTTTAAAAAGCCATAATAAATGAAAAGGGGAAGAACCCCCATTCATTTTCCTCTTTGCCCGACCAACACTAGAAGGGAGAGGAAAGTCTCCATTTTCTTCTCATAATTTTCACCCTTTTTAAACAAAAAGCAAACCATTAGAGCCTATTTGCTTGTCTTTGTAGCACCCCACATCCAACCTAATCGTCGGATCTGAGTGTGAGGCTCGACATTCATTGCCAAAGCAACTCAAGCTAGCTTCTAATTAAAATTCAACACAAGAACCAATAACTCATCTTGATTATAATCAATTTCAAGTCATTTAAAAGACTTTACAAATCTTTTTAAACAAGTTATAGGTGTTCGAGGGTGATCAGAACTGAGTTCGAGTCTCCGAGAGTCAAATTAACTCAAAACAAGGGGGACCCTTATCAAACATAGTTGTATCCACACAAGTACCCTCTTGTGTCGATACATCTACCCAACATTTTTCTTTTTTGGTTATTGACTTCCTTGTTCCAATACTCCACTTGTACCAAAACAAGTTTGTTAGGACCCAAAACTCACCTAGTTTGATCCAAAATAACATCAAAATCTATACCAAAATAACACTAAAACAAGTCTCTAGAATAGTAAATACCAAAACATCAAAATCGACTCCAAGACTAAATTAGGACATTAGGTGTATGTCAACTTGCTATAAAATGCACATAAACTATACAAAATCTATTGAGCCAAGAAATTGAGTCCTGGATGTTGTTGAACCTCTCAAATCCTTGAGACCTAAACATCACCTACGCATGGAAACAAACAAATCCACACGTTAAACAATAGAGCTCAATGGTGCCAACATGATTTGAAAGCAAAACAAAATAAAGAATAATTAAGTTAAGAAAATAAACTAGTTGTGTAATTAATATATACATATTATTCAATGTCAACAATCCTTGTCCCATGCTTATTAGTATCATGCTTTCATGACTTATGTTCAAATGTCATTTATCAACATTTAAATTCAAATTTCATACCATTACAATGTCAACTTAAATTACATGATACATAAATCATTTCATATTTGTATTCATAACACTTTTCCCTAATTGAATATATTGATTCATTTCATAATGTCATTGGCCCTCAAGACTAGTAATACTTAATTTGCATGATCTTTCATGTTCTATCATTTTCATGTTTACATTTATATTCATTTAATTGAATCAACATGATTACTTCATTAACCAATGTCAATTATCATATTCAATCACATATTGTACAATATATAACACCTATTAACTAGATACAAGCTCAATATGGATACATGGATCAACTAACCATCACACCAATATACATTGCACCTAGTACATCATCGAAGTAATATGCATTCTGTGCCTCATCAGTATAAACTAAAATAATCCCTGTATAACTAATCTTATGGCATGCCAACTATACCCGACCTTATACGAGACCATTTAATAGGGTATTCATTATTTCAATGCAAAAAAGTTTCACATATTATGGATTATTTACATGGAAAATACATATTGTTCACATATCATTTATATATCATTACTATGCTTTCACTTATCATTTACACAGTGGATCACACTTTCACTTATCATTCATTACATTCATCCATACCCATTATTTTGCACCAAAACATACTATACAAACAATCACATAAACTTTCATCACATTACAACAATTCAACATAGCACCAAAAACTTACCAATCATAAGACAAGTATCATTTGTTACTTAATCAACTTAGTACTTAGTAAGCTATGTATTGAACTCAAAGTCATGGAAGCACAAACTAGAATAAAGCTACTCGTCTATGGCCTTTGTCTTTCCCTTATCAAGCGACATCCCGACATGTCTTTAGCTATGTACGAAAAATTCAATTATAGAAATGATATCCTTTTCATACAAAACACATAGAAATACGTCAATGATTCATGAAATTCAATTTATTCATTTTAGTCCCTCTAAACCTTAATATTTGAAAACTTTGTATCTTTCGATTTTATCGATCGAATCTAATCCAACTTTGTATCTAATCACTAGGGACCTCAAGCTTCCAATGCATGACATAATTTTTTGATAGCTTCCATTTTATTCTATTTGGCCCATAATGTCATAAAGTTAACTAACAAACTTAGATTAAATTCTAACTTAATCCCACACTTTCCCACTATTTTCTAACATGGTCCTAACATAATCTAAGCTTACCATTCAACAATTCTCAACATTCAAGGTTAATCTCTTCAAGAATTAATTAATTTCAACCTAAGATAAACTTGATAATTTGAAAATCTGACAAATAGGTTGACTTAATCAAACTCATAAAATCATAAATTATTTCTAAGTATAAATTCTATTTTTGGTAAGAAATTTTTTTTGGTTCTGTGTTTGATTCAAAATTGTTTGAGCCCACACTCAGAGCAATTCGTGGTATGAGAATAGTGGAGAGGGTCATTCGGCTGAAAATTTGAGAACGTCAAGGATCCGTTTCACTAAAAGCACATGTATTTTCCAGTAAAATTTTATGGCTATAAATATCACAAAACAACTCGTTTTTTAAAATTTTATTTTTCTGTTGTGCAAGAAAACCATTTTAGAATCAGATTTTTTCCAACAATTGGTGTCAGAGCCAAGTTGTGCTATGTTTATGGTACAAAATGATAATGCAATTTTCTCTCTTCTTCATGTTTGGTTAATTTTTTTATAAAATGTGACATTTTTATAATTATTAACATATTTTGTGTTATGTATGTGAATGTATTTTTATTATTTTATTATTTATATGATAAAGTAAATTTGCCAAAGTTGTTACTTTTAGAAATTAAAATGGTTGTAATTATTATTTTAATATTTTTTGGGATATGTAATTAGATCATAGACTATCATCTCCATGTAGGAAGTATTTTATTTTATTTATATTTAGAATAATTCATGTGAGGTGAAAACGAACATAGTATTATGTAACCAAATTTTTTGACAAATTCGGAGAACCAAGACGCATCTAAGACTGGTTCAGACAATGAAAACTCGACCCAACAAACCTGAAAAAGACCGATGGTTGTCCAACATTGAAGGTTGTCAATGGTCCAACGAAGGTGGTCAATAGTGGTCTAGTGGTGGCATGACATTGGCTGACAATAGTGGAAGATGACTACTAGGTGACGGTGATGTCAACTGAAACGACAACAAAATTTCATGGTGGTCGTAACAACTACAAGAAATCCCTTCAATGTTTTTCAAGGCATATCAATTTTTTGGGAAACCCCTCAGAAATTAGAAAATTTGGCTTTCAACCAAAATACCCAAAGTATAATTTAGGGTAACCATTTTAATTTTAATCTTTTAATATTTTCCAGGATGGAATCATAGAAACTTTGATTGGTTAGGGTCATTTAATTTCACGCTTTTTTGTGATAGCATGATGATATTTAAATTGACTGCAAAGTATGTTCATGTATATGTATGATAAGCATGCCATATAGTTTAGGAAAAGAATGCCACATGTATTTGTCATGCATTTATTAATCATTCATGATTGAAACCAAACATAAGAACCTTACATGTTTTAAAAAGATTGAATGGGAGAAGATTCCTAAACAAGACATATGGCCTCCATTGATGTTCTCTTATGATGGCATGAAATGGAATTGCCCTAAGGTAGACGTTATGTGAATTTCACTAAGGAGATTTCCTAAAAGAAAGAAGAATTATCTTGTAATCGTATGATATTTGGTCTACCACGTTGTAGGTATTATCATGCGATATAATAAGAAGTTTTTATTTAATTAGGACAATTAGTTAGAGCATGTCACTCGATGAGATTGTCCCAAGTTGACCCATTTGTGGTACAAGATGTGATAGGTGTTGAGTTGATGGTTACACACTTAAGATTATTCTAGTTAAGTAACTTCCCAAGAAAATATGCTTAAGATAGAATGGTGGCCAAACACGAGATGATTATTAGTATGTGCGAATGACTAAGGAATTAGGTTTAGGTATTAATTAGATTGAATTCCATGTTATTACTAGTTGGTTAAGATTGCCCCAAGGTGACTGTAACACCCCAAACCCGGTCTAGACGTTACGACCAGATCTCGAATGTCACATGGAAAAGTTGAAAAAAATAACTTTTTAAAATCTTAAGAAAATATTGTAGTTTGAAAAACTTTTCATCTAGGGTGAGGTTTGAAAACCAGTGATTTAATGTTTAATGAAAATTTAAGATTTGAGTCGAATTCCATTTCTCAACTTAGGTGAGGTCTGAGAAAACGATTGCTTAATGTTGCTTTGGTTTTGAAAACTCCAATTTTAATATCATGTTAAAATGAAATAATGTCATAAATAAATAATAAAATAATAAAACCCAAAAACTATCTTAGAGAGGCCTTATTACATAACAAATTTCCCAAATTTAAAAATTACTAGAAAATAAACGACTTTACGAAAAGAAATACTTTATGGCCTTCACGAGTCCGCCCTGACTCCCTAATCCAAGATCTACTGATTACCTGCAAGATTTTAGCAGAGGGTGAGTGACCGGGGACTCAGTTTGTAAATCCCCTTTATGTCACACACATGGCTTCAAGCCCACAATCACATATTGGGCCTCAGCCCACTCATAATATCATACACAATTATGTTATGAAATATGTGTCCCATTCCAACCTAGTTTTTTCAACCTCTACACACCACCCGTACCAGCCCATCACGCCGTGGGGATTTCTACAATCAACCATCCATCCACTACACACCTCATACATGGCATTAGGCCACTCGTGGTTCTAAACCACCGTGATACTAGATCACCGTGAAAAAGTCACTGTTAATATACGTGGGGCCAACCCACTATGGTAACAACCACTGGGACGAGTCAATAGTCATATATAATTGTGGTATTAAACTACCGTGGCACCAAGCCACCGAGACATGGTCACTATTATCATATATGTATCCGTGGGGCTAACCCATAGTGGTAACAACCACCGTGACAGTCTCAAATACTTCCCCTTTCACATCATTTCCCAACCCATGCAGAACTTACAATCATATGAATGCACACACATATTACAATGCTTATTCCATACCCATCAAGAGATTAATAGAATCACATACCTGGTATTCCCATTTCTATCCACAAGGGTATTATGACTGCTTCTCAGTCATTCCGGCTTTTCAGCCCAAACAGTAAATAGCACAAACAAACAAATAATTAAGAAGTGTGAAGTTTACACACATGATAACACGCAATACAACGCTTTCTATGTCGACACTATCGCTAACAGGGACTACTGCTATTTGCCTACTATTCTGTTCTGAAACCGGTCCACAACCTGGTGGCCAATCTCGAACCGTAGACACCGCTTGTTTTTTAAACTCAGGGGCAGAGACTACGGGTCCAACCCCTTCCTTCGTTTGGCTGGCATTTGTTTCCATAAAAGATATCTTGATCAGAAGAAGTTAAGCCTTTGAACAAGAGAAAATAATAATATATTTTCAAAACGAAAGTTTCTTACTTAGATCGACCGAACCTAGAGATTAGAAGGCTTGGATCAACGAATTAATCAAGTACCTAAACAAATACCAAGTGAGAATCGGTTGAAAGAAGATAGAGTAGGAGAGATGGCCTTTCGGCCAAACAAGACTGAACCCTCCTACCACCATTCGGCCAATACCACTTACCAAGATCTACCAACCGTTGATTAAATGCAGATAGGAGTATGAGTGCGAAGTCCCTTTTGAAACTGAAGGATGCCCCCAAAGATTTGACACAAGTCGACAAAGCAGAGAAGGTTCGATTTGATGATGATACCTCTAGGAGAAGAAAGGAACAATAGTCAGACATTCGGCTATAAGAGATGAAGAGTGAAAGCAAAACTAAAAAAGGGTATAGGGAAAAATTTGGCCTAGGGGAGAAAAGAAAAGAAAACAATAGAGAACAATAATTACTTGCCAACACATGAGGTGAGGATTCGGTTTGAATGACAAATAGAAGAGAGGTCTCAAATAAGAGTATTGAGGGATGGATTCGGCTATGAAGAATGAAACAAGAAAACGAGAAGAAAAGAAGAGCAAAAAGGATCCCACGGCTTAAAAGTAGAAGAGAAAAGAACCAAAGCAAACAGATGACAAAAAGGGCTTGAGAACATTCGGCTAAGTTTGGGAGCTTAGGAAGAAGATGAAATTTAGAAAAAGAAAGAAATAAAAGAAAAGAATGCAACTAAGGTTCAGCTAGAGGTTAGAAAAGAGAAGAATGAAGGTTGTTTAACAATATCAGCTTAGAGGAAATAGGGTCACAAGAAGAGAATCGAAAGAAAGAGCTCTGAAGATTACCAAAATTCGGCACTCACCACCCTCCTAAACATAAAACTAAAAATGAGCAAAAGCCCCTAACATAATTCGGCACACCCCTAGATACTACTAACCCAAATCCAACATCCCCCTAAACAAGTTCCCCAACAGGCCAACATCTTTACCAAGCTTCAACATTCGGTCAACAAGCTCCCAATAAGCCACCACTCCTTGATTCCCTACTAAATTCGCTCCCATTCACCCGTTCAAACTGTTTGACTTCTTCAACTCCCCCATCACTTCTCAACTATCCATATGAATCCATTTGAATAAGTCAAATCCCACCTTTCTCTAATGGCCTACCATTCAAGTTGTTTGACCCTTTCAACACTCCCTCTTTGAAGTGTCCTAGCCGAACTCCACCACCTTCCCTCCTAACGCCAAAATAAATCCCCAAAATGCATTTCATGCAACTCAAACCTGCTCCCCCCTTCTTGTGGCGTCACTTCAAGCACACAAGGTAGCACCTCCTTGCCACCTTACCACCTTCTTACTTGTGTCAACTAACCACAAGCAATACCTTATAAAGCCTACCCTATCCAGCTCTCCCCTAAAGTGCCTGAAACAAAAATTTTCAGCAAGGCTCAGGCTTAACCCCAAGCCTTCCCGGGACCCCTAAACTCATTCAACCAACAACAAAGCATAACATACACACCTAACACACATTAAAATGAAGCCCCAAAATCTAGGATGTTACAATTTACCCCCTTAAAAAATTTCGACCTCGAAATTACCTAGTCAAAGAGATGAGGGTATTGCTGACGTATAACATCCTCTGGCTCCCTCGTAGCTTCCTCTGAGTCGTGATTCCACCACAAAACCTTAACCAAAGGGGCTGATTTCCTTCGCAAAACTTTAACATCACGATCTAAGATCTGAACTGGTTCTTCTTCAAAGGATAAATCAGGCCTTACTTTATTTCTTCCACTGGCACAATATGAGATGGATCCGAACGGTATCGCCTCAGCATCAAAACATGAAACACATCATGAATCTGACTTAACTCTGGAGGTTGCTCGAGCTAATAAGCTACCGATCGCACACGTTTCAAAACCCGATAAGGCCCGATAAACATGGGACTTAGCTTAACCTTCCATCCAAACCTCATCACCTTCTTCCATGGTGAAACTTTCAAGAAAACCTGATCGCCTACTGCAAACTCTATCTCCTTCCACTTCAGATCTGCATATGATTTCTGCCTGTCAGATGCTTCTTTCAACCGAGCTCTAATCAATTTAACTTTTTCATCTATCTCTGCAACTAATTCTAGACCCAAAATTTAACGTTCACCTAATTTTGTCCAGCAAGTAGGAGTGCGACATTTTCGGCCATACAACGCTTCGTAGGGTGCCATCTGAATACTAGACTGGTAGCTATTATTGTATGTAAATTCTGCCAATGGTAAGAACTCCTCCCAACTACCCCAAAATTCAATGACACAACCTCTCAACGTATCTTCCAAGATTTGAATTACCTCTCAGACTGACCATCAGTCTGTGGATGAAAAGCTATATTGAAATCTAATTTTGTACCCAACGCTTGATGCAATGCCTTCCAAAATCTCGACGTAAACCTTGGATCTCTGTCCGAAATGATAGACACTGGTACTCCACGTAACCTCACAATCTCTGCTATATACAACTTAGCCAATTTCTGTAGAGAGTAGTCGACACGAACTAGTATGAAATGAGCAGACTTCGTTAATCGATCAACAATTACCCATATCGAATCATTCTTAGTAGGCGTAAGGAGTAGCCCACTAACAAAATCCATAGTGATCCTCTCCCATTTCCATTGTGGAATCTTTACCGGCTGTAATAACCCCGAAGGCAACTGATGTTCTGCTTTTACCTACTGACATGTCAAACATTTACCCCAAATTCGATTACCTCTCGCTTCAGACCTAGCCACCAAAATTATTTTTGCAAATCCCGATACATCTTACTTCCTCCAGGATGCATAGCATATGGGCTACTATGCGCTTCCTGAAGAATCAACTGTCTTAACCCATCGTCCCTCGGCATGCAAACCCTTTCACGAAAACATAAAACCCTATCACTGCTCAGACTATAATCCTCTACCCCACCATTCTGAACTTGCAGAATTCGAGCACTCAAGACATCGTCCAACAACTTTTTTTCTTTAATCTGACTTATCCACTTTAGCTTCACTTGAAGTTCAGCTAACAAACTCCCATCGTCAAATAGACTAAGATGGGCAAACATCGACCTCAAATCTGATATTACCTTCTGACTTAACGTATCTGCTACCACGTTAGCTTTACCCAGATGGTATTAGATCGAACAGTCATAATCTTTCAACAATTCCACCTATCTCCACTGTCTTAAATTTAACTCCTTCTGAGTAAGTAGGTATTTCAAACTCTTGTGGTCGATGTAGATAACGGACTTCTCTCCATGCAGGTAATGTCTCCAGATTTTCAAAGCAAACACTACTACAGCCAGCTCTAAATCATGCATAGGATAGTTTGTTTCATGCGGTCTTAACTACTGAGACGTATACGCCACTACCCTCCCGTCTTGCATTAGTACACACCTTAACCCAGTGTGTGAAGCATCACAATAAACTACAAACTCTCTCCCAGCCTCAGGCTGAATCAAAACTGGAGCCTGTATCAAAATCCTCTTCAGCTTCTCAAAACTTTTTTGGTGCTTATCAGTCCAAACAAATGGTACCCTCTCCTCAACAACTTAGTTAAGGGTGCCACAATCAAAGAGAATCCCTCAACAAACCTTCTGTAGTACCCGACCAGACCAAGAAAACTTCAAATTTTTGCCATAGATTTAGGCGGCTTCCAATCCAATACAACTTCAATTTTTTGGGAGTCAACCCTAATCCCCTCGGCAGACACAACATGACCCAGAAAGGTAACTTCACTTAGCCAAAATTCACACTTACTGAATTTGGCATATAGCTGTTTCTCCCTCAGAACTTGTAAAACCACATAAAGATGCAAATCATGCTCCTCTTCTGACTTGGAATATACCAGGATATCGTCATAAATACCAAGACAAATTGGTCCAAAAAGGGTTGGAATATCCAGTTCATCATGTCCATAAACGCTGCTGGTGCATTGGTCAACCCAAATGGCATAACCAGGGATTCGTAATGGCCATAGCGAGTCCTGAAAGCCGTCTTATGAATGTCTACCTCATTGGCCTTAAGTTGATGATATCCTGATCTCAAATCTATCTTCGAGAAGACTGAAGCCCTTTTATCTGGTCGAACAAATCATCAATCCTTGACAGCAGTTATTTATTCTTGATGGTCAACTTATTCAACTGACCGCAGTCAATGCACATCCACATTGATCCGCCCTTCTTCTTAACGAATAGCACTGGCGCTCCACAAGGAGATACACTCGGTCGGATAAAACCCCGATCTAATAGTTCTTGAATCTAAGCTTTCAATTCTACCAACTCCTTTGGCGCCATTCTATATGGGGCAATAGATACAGAATTCCACCTCGCGATCCGGAGGTAATCCTAGAAGCTCTTCTGGGAAAACATCAGAAAAATCCTTCACTGTTCTAACATCCCCCACGGATAAATCCTTGGCCTCCAGAGCACTCACAGAAGTTATGAATGCCTCACAACCTTTCCTCACCATTCTTTCAGCTTTCAACGCAGACACTACGTTAGACAAGTAGTTCCTCCTTTCACCTGTCACCACTACCTCATCATTCTCAAGAGTTCTTAACACCATGCGATTGGCTGCACAATCCAAATTTGCTCGATACTTTACTAACCAGTCCATACCCAATATTAAGTCGAATTCCCCGAATGGCAGTTCCATCAGATCGGTTGAAAAAACCATCCCTTGAACTTCTAATGGTACGTCCTTAAAGAGTTTATTCACTACTACAGATTGTCCTAAAGGGCTAAGTACAGTCATCTCCCTAGAAGCAATCTCAGAGTCTAAATTTAAAGTTCCAGACACCACACTAGCTACATAAAAATGTGTCGATCCAATGTCAATCAATGTAGTATAAGGCAACCCATAAATAAGAAACGTACCGGTTATGACATCCGGTGCATTTCCCTCCTCTCAGTGTCTAGCTGCATAGACCAAACCAGGCTATCTTGCATCTGAGTTCCCAGCGCCTCTGCCGGATGCTACACGTCCCCGACCAAAACCATTACCTCCCCTAGCTGGACCACGACCTCTCTGTGGTTGCTGACCACCTCTACCAGACTGAATATAACCATGTCCTACTGGTCGCATTCTACCCGACTCCTGTGGACAGTCTCTTACTTGATGTTAAGTAGACCCACATTAAAAACATCCGCTATTACCCAGCCAACACTCACCTGACTAAGATCTTCCACATCTAGCACACCTCTGAGGCCCACTATCAACACCAGATCTCATGACACGACTCATCCCATCCAACCTAGGCCTCTTCTGAAAACCCCCAGCTGAGCCCGACGATCCAAAATTCCTTCTATTTTTGACTCTATCGCTATCCTGATTCTGCTTTTTGGACCGCTTCACCTCCTCAGCTATCTTGACCTTTTCCACTAAAATCGTAAATTCCCTTTCTCGTTGTGGAGCTATTAACACTCACAGCTCATCCCTCAGACCATCCTCAAACCGAACACAACGCTCATGATCTGTGGCCACCATACCCTAGGCATAACGACTAAGATGTAAGAATTTTGCCTCATACTCAGCAATTGATTTATTACCCTGAACCAAATTCAAAAAAGCCCTATGCTACGCATCCACATAACTCAATCCAATGTACTTCCCCTAGAATGCCGCCTTAAAGAAATCCCAAGTAATGCAATCAGCCACTGTTCCATCTCTGACCTGAGCCACCACTGATACGCCTCGTCCCGAAGAAGAGACACCACTCCTCTCAACTTTTCCTCTTCCGTGAAGTCCAAATCATCCATTATACGCTCCACTACCTCTAGCCAATACTCAGCTGCATTAGGAGCTACACCAGACATGCCCCTAAACATTTCCGCTCCATTGGCTCGAAGTTGTTTTGACATGGATTTTTGAGCCCCTGATCCCATGCTCGTTCCAGCAACCCTCTCCAACACATGTAACATCGCTTGAGACACAGCATCATCTCCGCCTGTCTGATCCTAAAAATTTGCTTCTGCAACTAGAGGTACTGGTACATCACATTCTGACCCATGACTAGATTCCAACGGTTCTGACCCAGCACTCTAGCCTCTACCACGGCCACGCATAATACGTCCACGCCCTCTAGTACTCATGACTATTGCTGTGACTTAATCTAATAAAGAGTTTTATGAGTTAGTATTTCTTTTCACTATTTACTACCGAGCAATTTTATGAGAAATAGTTTTAGAGAGTAGTTTTCACGAAACATATCTCAACCTAGAGGTTTCAGCCTCTAAAGTTTGGATCTTCTAAAGATAACAAGCATATTTCTTCATGCTAACAATCATTTCATACATACATCATCAAATAATTAAAACACTTACTTGCGTGGATCGGGTGCCGGTAGACTCGAATGCTATATTCCAATCTGAACATTTCCTCCAAAAATCATTTATATCAACTTTATAAAATATTATTGAACCCACTTCATAGCCCGAGTTTTGCAACCTAGGCTCGATACCATAACTGTAACACTCTAAACTCGGTCTAGACGTTACGACTAGATCTCGAATGTAACAGGGAAAAGTTGAAAAAAATAATTTTTTAAAATCTTAAGAAAATATTGTAGTTTGAAAAACTTTTCGTCAAGGGTGAAGTTTGAAAACCAGTGATTTAATGTTTAATGAAAATTTAAGATTTGAGTCCAATTCCATTTGTTAACTTAGGTGAGGTTTGAGAAAATGATTGCTTAATGTTGTTTTGGCTTTGGAAACTCCAATTTTAATATCATGTTAAAATGAAATAATGTCATACTTAAATAAATAATAAAATAATAAAACCCAAAAACTATCTTAGAGAGGCCTTATTACATAACAAAATTCCCAAATTTAAAAATTACTAGAAAATAAATGACTTTACGAAAAGAAATACTTTATGGCCTCCACGAGTCCGCCCCGGCTCGCTGATCCACGATCTACTGATTACCTACAAGATTTTAGCAGAGGGGTGAGTCATCGGGACTCAGTGTGTAAATCCCCTTTATGTCACACACATGGCTTCAAGCCCACAATCACATATTGGGCCTCAGCCCACTCATAATATCATACACAGTTATGTTATGCAATATCTGTCCCATTCCAACCTAGTTTTTCCATCCTCTACACACCACCCGTACCAGCCCATCACACCGTGGGGATTTCTACAATCAACCCTCCATTCGCTACACACCTCATATGTGGCATTAGGCCACTCGTGGTTTTAGATCACCGTGATACTAGATCACCGTGACAAAGTCACTATTAATATACGTGAGCCAACCCACCGTGACAATCCCTGATGAATATACGTAGGGCCAACCCACTGTGGTAACAACCACTGGGACAAGTCACTAGTCAAATATAGTCGTGGTATTAAACCACCGTGGCACCAAGCCACTAAGACATGGTCACTATTATCATATATGTATCCGTGGGGCTAACCCACCATGGTAACAACCACCGTGACAGTCTCAAATACTTCCCCTTTCACATCATTTCCCAACCCATACAGAACTTACAATCATATGAATGCACACACATATTACAATGCTTATTCCATACCCATCAAGAGATTAATAAAATCACATACATGGTACTTCCATTTCTATCCACAAGGGTATTACGACTGGTTCTCAATCATTCTGGCTTTCCTGCCCAAACAGTAAATAGCACAAACAAACAAATAATTAAGAAGTGTGAAGTTTACACGCCTGATAACACGCAATACAACGCTTTCTATGTCGACACTATCACTAATAGGGACTACTGTTATTTGCCTACTATTCTATTGTGAAGCCGGTCCACAACCTAGTGGCCAATCTTGAACCGCATACACCACTCGTTTTTTAAACTTAGGGGCTGGGACTACGGGTCCAACCATTTCCTTCTTTTGGTTGGCATTTGTTTCCATAAATGATATCTTGGTCAGAAGACCGAGTTAAGCCTTTGAACAAGAGAAAATAAGAATATATTTTCAAAACGAAAGTTTCTTACCTAGATTGACCGAACCCGGAGGTTAGAAGGCTTGGATTAAGGAGTCAATCGAGTACCTAAACAAATACCAAGTGAGAATCAATTGAAAGAATATAGATTAGGAGAGATGGCCTTTCGACCAAACAAGACTAAACCCTCCTACCACCATTCAGCCAACACCACTTACCAAGATCTACCAACCGTTGATTAAATGCAGATAGGAGTATGAGTACGAAGTCCCTTCTGAAACCGAAGGATGCCCCCAAAGATTCGACACAAGTCGACAAAACAGCGAAGGTTAGATTTAGTGATGATACCTCTAGGAGAAGAAAGGAACAATAGTCAGACATTCGGCTATAAGAGATGAAGAGTGAAAGCAAAACTAAAAAAGGGTATAGGGAAAAATTTGGCCTAGGGGAGAAAAGAAAAGAAAACAATAGAGAACAATAATAACTTGCCAATACATGAGGTGAGGATTTGGTTTGAATGACAAATAGAAGAGAGGTCTCAAATAAGAGTATTGAGGGATGGATTCGGCTATGAAGAATGAAACAAGAAAACGAGAAGAAAAGAAGAGCAAAAAGGATCCCAAGGCTTAAAAGTAGAAGAGAATAGAACCAAACCAAACAGATGACAAAAAGGGCTTGAGAACATTCGGTAAAGGTTAGGAGCTTGGGAAGAAGATGCAATTGAGAAAAAGAAAGAAATAAAAGAAAAGAATGCAACTAAGGTTCGGCTAGAGGTCAGAAAAGAGAAAAATGAAGGTTGTTTAACAATATCAGCTTAAAGGAAATAGGGTCACAAGAAGAGAATCGAAAGAAAGAGCTATCAAGATTACCAAAATTTGGCACTCACCACCCTCCTAAACACAAAACCAAAAATGAGCAAAAGCCCCCAACATAGTTCTGCACACCCCTAGATACTACTAACCCGAATCCAACGTCCCCCTATACAAGTTCCCCAACCGGCCAACATCTTTACCAAGCTTCAACATTCGGTCAACAAGCTCCCACAAGCCACCACTCCTTGATTCCCTCCTACATTCACTCCCATTCACCCGTTCAAACTGTTTGACTTCTTCAACTCCCCCATCACCTTTCAACCGTCCATATGAATCCATTTGAACAAGTCAAATCCCACCTTTCTCTCATGGCCTACCATTCAAGTTGTTTGACCCTTTCAACACTCCCTCCTTGAAGTGTCCTAGCCAAACTCCACCACCTCCCCTCCTAATGCCAAAATAAATCCCCAAAATGCATTTCATGCAACTCGAACATGCTCCCCCCTTCTTGTGGTGTCACTTCAAGCACACAAGGTAGCCGTGCCACCTTACCGACTCCTCACTTGTTTCAACTAACCACAAGTAATACCTTATAAAGCCTACCCCAGCTAGCTCTCCCATAAAGTGCCTGAAACAAAAATTTTCAGCAAGGCTCAAGCTTAACCCCAAGCCTTCCTAGGACCCCAAAACTTATTCAACCAACAACAAAACATAGCATACACACCTAACACACATTAAAATGAAGCCCCAAAATCCAGGATGTTACAGTGACTTACTTCAACGGGTGTAGGAATTATCGCTTGTAACAACCAAATTTTCAGTGGTACCAAAAAAAAGGTAGTTTCAAAACCCTATTTCCATAAACTAACTCCGTGAATATTAAATATGAATATTCACGAGGTTAATATAAAAGTATATTGATGTTTTGTCCATCAATTTTCTTAGTCAAATAGTTAATTTAGGTGTAGGGACTAAATTGTAAAAGTCCACTCGCTATATATTTTTAATTGGATAAAGACTTAGGGACTTAAATTGCATATAGCCAAAGATACAAAATGGTAATTAAACCATTTTATAATGTGAATTAGTGAATGATGATAAAATATTCTACTAATGTAACTCCCAATACTCAACTTGATCATCGAGTCCGAACTATAGGATGTTACATTCCAATAAAACTTAACTTAGACTTTCAACATTATTATTCACAACAAAAAGAATGAAGATAAAGGATATATATGATACTAATACTAAAAAAATTTAAATTTTACAAGCATCTATATCAATGCTAAAACTGTAACACCCCTAACCCGTATCCGCCACCGAATTAGGGTTAAAGGCGTTATCGAATAGATTGGAAACTTTTACAGACATTTCATATTACAGTTCATCAATCACATTCAAAGTGTCCCTTTTATAGGTCAACAAGACCTTAATCATGCTTTAGAATAGGGTCGGGACTAAACCGAATGCATATAAGATTTCTCAAAAATTTAAAAACTTTTCTAAGTCACTGAGGTCACACGCCCGTGTGGCCAGGCCGTGTGCCTTCCACGGCTACTAGACACACTCATGTGTCTTGGCCGTGCCAAAACAGAGCTTGTATACTGACTTATCCACACGGCCACCAGACACGCCCGTGTGCCATGGCCGTGTACACTTAGGCTAGCTACTGACTTACTGACATGGTTACCAAGCACGCCCGTATGCCATGGTCGTGTACACTTAGGATAGCTACTGATTTATACCCACGGCCACTAGGCACGCCCGTGCGCTACGGCCGTGTAGGCAAAACAGACCACTTGCAAGGTCAAAATGTCACCCATACTAGGGTCATCTATCCTAAATACACACCAATTCATTTCGTGCACAATTAACATCCAAAGATAAGTCAAACTAAACAACCAATATCCACATCCAATCTCTTTTCTAACCATACCATTTCTCCTACTAATTTGCATAATCAATTCTCATAAAAAACCAAACATGATTCATTCATGTTTACCTTTCATATAACCATTTCTTTGATCAAACATACTAACTCATAATGCTTTTATATGTTTACCAATAACTTGACCATTTCATTAATTAACAAGTCATACCAAATCAAGAATCATATATCATAATCACACATGCATATCATCAATATTTGTCTAGCCACATCTCATGGCTATTTATACATATTTCAACCATAATCCAAACAACTAGCCTATACATGCCATATTTAGCTATATACACATTTCAAAAGTACCAAAATGAGTTTGAGTAGTGTGATGATGATCATCGACTATCCCCGAGCCTTCAGTAGCTTTGACGATCTATAAAACAGAGCAAACACACACATAGAGTAAGCTTTCAAAAGCTTAGTAAGACATATACAAATAAATTTAGAATAAAATACTCATAATCATATTAATACAATGTCATTTATAGTTCTCAAAACATATTCATCACATATTGTTTGACTTACATGCTTAGCCATATCTTACCACATTCTTCAACTCAAGTGTCTCTTATACACATAGCTCATTCAAGCATATCTTCACATTTTATATCATCATTCCATTACACATAATCATCTTAGTAAGTACATATAGATACTTACCTTTCATACACTCTTAGTGTGCATATCAAACGTACCTGATACGGATATACAGATCACATAGTTGTTCGTATCTCAGATTTTCCTGTTGAACTGTTCGAAATCTAATAGGATAAACAGAGTGCTCGAATTATTCGTACAATGCCAACGTCCCAAACGTGGTCTTACATGTAATCAGATATCGATGCCACTGTCCCAGACAGGGTCTTACACGAATCATTACGATGCCAATGTCCCAAACGTGGTCTTACACGTAATTCTCATATCGATGCCAACGTCCTAGACGTGGTCTTACACGTAATTCTCATATCGATGCCAATGTCCCAGACGTGGTCATACACAAAATCTCAAATCAATGCCGACGTCCCAGACATGGTCTTACATGATATCACATTACAGACACCTATGTCATGACATGGACTACCCTATCTATTCCTTGGTTCAAACGGGACTTCTTGGATATTGTCACTATGTTGATTCTATCTCGAAAAATTCATGTATACATCATCTCATATACATTCATCATTATCAATAATCATAAGAACATACATAATTCAATACAAATACATTTATTTGTATATTGACTTACCTCAGATTCGGATATTCGTTCGGACTCGGTTATTCTACTACCTTCACATTCTCGCGATCTAAGTTTGTTTTCTTCGATTCTTGATCTATACATATTCAAATTTAACCCTTTCATTCATCAACTTATTCAATTCAATCCAAAAACATACATTTAGGGCTATTTGCAATTTAACCCTCACATTTGCACATTTTATTAATTTAGTCCATTTTTCACAAAACATCAAATATACAAAATCACCATATATCCATGCTTAGTCGAACGTTCATGTATCTCATATAAGTCCAAACATTTCATCAAACTAACAATTTAATCCCTCAAAATACTATTTTCACAATTTAGCCCTAATTAGCTAAATTCATCAAAAATTCAAGAACAAAACATGTTCATTTAACACTTTTCTTTCATTTAACACCTAAACTCATTACAAAGCTCACCATTTCATCAATGGCACATCTCATAAACATCATCAATTCTTCAAATTACAACATGGGCTTGATAGTAGACTAAAAAACAATCTCAAAAACATAAAAATAATCAAAAACCAAAGTTAAAACATACCTTAATTTGAGCTTAGATATGGCCGAATATAACAAAGCAAATCCCTTTATTTTCCTCACAACAATTCGATGAAATATGAATGGAAATGGCAACTTTAATGTTTTGTTTTATTAAAACATTAACTATTTACCCATTTACAAAATTAACCTTACAAAAAAACATATAAAATACATAAATATAAGGCCATTAATGTCTTTTATGCATCCACTAACTAAATATTGGCACAATTTCCTCATAAGGCCTCCTTATTAAAAAGCCATCTCAAATGGACACTTTTACAAATATCACGCTAGTCTTGCATTTAATGCAATTTAATCCTTTTATCAGATTAAGGACACAGACAGGATAAATTAACTTACGAAATTTTTAGCACATGCTTAATCACATATTAAAGGCACAGAAAATAATATTAAAATATTTCACTGACTCAGATTTGTGCTCCTAAAACCACTGTTCCGACTAGGGTCTAAACCGAACTGTTACAATTCTCCCCCTTAAGGATTTTCGTCCCCAAAAATCTTACCGTCAAATAGGTTTAGATATTGTTGTCTCATAGAATCTTCAGGCTCCCACGTAGCCTCTTCTACTCTGTGTTGATGCCACAATACTTTAACTAATGAAATACTTTTGTTATTTCTCAACTCTTTTACTTCACGAGCTAGAATACGAAAATGTTCTTCCTCGTATGTCATATCAGATCGAATTTCTATCTCAGATAAGGTAATCACATGTGATGGATCAAATCGGTATCTACGGAGCATCGAAACATGAAATACATTTCTTTTCAAGCTCAGATGGCAACAACAATTTGTATGCAACAGGTCCAACACGCTCGATGATTTCATACGGTCCGATGAAACTCAGACTCAATTTGCCTTTATGTCCAAATCGGAGTACTTTCTTCCATGGAGACACTTTCAGAAACACTTTGTCACCGATCTCAAATTCAATCTCTTTTCGTTTCAAATTCGCATAAGACTTCTGACGATCAGACGCTACTTTCAAACTATCTCGGATCACTTTCACTTTTTGTTTAGTATCTTTTAAGAAATCAACCCCGTGTAACTTATTTTCACTAGGCTCGATCCAATACAGAGGTGTTCAACATTTACATCTGTACAAAGCTTCATAAGATTCCATTGTAATGCTTGACTGAAAATTATTGTTATATGCAAATTCAATCAATGGCAGGTATTGTTCCCACGCTCCATCAAACTTAAGAATGCAACATCTCAACATGTCCTCAATTTGAATAATTCGTACAGACTGACCATCCATTTTCGGGTGAAAAGTTCTACTAAAATGTAATTTCTTACCTAAAGCTTCTTGCAATTTCTTCCAAACCTTAAAGTAAACCTCGTATCTCTATCAGATACAATAGACAACGGTACCCCGTGAAACCTCACAAAATCATAAATATAAAGCTCAGTTAATCTATCAAGTGAATAATCAGATCTCACTGGAATAAAATGTGCAGATTTCGTTAACAGATCAAATACAACTCAAATCATATCTTTCTTTCTTGGAGTCAAAGATAAACTAGAAACAAAGTCCATTGTTAGTCTATCCCATTTCCACTCAGGAATCATAATCGATTGTAGCAACCCAGACGAAACTTGATGTTTAGCTTTAACTTGCTAACAGACTAAACATTTCAAAATAAAATAAAAAATGTCTCGTTTCATACCGGACCACCAATAGTGTTACTTCATATCATGATACGTTTTAGTGCCTCCTAGATGAACAAAAAGGCGACTATTATATGCTTCATTTAAAATCAATTGAATCAACTTTGGGTTTCTTGGAATACATATTCAATCTTGAAATCTCAAGCAATCATCATTATCAATTCGAAGTTCAGAATCAGAGTTCGGATCACACTGAGCTCGTTTCGCTATTGTTTCATCATCAACTTTTTAAGCATCACATATTTGCTGTGAAAACAATAGTTTTGCTTTCAATTTAGCTATCATGGAACTATCGTCAGACATATATAATTGAGCATTCATAGCACGTAATGCAAATAATGATTTCCTACTCAGTGCATCAGCAACTACATTTGCTTTACCCGGATGATAATCTATTACAAGTTCATAATCTTTCAATAACTCTAACCATCTTCTCTGTCGTAAATTTAAATCTTTTTGGGTCATAAGATATTTCAAACTTTTATGATCCGTAAACACATGACATTTTTCCCCGAACAGATAATGTCGCCAAATTTTTAATGCGAAGACAATCACAGTTAGCTCAAGGTCGTGTGTCGAATAGTTTTTTCATGCGGCTTCAATTGTCTCGAAGCATAAGCTATTACTTTGCCTTCTTGCATCAAAACACATCCCAGACCATTTAACGAAGCATCACTGTATATCATGAATTCTTTACTAGATTCTGGCTGTACTAGAATTGGAGCTTCAGTCAAAAGGGCTTTCAACTGATTAAAACTTCACTGACATTTATCGGACCATTCAAACCTTACATCTTTCTAAAGTAATCTAGTCAACAGAATTTCTATCATTGAAAAGCCTTTTACAAATCGACGGTAATAACCAGCAAGTCCCAAAAAACTACAGACTTTAAATACATTCTTCGGAGGTTTCCAATCTAGAATAGTAGAAATCTTGCTCGGATCAACTCGTATTCCAGAGGCTGATACTATATGTCCCAGAAAACTAAATTCATACAACCAGAATTCACATTTACTAAATTTCACATACAATTGCTTTTCTCTCAGAGTTTGCAACACAATTCTCAAATGTTTAGCATGTTTAATTTCATCCCATGAATAAATCAAAATGTCTTCAATGAATACAATAACAAATCGATCTAGGTACGATCTAAAAATTTTGTTCATCAGATCCATAAAATAGCGAGCATTTGTTAGTTCGAAAGGCATAACTAAAAACTCATAGTGCCCATACCTCGTTCTGAAATCCATTTTCGAAATGTCTGAGTCTTTTACCCTCAATTGAAAGTAACCCGATCTCAGATCTATCTTTGAAAACACAGTGGCTCCTTTTAGCTGATCAAACAAATCGCCAATCCTGAGCAACGAATATTTATTCTTTGTGGTCACTTTGTTCAACTGACGATAATCAATGCACTTCTCATCATGCCATCTTTCTTTTTCACAAATAGAACGGGAGCACCCCAAGGTGAGAAACTCGGTCTAGCGAACCCTCTGTCAATCAACTCTTGCAGTTGTAACTTTAACTCTTTCAACTCTGTTGGTGTCATTCTATACGAGCTATCGAAATAGGTGTAGTACCAGGCAACAGATCAATACCAAATTCAACCTCACATATCAGAGGTAATCTCGATAATTCTTCAAGAAATATATCAGAAAACTCACAACCAACTGGCACTGATTCAACTTTCTTTTCAGATACTTTGGAATCAATTACATAAACAAAATAGGCTTCATAACCCTTTTCATATAACTCTGAGCTTTCAATACAGATATCATAGTAGGCAATCCATTCAAATCATTAGACTCAACCCTAACTATTTCATTATTCGGACATCTCAAATCAATAATCTTTCTTTTACAGTTCACAACAGCATCATGTAATGTCAACTAGTCCATACCCCGAATGATATCAAACTAATCAAATGACAAAAGCATCAAATCAGCAGGGAAATAGATATCTCGAAACATTAACATGCAATTCTTGCATACTTTGTCAACCAGGACACTTTTACCTAAGGGGTTCGATGCTTTTATAACAAACTCAGTAGACTCTACAGGAAAAGTCTTACTGGATACTAAATTCATGCATATAGTGCAATGACAGAAGTATCATAAAGTGTAAATATACCCGTTATAACATCGGGAGATGAAGCTTCCTCACGAGCTCAGATGACATACGCTCTAACAGGCGCTCTAGCTTCAGATCTTGTGGCAGTGTTTCTCGTAAACCTTTGACTACCACTTACGTTTCTTGCATTTTGGGAAGGTCTACCTCTCGTTGGGACGTTATCGGATCTCAGATTATGAGTAGTCTCTTGTTCAACAGACTCTGGGCAATCACGAATGAAATGATCTAATGATCCACATCTAAAACAAGCCCAATCTGTAATATCTGAGATTTATGGCTTATGCATTTTGCTTAAGTATGTGTGAAAGCATGTTTATGTGCTTCAATTGTGTGGCATGAATTTTGGAAACTTTAAAGTGTAGTAAATGCCTTAGAAATTATTTGATTTTTTTTTATTTAAAAAAGGAAGCTAAACCTAAAAGGCCTTAAGAAAATTAGTAGGGGAAATAAGACACTAAATTGGGCTTGTTTAAGTGGCTTGGAGGTGCACTTAGGGCCTTAGTAAGTGACGCCACAAGCATGGGTGCAAGGCCTAGGTTTGAGTCACAAGGGAAGCAAATAAAAGTTTTATTTTGCTACAAGGAGGAGAGGTGTTGGACGGAATGGGGCAATCGAGTGGAGGTGTATAGATTAAGTTAAATTTCCTTTTAAAATTCGGCCAAGATAAGGGATAAATGATGGATTAATTTTTTTTATTAACCTTAAATGAGGTGATAAGAAAAAAGGTAGAATTTGAGAGGAGGATGAGTGTTGGCCGGCCAAGGGATTCCTTGGTGACCAATTTCAGTCATAGCCGAATTGCTAAAGGGAGGTTTAGAGGTTCTTTTCGGTTTATCTTTCTTTCTCTAGTAGTGGTGTCGAAATTGCCTTTGTAAGAGTGTCCATCTTTTTCTTTCCTCCTTATTCTCTCTTGCCAAAATTTAGCCCCTCTCTTCACTCTTCTCTCAACTTTTCTTCCATTGTTAAAATCGAATATCCCTCTCAAAGTCCTATGATTGCCAATTCTTCTTAAGCCTCACACTTCTTCTTTCTTTTCTTGTGATCCTTAAAGCCAAAATACTCTTTGATAGCCGAATCATCCTAGTGTTCATCAAAAGCCGAAACTTGTCGATTCCTATCTAAGTCCACATAGCCGAATCTCTGTGGATTCAACAAGGAGCAGTCGACTATAGTATTAAGGGCAAGATCCATCGTGATTTGATCTTCAATCTTTTTCTTCTAGCCGAAAGCTAAGGACTAGTCCCATTAATATTTTAGTTTATTTGCCGAAAGTTGGAAGGTGAATTTCGGGATTTCCATAGTAGCCGGCTTCTAAGGAAACCATTCGGGATTTCAGATCTAAGGTAAGTAAGGTATAAGATTAGGCCGAAGGCCATTCATTTGAATGTTAGAATTGGATCTAACATATATCCTGTAGGATTTCGACATCTTCTTAGCCAAGAGACTACTTTCGAAATCTAAAATCGCAAGGTGAGTGACTATGTATATTCGGCCAAGGTCATATTGGTGTTTTAGATCTATTTCTTACTTCGTTTAAAAAGTCGAAACTAACTAGTTCAATGGTTCAGAATCTAGCCGATTGTAATAAGAGTTATCACAAGGTTTTCGGGATTTGATTAGTAGTCAAATCGACATCCAGGAACTAAGGATCTAGGATGCTAGATCGGGTTTTCGAGATTTTCAGTAAACTTGCTAAGTAAATCAGGTGTGTACCCCATACTAAGCCTTAATTAATTTACGGATACTAAGAATATGTTAAGATGTGGCTAAGAGTATCTAGCAATGGTACAAATTAGTCAGGTACGTTTACCCACTCCTACTATGAGTATGATATGATCTATGATGGCATATATGTCAATAGTGATAAGAATGTGAAATAAGGTATGATATTGCATGATTTGTTTGACATGGGGCATATGGGTGATATGTAAAGGGGAAGTGAATTGGTGGTTTTATTACCCAATATCTGAATGTGGTGACTTATGTCACGTAATTTGAATGTGGTGACTTATGTCACGAAATCTGAATGTGGTGACTTATGTCACAAAATAATTATCTGGTGGCTATGCCATAAATTTTTATAAGGGCGATGAGCACGTCGACTGCAGTGATTGCCTTCGATGGTGTATAGCGGATGGAGGGTCGACTTAGTAGTCCCCACGGTGTGATGGTTGGTACGGGTGATGTGTAGCGGATGGTTATCTAGGCTTGGGTTCGGGTTTGCATCATGGTATATATGTGTTTATTATGTATGATTTGATATGCCTGAATTTAATTGAGACTTGTATTGGTTGTACACATTGAGTCTATTTGACTCACCCCTTGAGGGATTATTTTTAAGGTGACACTCAGTAGATGGACCGGGTCGGCAGGAGCTCAGTGGTCGCCATGCCTAACTCAGGGACAGTTTATTTTTATTAGTTTATTTTTTTATTTATTTAAGTTTTGAATTATTTCGGGTTTTATTTGATGTAATAAGAACATAAGTATTAAATTGTCTATGCATGCATATAAACATTAATTGTTTTGACACCTAATCAACACGAGTTTTAATTTTGAACCCAACCCAACTGTTTTCAAAAACACACAAGTTTTTGGAGAAGCCCAAATAAGATTCGAATGGTTTTTCTCTATAAGCATGCCAGATCCGGTCAGGGCTTGTGGGCCGAGTTTGGGGTGTTTTATTTTGGTATCAGAGCTCAGTTCAAAACTCGGCCTTGAGGGCTTTTGGGGCCCAAAATGTTTCTTTCTTTTGAAATTGGGTTTTATAAGAAATTGAGCGGGTTTTCGAGCATGGCACTTGAGTCTCCGGTCGAAGTCCACCAGGTAGGTACTCCTAATTCTTCTGTGATTTGTATGTAGGAAGATATAGGGACGTAGATTAGCGGACTAGAAATTAAACCCTAGGATTAGTCTACTTCAACATCAACTTACATAAAACTTAAAGTCAACCAAAACAAACCTGTGTCTAAGTCGCCGAGTTAGGTGTGGCAACCATCGTGCGCATGTCTAGGATTGGTTTCAGTGGGAGCTTGGTATTTAAGCAGTCCTAGTGACTCACCTCCTACCCACTCGAATCCTACCTGGTGCGTAGTGATGGTTCACCCTAACCAAGAGGACTCAGCCACAAGCTAAACCCAATAACTAAAACCCGAAATGGACTAGCCATATTTTTATAAAAACCCTAGTCTTAAAATCACCAAATGACCCCTTTGATGTGTAGGAAAACTATTTTGAAAAAAAATTCTAAAATATTCTCGATTTACTAAAATGAGCTAAATACCCCAGGTTAAAAAAATTACTAAAATACCCTTGGTTCATAAAATTTCCATACTACCCACAGTTTTTATCAAAATTCTCTTACCTTACAAATATCCAAAAACCATATTTTTACAAAATATTAAGATACTACGATTTGGAAAATTTACTTAAATTACCCCGATTTGCAAAATGACCAAATTACCCTAACCCGAGTAAATGACCAAAATACCTCAAGAAGGAAAATTACCAAAGTACCTCAAATTAGAAACCTTTAAAAATACCCTTGTTTTGAAAAGTCACCAAGAACCATATTTCACGAAAAAATTACCAAAATGACTATGGCTTGTAAAATTACAAAATACCCCAGTGTATAAAATTACCATTTAACCCACGAAATTTTTCCAAGAAGTATTTTAATTTTGTAAAATATCAACAATCTCTATTTTGCAACATTTTCAAATACCTTAATTTGGAAAAATTACCAAAATACCCCTATAGGATAAAATTATGAAAATACCCACGGTAGTGGAAAACAACAAACAAAGACAACTACAACATTTCTCTGTAATGAACACAAGTTCATGTATGTGATTGAATGAATGATCCAAATCAGATGTGAATGAATTCGAAAGAACTACCCCTTAAAAACTATTGAACATAAGACTGTACGTGATAAATCAGTGGAACAAAACTAATCTATAAAATTCTTTAATTAGATAAACGCAAATTGGAAGTATGAATTCAAGGGGGCGTGGCCGTAACGTGCGAGGCCGTGGTAGAGGCCGAATGACTGTGTTGAAACCTATTAGATCGAGTCAATGATCTAATAATGAAATGCCACCACCACCACCAGCCGCTGATGTGGAATATCAAGATCAGACGGGGGACGCAGTGTCACAAGTGATGCTGCGAGTCTTGGAAAAGGTGGTCGGGCGGTGGAGGCATGGGAGCTCAGAAGTCGGTACTGAGTGACTTGAGCCAACGGAGCCGAGGTGTTCCGTGGTGTATCTGTGTGGCACCCAGATCACCGAGTATTTGTTGGAGGCGACTGAGCGGATTATGGATGAGCTCGATTTAATCGCCGAGGAAAAACTAAAAGGTTGGTTTATGCTCAATGGTGGCTCACGGGGATGGTGTTACAGCTGAGGAACTCACTTGGGATTATGCTAAGGCGGCATACCAGAAGAAGTATGTTGGTACTCATTACATCGATGCACAGAGGAAGGCATTTTTGGGGCTGGTTCAAGGGAACAAGTCTGTGACGGAGTACGAAGCTGAATTCCTAAGGCTGAGCCGTTATGCTCGAGGCATAGTGTCAACTAAGCATGAGCGGTGTGTCCGGTTTGAGGACGGCTGAGGGATGATTTGAGACTGTTGATAGCTCCACAAGAAGAAACAGAGTTTTTGTGTGTTGGTGGAGAAGGCTAAGGTAGTCGAGGGTATCAAAGATTCTGTAAGGCAGAACACCGATCGAAATAGGCAGAAAAGAGGCTTTGGATCTTCAGGGTCTTCTAAGAATGAGCAAAAGAGGCCTAGAGTTGATGGGCCGTGAGGTCAGCAGGCTGCTACTGGAGGGTAGTATCGTACTTGTGCCCAATATGGGAAGAAGCATTTAGGAGAGTGTTGGAATAAGACGGGAGGATGCTTCAAGTGTGGGTCCAAGGACCACATGATTAAGGATTGTCCTGTGAGAACCAAAGGGGGACGACCAGTAAGTCAAGGTCCTAATCAGGCTGGAAGAGGTGGATGACCTCGGTGGCCGTGGTTCAATGGTAGAAGAAACGGTGCTGGTAGAGGATGGGAACATCGGGCCGAGGTGTTGGTAACACGGAGGCCAGGCAGCCGGGTTTAGTGTATGCAGTTCATCGGAGGGAGGACAGAGACGCACCGGATGTCATAATCGGTACATTCTTTATATTTGGCAAGCCTTATGTTGCTTTGATTGATGTGGGCTCGACCCATTCTTATGTTGCATGTAGAGCAATTGAAACTCTAGGAATAGCCTCTGAACTATCTAGTAGAGAGATGACTGTAGTAAGCCCACTAGGTCAAACCGTAGTAGTGAACAAGATATTTCAGAGTGTGCCTTTGGAGCTTTAGGGAGCGGTATTTCTTGCCGACTTAATGGAATTACCCTTCGGGGAATTTGATCTTATTCTTGGTATGGACTGGCTAGTGGAGCATCGGGTTGTATTGGATTATGCAGTCAAACGAATGGAGTTAAAGACCCGAAGGATGAGGTGATAGTTATGATAGGAGAAAGAAGGAACTAGTTGTCTAACGCAGTTTCTACTTTGAAGGCTGATAAGATGGTACGGAAAGGGTGCAAGGCATTTTTGGCCTTCATTAGTGCGTTGGATGCGAAAAAAGGGGGAGTTAGTGGAGTTAGAACCGTAAGGGAGTTTGTGGATGTTTTTTCGGAAGAGTTACCTGGAATACCCCCAAATAGGGAAGTAGAGTTCAGAATTGACTTCTGTCTGATGCACAGACTCCCGTGTCAATTGCCCGCATGTAATGGCACCAAAGGAGTTGGTTGAGCTCAAGGCTTAGATCTAAGAATTACTAGACCGTGGGTTTATTTGACCTAGTGTGTCTCCATGGAGAGCACCAGTCTGATTTGTGAAGAAGAAGGACGAAATTATGCGCATGTGCATAGATTATCGTCAGTTGAATAAGCTGACCATCAAGAACAAGTATCCATTGCCAAGGATAGACGACTTGTTCGATCAGCTTAAGGGGGCCGCAGTATTCTCAAAGATAGATCTAAGGTCTGGATATCATCAGTTTAAAGTGAAGGAGGTTGATATCCATAAGACGGCTTTTCGCACAAGGTACGGGCATTATGAGTTCTTAGTAATGCCGTTCGGATTGACAAATGCCCCAGCCGTGTTTATGGACATGATAAATCGGGTTTTCCAACCCTATCTGGACCGATTTGTTGTTATGTTCATAGACGACATCTTGGTGTATTCAAGGTCGAGGAAGAACACAATGAGCACCTCCGAGTTGTGTTGCAAGTGTTGAGGAGAAGAGCTTCACGCCAAATTCAGCAAGTGTGAATTTTGGCTTAAAGAGGTTACGCTTTTATGACATGTGGTATCTATCAAGGAATAAGGGTGGATCCTCAAAGATTGAGGCGCTTTTGGATTGGAAACCCCTAAGTCTATGGTGGAAGTTCGAGTTTCTTAGGATTAGCGAGCTATTACCAAAGGTTCGTGGAAGGGTTCTCGCCAATAGCCGCCTCTCGACAAAGTTGTTGAGAAAGGAAGTGCCTTTCAGATGGACCGATAAGCAACATGAGAGCTTTGAGAAGCTTAAGAGGTCTTGACCAAGCTCCGCTTTGATTCACTGAGGAGGGGAAGGATTTTGTAGTGTCTTGTGATGCTTCCCATACAGGATTGGGAGGTGTCCTTATGCAAGATGGGAAAGTAGTTGCTTATGCATCTCGACAGCTAAGGCCACACGAGGTTAACTACCCAACACATGACTTGGAATTGGCGGCAGTGGTCTTTGCTCTTAAAGTATGGGGGCACTATCTTTATGAAGAGAAGTCAGTGATCTACACAGACCACAAAAGCCTTAAGTATCTACTGACTCAAAAGGAGTTAAACCTGAGACAACGAAGGTGGGTGGAATTATTGAAGGACTACGACTGTTCTATAGAGTATCACCCAGGCAAGGCGAATGTGGTGGCAGATGCCCTAAGTCAGAAGGTAGTGATGGATTTGAGGGCGATGTTAGCACATCTGAGCTTATATGACGATGGAAGTCTGCTGGTAGAATTGCAAGTCAAACGGACATGGTTGAATGAGGTGAAGGAAAGTCAGTTAATGGATGAAGATCTAAGTGTTAAGTTGCGATAAGCGCAGAATGGAGAGTTAGAGGTTATGGTGTTAATGAAGAGGGAGTATTGTACTTCAAGGGTAAGGTCTGTATGCCGAAGGACGAGGAGCTTAGGTAAAGAATTCTTTGGGAATCGCATAGTAGCCCTTTATGCTATGCATCCCAGAGGTAGTAAATTGTACAGAGATCTAAGGGAACAGTTTTGGTGGCCTAGTCTTAAGCGGGAAGTTACCGAATATGTTTGCAAGTGTTTGACGTGTCAGCAAGTTAAGGTTGAACATCAAGTTCCATCAGGATTGCTTCAGCCAATACAAATTCCGCGGTGGAAGTGGGAGAGAATTACCATGGACTTCGTTAGTGGGCTTCCCCTTACGCCTACTAAGAAGGACTCAGTATGGGTGATAGTGGATCGGCTAATGAAGTCCGCGCATTTTATTCCAGTACGGGTTGACTATTCTCTACAAAAGCTAGCAAGATTGTATGTAGCGGAGATTGTAAGGTTGCACGGAGTGCCGGTGTCGATTATCTCGGATAGGGATCCAAGGTTTACATCTCGATTTTGAAAAGCTCTACATCAGGCTTTAGGCACCAGATTGGACTTCAGTACGGCTTTTCATCCATAGTCAGACGGTCAATCTGAGTGAGTAATACAAGTGTTGGAGGATATGCTAAGAGGCTGTGTGATAGACTTCAGAGGAAGTTGGGAAGAATATTTGCCTTTAGCATAATTTGCTTACAACAAGCTATCGCCAAGATAAAATGGCGTCTGCCAAGATGGATGGATGAGTGTCGCATTATGGGAACGCCGATTTTGGGTCCAAAATTGTGGCGTAATCCGAGGAGAAGGTTAAGATAATTCGGGCACGGTTGAAGGAGGCGTCTGATATGCAAAAGTCATGTGCAGATCTCAAACGAAAGGAGATCGAATTTGCTGTGGGAGATCAAGTGTTTCTCAAAGTTTCGCCTTGGAAGAAGGTGGTGAGATTTGGAAAAAAAAAAGGGAAACTAAGTCCAAGGTTCATAGGACCTTATCGGGTATTAAAGCGAATTGGACCGGTGCCATACCAGTTGGAGTTACCTTCAAAATTGAAGCAGATGCACGACGTATTTCATGTTTCCATGCTACGACGATACCGATTAGATCCATCTCATGTAGTTCCAATTGTAGAGGTGGAGCTGAGACCAGATCTGTCTTATAAGGAAGAGCCAATTCAGATTCTGGAACGAGATGTGAAAGTGCTTCAGAAGAAGTCGGTCCCTTTGGTCAAGGTGTTGTGGCGTAACCATGGATCGAAGGAAGCTTATTGGGAGCTAGAAGAAGCAATGCAACAGCAGTATCCCCACCTATTCTAGCCAGGTAATTTTGAGGTTGAAATTATTTTAAGGGGGTAGAACTGTAATATCCGGGATTTATGGCCTATGCATTTTTGCTTAAGTATGTGTGAAAGCATGTTTATGTGTTCTGAATTGTGTGGCATGAATTTTGGAAACTTTAAAGTGTAGTAAATGCCTTAGAATTTATTCAATTTTTTTATTTAAAAGAGGAAGCTAAACCTAAAAGGCCTTAAGAAAATTAGTAGGGGAAATAAGACACTAAATTGGGCTTGTTTAAGTGGCTTGGAGGCGCCACTTAGGGCCTTAGTAAGTGACGCCACAAGCATGGGTGCAAGGCCTAGGTTCAAGTCACAAGGAAGCAAATAAAAGTTTTATTTTGCTACAAGGAGGAGAGGTGTTGGATGGCAATGGGGCACTGAGTGGAGGTGTGTAGATTAAGTTAAATTTCCTTATAAAATTCGGCCAAGATAAGGGATAAATGATGGATTAATATTTTTTATTAATCTTAAATGAGGTGATAAGAAAAAAGGTGGAATTTGAGAGGAGGATGAGTGTTGGCCGGCCAAAGGATTCCTTGGTGACCAATTTCAGTCATAGCCAAATTGCTAAAGGGAGGTTTAGAGGTTCTTTTCGGTTTATCTTTCTTTCTCTAGTAGTGGTGCCAAAATTGCCTTTGTAGGAGTGTCCATCTTTTTCTTTCTTCCTTAGTCTCTCTTGCCAAAATTTAGCCCCTCTCTTCACTCTTCTCTCAACTTTTCTTCCATTGTTAAAACCGAATATCCCTCTCAAAGTCCTATGATTGCCAATTCTTCTTAAGCCTCACACTTCTTCTTTCTTTTCTTGTGATCCTTAAAGCCAAAATACTCTTTGATAATTTGAATCATCCTAGTGTTCATCAAAAGTCAAACTTGTCGATTCCTATCTAAGTCCACATAGCCAATCTCGTGGGTTCAACAAGGAGCAATGACTACGATATAAAGGTAAGATCCATTGTGATTTGATCTTCAATCTTTTTCTTCTAGCCGAAAGCTAAGGACTAATCCCATTAATATTTTAGTTTGTTTGCCAAAAGTTGGAAGGTGAATTTTGGGATTTCCATAGTAGCCGACTTCTAAGGAAACCATTCGGGATTTCGGATCTAAGGTAAGAAAGGTATAAGATTAGGCTGAAGGCCATTCATTTGAATATTAGAATTGGATCTAACATATATCCTGTAGGATTTCGACATCTTCTTAGCCAAGAGACTACTTTCGGGATCTAAAATCGCAAGGTGAGTGACTATGTATATTCGGCCAATGTCATATAGGTGTTTTAGATCTATTTCTTACTTCATTTAAAAAGTTGAAACTAACTAGTTCAGTGGTTCAACATCTAGCCGATTGCAAGAAGAGTTATCACAAGGTTTTCGAATTTGATTAGTAGTGAAATCGGCATCCAGAACTAAGGATCTAGGACGCTAGATCGGGTTTTCAGGATTTTCAGTAAACTTGTCAAGTAAATCAGGTGTGTACCCCACACTAAGCCTTAATTAATTTGCGGCTATGTTTTGATAAATATGTTACTAAGAATATGTTAAGATGTGGCTAAGAGTATCTTGCAATGGTACAAAGTACTGTGCACGCTTACCTACTCCTACTATGAGTATGATATGATCTATGATGGCACATATGTCAATAGTGATAAGAATGTGAAATAAGACATGATATTGCATGATTTGTTTGACATGGGGCATATGGGTGATATGTAAAGGGGAAGTGAATTGGTGGTTTTATACGTCAATATCTAAATGTGGTGACTTATGTCACGTAATTTGAATGTGGTGACTTATGTCACGAAATCTGAATGTGGTGACTTATGTCACAAAATAATTATGTGGTGGCTATGTGACGAATTTTTATAAGGGCAATGAGCACGTCGACTGCAGTGACTGCCTTTGATGGTGTGTAGCGGATGAAGGGTCGACTTAGTAGTCCCCATGGTGTGATGGTTGGTACGAGTGATGTGTAGCGGATAGTTATCTAGGCTTGGGTTCGGGTTTGCATCATGGTATATATGTGTTTATTATGTATGATTTGATATGCTTGAATTTAATTGAGACTTGTATTGGTTGTACACATTGAGTCTATTTGACTCACCCCTTGTGGGATTATTTTTCAGGTGACACTCAGTAGATGGACCAGGTCGGCATGAGCTAAGTGGTGGCCATGCATAACTCAGGGACTGTTTATTTTTATTAGTTTATTTTTTTATTTATTTAAGTTTTGAATTATTTCGGGTTTTATTTGATGTAATAAGGCCATAAGTATTAAATTGTCTATGCATGCATTTAAACTACTTAGTATGATACGACATTTATCGATTTGAAGTTAAAGTTAATTTTTCTTAAATATAAACATTAATTGTTTTGACACTTAATCAACACGGGTTTTAATTTTGAACCCAACCCAAATCAACTATTTTCAAAAACACACAAGTTTTTGGCGAAGCCCAAATAAGATTCCAATGGTTTTTCTGTAGAAGCATGCCAGATCCGGTCAGGGCTTGTGGGCCTGGTTTGGGGTGTTTCACGATCATTCAATCTACAACTTCTCGGATTCCCTTTTCCATAATGCTTACATTCAGGTTTCTCGGATTGAACATTTCCAACACTTGCTATTGAAGTTGCTAGAGTTTTGGAGCTTATTTGTGATCTAGCTCGATCTCTATTCGAATGTCCCACATAAACCTTTGAACGGCTATGCTCATCTCGAATTTCTTCGAAGCAGAGTGAAATAATTTACTCGAAAATCTTTTTCTCACCTCTCTAGCTTCAGACTCAGCTTTTCTTTTGTATTTCTCGAGTGCCTCAACTTTTCACGCTCGATCAACAAGCACAACAAACTCTTTTATCTCTAAAATCCTAACTAACAAGCGGATATCTTCATTAAGGCTGTCTTCAAATCTTTTGCACATTATTGCCTCAGTGGATACACATTCACGAATATACTGACTCGGTCTCACGAACTCTCGTTCATATTCCGTAACAGTCATACAGCCCTGATTCAGTCCAAAAATTCCTTTCATTTTTGATCAATGAATTTCTCACTGTTATATTTCTTTCAAAACTCAGACTGGAAGAAATCCCAAGTGACCGTTCCTTTAGAACCATAGAAATCAAAGTCTTCCACCACTGGAATGCTGCATCTCGTAGCAGTGAAACAACACATTTAATACTTTCTTTCGGAGTCAAGGACATCTTATCAAATACCTGGATAGTTTTTTCTAACCAAAAATCGGCTTTTTTGGCATCATCATCACTGGTAGCCCTCAACTCTTTAGCCCCATACTTACGGATTTTGTCAACTAGAGGCTTGTTCAACAGATTCAGATTCATAGTCGAAGGCATAGCAGATGTCTGAGGGGGATTAAGTGGGAGCGGAGGTTGTGAAATAGCCGGATTGTTTCTCATAAATTGAGTGGACCATTCACTCATCATCTGGAAGAAAGCTTATTTAGCTTCTCCCTCTTGACCACTCATAGTCGGTCTCAATTCAAGGGCGCCGTCCCTTGCGCGGGAGCAAGCGCATTACTTTTTATGCCGTCAGCTACGATTCTTTTGGGATCCATTACTATACAAAAAATCACATTTTATACGTCAAAATCATCACACTATCACAGTTCAGATATATGGCATGTATAGCTAGATGTTTACATGCTACGCTATTCTGAGAATCGACTAAACCGTGGCTCTAATACCAATCAAATGTAACACCCCTAACCCGTATCCATCACCGGGTTAGGTTTAAAGGTGTTACCGAATAGATTGGAAACTTTTATAGACATTTCATATTACAGTTCATCAATAACAATCAAAGTGTCCCTTTTATAGGTCAACAAGGCCTTAATCATGCTTTAGAGTAGGGTCGAGACTAGACTGAACGCATATAAGATTTCTCAGAAATTTAAAAACTTTTCTAAGTTACTAAGGTCACACGCCCTTGTGGGCAAGCCGTGTGCCTTCCACGGCTATCAGACACACCCATGTGTCTTGGCCGTGACGAAACAGAGCTTGTATACTGACTTATCCAAATGGCCAGTAGACACACCCGTGTGCCACGACCGTGTACACTTAGGCTAGCTACTGACTTACTCATACGGCTACCAGGCACGCCCGTATACCATGGCCGTGTACACTTAGGCTAGCTAGTGACTTATACCCACGGCCACTAGGCACGCCCGTATGCCACGACCGTGTAGGCAAAATAGACCACTTGCAAGGTCAAACTGTCACCTACACTAGAGTCATCTATCCGAACTACACACCAATTCATTTCATGCACAATTAACATCCAAAGATAAGTCAAACTAAACAACCAATATTAACATACAATCTCCTTTCTAATCATACCATTTCACCTACTAATTTGCATAATCAATTCTCATATAAAACCAAACATGAGTCATTCACATTTTCCTTTCATATAACCATTTCTTTGATCAAACATACTAACTCATAATGCATTCATATGTTTACCAATAACTTGACCTTTTCGTTAACTAACAAGTCATACCAAATCAAGCATCATATATCATAATCACTCATGCATATCATCAATATTTATCTAGCCACATCTCATGGCTATTTATACATATTTCAACCATAATCCAAAACAATTAGCCTATACATGCCATATTTAGCTATATACACATTTCAAAAGTACCAAAATGAGTTTAAGTAGTGTGATGATGATCCTCGATGGTCCCGAGCCTTCAGTAGCTTTGACGATCTATAAAACAGAGCAAACACACACAGAGAGTAAGCTTTCAAAAGCTTAGTAAGCCATATACAAATAAACTTAGCATAAAATACTCATAATCATATTAATACAATGTCATTTATAGTTCTCAAAACATATCCATCACATATTCTTTGACTTACATGCATAGCCATATCTTACCACATTCTTCAACTCAAGTATCTCTTACAAACATAACTCATTCAAGCATATCTTCACAATTTATATCATCATTCCATTACACATAATCATCTTAGTAAGTACATATAGATACTTACCTTTCATACACTCTTAGTGTACATATCAAACGTACCTGATACAGATATACAGATCATAGAGTTGTTCATATCTAGGATTTGCTCGTTGAACTGTTCGGAATCTAATAGGATAAACAGAGTTCTCGAATTAGTCGTACAATGCCAATGTCCCAGACATGGTCTTACATGTAATCAGATATCAGTGCCACTGTCCCAGATAGGGTATTACAAGAATCATTATGATGCCAATGTCCCAGACATGGTCTTACATGTAATTCTCATATCGATGCCAACGTCCCAGACATGGTCTTACACGTAATTCTCATATCAATGCCAACGTCCCATACGTGATTGTACACGAAATCTCAAATAAATGCCAATGTCTTGGACGTGGTATTACATGATATCACATAACAGACACCTATGTCATGACATAGACTACCTTATCTATTCCTGGGTTCAAACGGGACTTCCCGGACATTGTCATTATGTCGATTCTATCTCAAAAATCCATGTATACATCACCTCATATACATTCATCATTATCAATAATCATAAGAACATACGTAATTCAATACAAATACATTTATTTGTATATTGACTTACCTCAGATTCGGATATTCGTTCGAACTCGGTTATTCTACTACCTTCGCTTTCATGCTATCTAAGTTCATTTTCTTCGGTTCTTGATCTAAACATATTCAAATTTAACCCTTTCATTCATCAACTTATTCAATTCAATCCAAAACATACATTTAGGGCTATTTGCAATTTAACCCTCATATTTTGACATTTTATCAATTTAGTCCATTTTTCACAAAACATCAAATATACAAAATCACCATATATCCATGCTTAGCCGAATGCTCATGTATCTCATATAAGTCCAAACATTTCATCAAATTCACAATTTAATCCCCAAAATACTATTTTCACAATTTAGCCCTAATTAGCTAAATTCATCAAAAATTCAAGAACAAAACATGTTCATTTAACTCATTTATTTCATTTAACACCTAAACTCCTCACAAAGCTCACCATTTCATCAATGGCACATCTCATAAACATTATCAATTCTTCAAATTATAACATGGGCTTGATAGTAGACTAAGCATTAATATCAAAAGCATAAAAATCATCAAAAACCAAAGTTAAAACATACCTTAATTTGAGCTTAGATATGGCCAAATATAACAAAGCAAATCCCTTTCTTTTCTTACAACAATTCGGTGAAATATGAATGGAAATGGCCACTTTAATGTTTTGTTTTATTAAAACATTAACTATTTACCCATTTACAAAATTAACCTTACAAACAAACATATAAAATACATAAATATGATGCCATTAATGTCTTTTATGCATCCACTAACTAAATATTGGCATAGTTGCCTCATAAGGCCTCCTAATTAAAAAGCCATCTCAAATGGACACTTTTACAAATATCAAGCTAGTTTTTCATTTAATGCAATTTAATCCTTTTATTAGATTAAGCACACAGAAGGATATATTAACTTACGAAATTTTTAACACATACTTAATCACATATTAAAGGAACAGAAAATAATATTAAAATATTTCACTGACTCGAATCGTGGTCCCAAAACCACTGTTCCTACTAGGGTCTAAACTGGACTGTTATAATTCTCCCCCTTACAGATTTTCGTCCCCGATAATCTCACCGTCAAATAGGTTCGTGTAACAGCTCGATTTAGGGGCTAATCAGAACAATGGTTTTGAGACCACTAAACCGATGTCAAGGAAAATTATTTTGATGTTATTTTATGTATTGTAGCATAATTATAAGGCTATATGAAAATCTTGGTACATTAATTTGAGAGATAGCATGCTTAATTGTGGAAAAGGATTAAATCGCATTAAGTACGAAAGTTCTATTTTATATGGTATAGGAACCTAATATGTAACACCCCAAACCCGCCCAGACGCTATGGCCAGATCTAGCATGTCACATCAAAAGGAAGTTAAAAAGCTAAGCGTTTGTTAAAAAAGTTGCATCTCTTTTTGAAACTCCGAGTTTCGTTGTTTGTTTTCAAAACATGATTTGCTTAATGTCTATTTTTGTAAAGTTGCCATTATTTTTTTTTGAAAAAATTATTTTTGTTGTGAAAATCAAACTTGAATAGTTGCGAAAATGTGATATTTTGTAAAGCGATTTTTAACATTTTAAGAAAGGCCAGTATTTAAACATTTAGTAATTTAATAATAGCCGAAATTAAAGTTTAAAAGGAAAAATAAATCCAATGGCCTTATTACAAAATATTAACCCCAAAGTAAAAAATCTTAAAATAAAATAAAAATTGGATTTACTAAGTTTCGTGAGACATAACTCCGATGTATGGCCACCACCGAGTCCTCCGTAGCTCCAAATCCTCTATCGCTGGGGATTACCTGCAAGGTTAAATGAAAGGGGTGAGTTACGAGAACTCAGTGTATAATCCCTTAAACGGTCACTAACTAGGCCTGAGCCCTTGCAACATCAATTTGGGCCTAAGCCCTATAATCATGATAATGCAACCAATAAAATGCAGCCCAACCCAATCCAGCCAATCACACCCCGGTACCAACCAATCGTCACCTGTGGGGATCAAGTCAACCCACCCCGCCAAACACACCAATATTGCAGACAAGCCGCTAGTATATATATACGGCTCTTAAGCCTTCGATAGCGGTATTGTAATTGGCACAGAGCCATCAATAACTGTATTACGCTTGTCACATAGCCATCAGTGACGATAATATAATCGGCACATAGCCTTGGGTAAATATGATCAACAAAGAGTCATCGATATCTACTAGGCACATAGCCACGAGTAAATACGATTGGCACGAAGCCATAATCAAGATGGCACAGAGCCAAGCTCTCCAATAATGCAGCCAAGCTGCTAATAACGGTATATGTGGCTGAGCCACCAAAATAATATGTGGCATAGACACTAAAATGGTATGTGGCAGAGTCACCGGGCTACACTTCCTCCAAACATCAAACCCAACCCATACAACATGATAAAAATGCAATGTATCAAACGTATAAACAGTATAAACAAAATCATATACATGATATTCAACCACAATTGGGGGTATAACGATAATTTACCCTCTAAGGGTATTTCGATAATTTACCCTCCAACGGTATTTCAATAACTCTACTCATAACTAATCGATGTGTGCAGTGCATCTCGAACATACTCAATCATACAATTAACACATACAACCCTAGTACTACCTCAAGGGTGCAACGGTCATTTTGTTGTTTAGGGGTAAATTGGTAATTTCACCCTTTGAGGGTATTTCGATAATTTCATAAATCGGGGGTCTTTTAGTAATTTCATAAATCAGAGGTGTATCGATAATTTTGCAATCCAAAGCATTCTAAACAAAGATAACGATGTGAATTAGCCTAGGGCCCAAATAGGCCCACACATTAGTTTGGCCCATTTAACCTAAATCTAGCCACAGATATGAGATTCAAATAGACTAGTCCAATATCTACTACACAATCATATAATTTATTCATATGAGCCCATGGGCCCATTGGGTCCACTTGGCCCCTACAGTATCAACCCAAGAAAATACTCATGGTGGCCTCAACTATCACGTCGAAGCTCTCACATGTGCGCTCGCACGCTCGTATGGCTACCATCATTGTATGACCGGTATTTCAGCATTTGCAGCTCTATAGCTAGAGTAGTGCGAAATATACACCTGATAGGAGTCTAAAGCTCACCCGCGCTCCGAATTCTCTTATGCCTAAACGCCAACCAAGGTATGTTTACTCTCCTCATAGATGGCTCTATTTAAAGCCAGCTTCTCACTTTCCCTCATGTTAGCTTTTGTGGGATCCCTCCTTCAGCAGAGTTTAAATCCAACACAAACTCTGGCCGTCCCAACTTAGCAAAATAAAATCCTCCAATTTGCCATCTGCGGGATTCGAACCCCTTCCCTCCATGCTCTCCACTTGACGCCAAAACACCTTACCACATGGCCAACTTGTGTCTAAAATCATGCGCAACTAAATATAATTCTATGGGCCGAAGTCTAAGTTCACTTAAAAAAATAAATCAAAATGTAATGCAAGCGCCAAGACTTGAACCTTGGATCCCTTGCTTCCTTGTGCAGCGTCACTCCCTTGTCTCTTATGTGGCGCCATTTGCCACTAGACCACAAGTCCTTTTTGTGCCATTCTTCTCCACATTTTTTTCTTAAAGCCTACTTACTAACTCCTAGGGTTTTATTCACCTAAAGCCAAAATTTTCCTAAAGCTCAAGTTTGAACCCAAGACTTCATAGAAGCCTCCTAGCCTTCCAAAATCACTCACTTAATAGGTCCAACTTGCATTAGGGTCGTTCTCTTGTTCTCAAAAATTTTAAACGCTCCCATGGCCAAGGCCCAATATGTCCAATTCTACTAGGCCCTAATTCGGGGCATTACAAATCTACCCCCTTAAAGAAATTTCATCCTCAAAATTTCTAACTATCTAACAATCGTTTAACACAGGCTACCCTACCACATTGTTGCTGCGCACTCTCATTCCAATAACACTACAACACTTCTAACTTAATCTTGAAACCTCTTACACAAAATCAGCCATCTAACCACAGAAACCAAAAAGATATTTATCACACATGCATACAATTTCTATATTCAAACATCACATCCAAACAAAACGCACACATGATAAATACAAAATATACAATCATTTCAGCATAAAACAAAGTATAAGTGTCAAGAAACTTACGAATTTGGTGCCAGAGACTCGGTGTACCATACTTTTAATAATACTATCATTTTTCTAAACCATAATTTATTCAATTTTGGAAAAATTTTCAAACCCATTCCACAGTTGAGTTTTGCAACCGGGCTCTAATACAATTAAATGTAACACCCCAAACCCGACCCAGACGCTATGGTTGGATCTAGCATGTCATATCAAAAGGAATTGGAAAAGCTAAGCGTTTGATAAAAATGTTGCATCTCTTTTTGAAACTCCGAGTTTCGTTGTTTGTTTTCAAAACACGATTTGCTTAATGTCTGTTTTTGTAAAGTTGCCATTATTTAAAAAAAACTATTTTTGTTGTGAAAATCGAACTTGAATAGTTGCGAAAACGTGATATTTTGTAAAATGGTTTTTAACATTTTAAGAAAATATAGTATTTAAACATTTAGCAATTTAATAATCACCGAAATTAAAGTTTAAAAGGAAAAATAAATCCAATGGCCTTATTACAAAATATTAACCCAAAAGTAAATAATCTTAAAATAAAATAAAAACTGGATTTACTAAGTTTCATGAGAAATAACTCCGATGTATGGCCACCATTGAGTCCTCTGCAACTCTAAATCCTCTATCGCTAGGGATTACCTGCAAGGTTAAGGGAAAGGGGGTGAGTTACGAGAACTCAGTGTATAATCCCCTAAACGGTCACTAACTGCGCCTGAGCCCTTACAGCATCAATCTGGGCCTAAGCCCTCTAATCATGATAATGCAACCAATAAAATGCAACCCAACCCAATCCAGCTAATCATACCCCCGTACCAACCAACCGTCACCTATGGGGATCAAGTCAACCCACCCCGCCAAACACACCAATATTGCAGACAAGCTGCTAATATATATATACGGCTCTTAAGCCTTCAATAGCGGTATTATAATTGGAACAGAGCCATCAATAATTGTATTACGCTTGGCACATAGCCATCAGCAACGATAATATAATCAGCACACAGCCTTGGGTAAATATGATTGACACAGAGTCATCAATATCTACTAGGCACATAACCACGGGTAAATACTATTGGCACGAAGCCATAATCAAGATAGGCACAGAGCCAAGCTCTCCAATAATGCAGCCAAGCTGCTAATAACGGTATATGTGGCTGAGCCACCAAAATAATATGTGGATAGCCACTAAAGTGGTATGTGGCAGAGCCACCGGGCTACACTTCCTCCAAACATCAAACCCAACCCATGCAACATGATATAAATGCAATGTATCAAACGTATAAATAGTATAAACAAAATCACATACATGATATTCAACCACAATCGGGGGTATAACAATAATTTACCCTCTAGAGGTATTTCGATAATTTACCCTTCAGGGGTATTTTGGTAATTCTACTCATAACTAGTCCATGTATGCAGTGCATCTCAAGCATAATCAATCATACAATTAACACATACAACTCTAGTACTACCCCAAGGATGCAACGATTATTTTGTCATTTAGGGGTAAAACGATAATTTCACCCTTTGAGGGTATTTCAGTAATTTCATAAACTGGGGGTATTTCAATAATTTTGTAAATCAGGGTATATCGGTAATTTTACAATCCAAAGCATTGTAAACAATGATAACAATGCAAATGGGCCTAGGGTCCACTATCGGCCCAAATGGGCCCATAATGTCGTTTGGCCCATTTAGCCCAAATCTAGCCACAGATATGAGATTCACAGAGACTGGTCCAATATCTACTACACAATCATACAATTTATTCACATGGGCCCATGGGCCCATTAGGTCTACTTGGCCCCTACGGTATCGACCCAAAAAATACTCATGGTGGCCTCAACTATCGCGTCGAAGCTCCCACACATGTGCTCACACGCTCGTGTGGCTACCATTTTCCTGTGAACAGCATTTTGACATTTGCCGCTCTATAGCTAGAGTAGTGCGAAATACACACTTGATAGGAGTCTGAAGTTCATCCACGCTCCGAATGCTCCTACGCCCAAATGCCAACCAAGGTATGTTTACTCTCCTCATAGATGGCTCTATTTAAAGCCAGCTTCTCACCTTCCATCCTGCTAGCTTTCCAATGTGGGATCCCTCCTTCAGCAGAGTTTAAATCTAACACAAACTCTGGCGATCCCAACTTAGCAAAATAAAAGCCTGCAATTTGCCATCTGCAGGATTTGAACCCCTTCCCTCCATGATCTCCACTTGATTCCACAACCACCCTACAACATCGTCAACTTATGTCTAAAATCATGGCAACTAAATATAAGTCTATGGGCCAAAGTCTAAGTTCACTTAAAAAAATAAATCAAATTGATATTCAAGTGCCAAGACTTGAACCTTGGACCCTTGCTTCCTTGTGTGGCGTCACTCCCCTGTCTCCTATGTGGCACCATTTTCCACTAGACCACAAGTCCTTTTTGTGCCATTTTTCTCCACATTTTACTCTTAAAGCCTCCTTATTAACTCTTAGGGTTTTATTCACCTAAAACCAAATTTTTCCTAAAGCTCAAGTTTGAACCCGAGACTTCATAGAAGCCCCCTAGCCTTCTAAAATCACTCACCTAATAGGTTCAACGTGCATTAGGGTCGTTCTCTTGTTCTAAAAAATTTTAAACGCTCCCATGGCCAAGGCCTAATAGGCCCAATTGTACTAGGCCCAAATTTGGGGCATTACATAATAGCTGTAAAATATAATTTAGAGGTATTTAAAGTGCAATTAAGCCATTTATCTAGTGATGGTCAGCCATATAGGATCTAGGGAGACAAGATTTTAATGTTAGTCAAAATTTGATGGATATTAGGTGATAAATATGAATAAAATAAGATGAATAAAGATGTTATCATCTTTTCACTATTCAATCACCTTCATCCACCAAAATTTTGAAGAGAAAACAAGGGTTTTGAAGCTCAAACTTTCAGCCAACATATTCCTTAGAAAGTAAGTGATTTTTGAAGTTTTCTTTATGATTTTTGTGTTTTTAGAGTCCCCAAAGCTTAAGCTAGCTAATGAGGGGACCAATTTGCAATATGGTTGAGAGTCTAGGGACTTGCCATGAAAGAGTTTATGTTGTTAGCTAAGTTTTTATGGAAGAAAATGAATGATAGGAAGATGAGAAACAACTTTTGTTAAAGGTGTTAGCATGAAAACACCTAAATAGGACTAAAATGCAAAGAATGAATTTGTGTCATAAATGCATGAAATGGTTGGAATGGTGAGTAGTTTTAAGAGATATAAATGTTCATCTAGGTTTGTTTATTGATAAAATATGTTGAAAAATGATTTACGATCTTAGGGGTAGAATCGTAATTTTGCCATAGTTAAGGGCAAAATGGTCATTTTTACCTAAATATAGATTTTGATGCATTATGATCATTAAATGATCTAAATGAATGAATCTTATTATTATAGATCAAGAAGAATGCAGAATTAACCTTGATCGAGGAAAAGATAAGGTTACGGAGTAAACCGCAATTCAATACGTTTTGCACCGAGGTAAGTTTATATATAAACGATGCATTATATATATATATACATTGTTGTTGCTAACTAGTGCATGGCACAATTGAGAACATGTATGATTCAAGTGGGTAGACCGTGGTAGTTATTGAATAACTCTAGTGTGAATGATGGAATGGATATGTAAATGTGTTATATCAATTTTTGATGGTGGGCTAAGTGCGATACCACCTTAATACTTAATTACGATGGGCTATGTGTGATACCATCATTTATTTACTAATTGGTGGGCTATGTGTGATACCACCGTAACTAACCTCCTTGGTGGGCTATGTGCGATACCACCCTAATAAAGATTGATGGTGGGCTAAGTGCAAAACCACCGAGTAATTCAATTATGAGTAGTTGATTGAAAGATTGTGATGCATTGTATTTTGTGACATTATGGTACTAAGTACAGGGAAGCATGCTAATAAATGTATACATTAAGCTTGTGATATGGTTTGGATGTGGATATGGAAGAAATGAGTAAGCATGATTATGAATATGGAATGCTTCTTGTTTAGTATGTTATGCTATTCATTGTTTATCACATACTATAATGCTAATGGTTTACATGTAATCTTACTAAGTTTAAAGCTTACTCCCCCTTTCTTTTTCCCTTGTTTTATAGAGCTTAAGAGTCGAGCTGGGATACGTCGATAACCAGAAGATCCCTCACACTATCAGCTCACCTCGGTATATCTAGACTTAGTGATTTTATATATGGCATGTATAGGGGCTAGATTAGTTAGATTATTTTGTTATTTTGGCCAAACGTGTGTTGGCCCCTTATTAAGGTAACTATTTTGTATATTGCCATGGTTGATGGCTCACCTTGTCAAGTATGAAAATATGAAGTTACTCATGAAAGTTCATGTTACAAATTACGATTTGTTTATTGATATATTGAATTGATTCATGTGATGCGAACTAGATGGGTACAAAGAGCTTGGCAAATAGCCTCGTTCTTGTCCACATGGGTAGGCACACGGGCTTGTGTCTAGGCCGTGTGTGACACACAATCATTCCATGGGAGTGTACCCAGGTCATGTGAAGTCTGCACTTAGGATTTAGAATTTGAATCGCCACACGGTGTAAGCACACAGGCGTGAGACCAACCATTTGGATTAATCAGAGACAACCACGTTGCATCAAACACGGTATGTATATAGGCCGTGTGAACAAGTCAGAATGCCAAGGATTGGCACATGGGCCAGGGCCACAGACGTGTCCAAGCCGTGCAAAATCAGTCAGTGTCGACCATCGATAAAAGGCACGGGCATGTCTTAAGGGCACACGGGTGTGTCCATGACCAACACGGGCATGTGACCCCTGTTTAGGTGAAAATTTTCTAAGTGTTCATAAAGTTCTGGTTTGGTCTCGCAACATCCCGAGTGGGTGTAAAGGGTCTCGTTGACCCATGATAGGGATGTTATGATGGTGAATTAAAAATTTTAAATTGGAGAACATTTTTATAGCCTAAAGTGGAATGATCAGGCAAGTCAAGTCCGGTAATGCCTCATGCCCGATTCTAACAGAGAACCCGAGTAAGGGGTGCTATAGTTCGGATATTATTGTCTCATAGAATCTTTAGGCTCCCACGTAGCCTCTTGTACTCCATGTCGATGCCACAATACTTTAACTAACGGAATTCTTTTGTCATTTCTAGACTCTTTTACTTCATGAGCTAGAATACGGATCGGTTCTTCCCCTTATGTCATATCAAATTAGATTATAATCTCAGACGGGGTAATCACATGTGATGGATGTAATAGCCCGATTTATGGGCTAGTCAAAATAGTGATCTCGGTATCACTATTTTGAGATCACAAAATTATCTTCATGATATATATAATGAGATAGGGCATGATAGCATATGAACATTAAAATTTTGGAATTTTGGTATTTTAATTTTAACACTTTCGTGTTTAATTTATGAAAAAGGACTAAATCGCATAATGTGCGAAGGTCCCATTCTATATGCTAAAAGTACCAAATGGCTATGGATTGTTAAATGGGGTATTTAAAAGGCAATTTAGCCTTTGAAAGAGGCTTAGCCGGCCATAAGAGAGCCTGGGAGACAAAATTGTCAATTAGTGTCAAAGTTAGTAGTAGTAGGTGGACTAATTTGACTTTAATAATAGAATAAGGAGAGAAAAGTTATCATATTTTTCTCCTATCATCTTCCACCAAAAATTTTCAGCAAATAAGGGGTAGAAACCTTCAAAAATTTCAGCAAACTCTCATCCATTCAAGTAAGTATTCTAGTGAACTTTTCTTGAAAATAATTGTACTTTTGAGATCCCTAAAGCTTAAGCATTCAAATGGGGGACTATAGTGCAATGTTGTGAAAGGCTTAGAGTTTTACCATGAGAGCTACTTTAGTTGTTTGTTGCATTTTTAAGGAAGAACTTGAGTCTTAGTTGTTAGATGAACAACTTTTAAAAGGGGTGTTAGCATGAGGACACTAAATAGGACCTTAATGAAAAGGTTATGAACTTGGTAGTAAGTTTGTGAAATATTGACTGTTGATGATAGTTTCAAGAGCACTAAATGTTTACCTAGGCTTGTTGGAGATAAAAATGTGATTAGAATTAATTTTCGAGCCTAGGGGCAAAATGGTTATTTTGCCAAAATCTAGGGGGTAAAATGGTAATTTTTCCTAAGTAGGATTATTGAGATGCTTATATTAATAAAATGATTAAAATTAGCTAATTTTCTATTATAGAGGAAGAGGAGACGAGAATTCACCTCAATCGTGGAAAGGATAAAGTCGTGGACTAAACCGAAGAACTAACTCATTTTGAAAATGAGGTATGTTGTATGTGAATTTAATATAATATTTTATCAGCATAAGTGAGAATGCTTAATGTTTTATTGATGCATGATACTTCAATGAATTGAGAAACTTATGTGAATGTGATATCAAAGTCCTAATGGACCAGGACCATGTTTGGAACATGGCATCGGCGTTGATATGTGTGCCAGTGTAAGACCATGTTTGGAACATGGCATCAAGGTTGATATGTGTGCCACTGTAAGTCCATGTTTGGAACATGGCATCAGTGTTGATATGTGTGCCAGTGTAAGACCATGTTTGGAACATGGCATCGGCATTGATACGTGTGCTAGTGTAAGACCATGTTTGGAACATGGCATCGGTACCTAGAGGAGACTTCATGCAAGACCACCTAGAGAGTGTGGCAATGGCTTTATACTTATCGTAGTGATTATAAAAGCATGTATTTGATTATTCCCAACATATGGTGGGATGAACAAATGAATTTAAAAGTAGAGATGCGAATGAAAACAAGTGTTAAGGAGTGGGTCATGAGAAATTAACTCTATATGTGTTACAGTAAATGCTAGATATGGAAAATTGTAAGTAAAGATTATCGAGAAGTCTTAGATTGTATACGAATAATTAATGTTATGGATGAATTATTCTTTTATGAAGATTACGATTTCTAATTATTTCCATGCAACTTACTAAGCTTATTGCTTACCCCTTTTCCATTGCTCTTCTTTCTTATAGTATTGCCAAGATAACTCGAAGATCATAAACGCAGGGGTTCAGAAATCACACTATCAGCAACACTTTGGTATAACAATTTTAGACTTGTTTTGAATATGACATGTATATGACTAGGGTGTTTTGTCAAGTTGTAATTGTTAGTTAAAGATTTGGTGGTAAATCATTTTGTAATGGGTTCTTGATTCAGGAAAATGTTTGGCAAACTCTTCTTTTTGCAATAAAGATGATATTAATGAGGTGTATGCCTCTTTTCATTATTCTTTTGTATTGACTATTTGACTGGCCAGAATTGTCTATGTATGTAGGTTTATTGAGGTCAATGTAGTATGTATTATTATTTATGAAAAATGTATTAGATTGATCCTGATTTTAGGGTGGCAAATGGCTTGGTAAATAGCCCCTAAGTGCCAGCACGGTTGGACACACGGGCGTGTGTCAAGGCCGTGTTAACCCTGCACCTTAGTATTATTATTCAGAAAAGGCCACAGGTAAATACCACGGCCGTGTGTGTATACCGTGTAATGCACACGGTTTGGACATGGGTGTGTACCCAGACCATGTTAATTTAGTCAGTATATCAAGGGTTAGCACATGGTCTAAGCCCGCAGGCGTGTCATGGCCGTGTGAAATTAGTCAGTAACTTTCCACGGTTGGAAGACATGGGTGTGCTTAAGGGTACACGGGCGTGTTCCGAGTCACACGGGCATGTGAACCCTGCTTCAAAAAAATGAGTTATTTGATTTAATTCTGAAAGTTTTCTGACATGAGTTAAAGGCCTCGTAGGCCCTTGTTATATATGTTGACTAAGAAAAGAAAGTTTTTAAGTCAAAACAAAATTTTGTATCCCGTAAGTACACGTTTCAGTGAGGTCAACATAGTAATGTCTCGTATCTAGACCTAGTATCGGTCTTGAGTGTGGGGTGTTACATTTAGTGATATTAGAGCTACGGTTTAGTCGATTCTAAGACTAACGTAGTGTGAGTATGAGTGTAGCTATACATGCCATATGTAAGGGTGTCTGAGTAATGATAGTGTGATGACTCCTGACGTATAAAATTGTGTTTTATGTCCCACTCAAGGGACCATGCAAGTTAATAGTAGACCCGAGACTTTGGATCAGGGAGATGAGGCTCGAGAAGCTTTTCTCCACTTGATGAGCAATTGGTATCCTGAGTATACCCGAGAAAATCCCAACGCTCACCCCTCCGCCCCCACTTATACCTCAACCCGCTCTAGTAGCCCCTCAAGTGGTTAAGGTGGTGAGAAGAGAAAGGCCTTCAATGGATAAGATCCAGAAACTGGGAACCAAGGAATTTTGGGAAAATAAGGATGATGACCTAGAGAAAGCAGAATTTTGGCTCAAGAATACCATTCGGGTATTCAATGAGTTATCCTGCACGTCCGAAGAGTGTTTAAAGTATGCGATGTCTCTCCTAAGAGATTCAGCCTATCAATGGTGGAATATCTTGGTGTCCGTGATGCCAAGGGAGAGAGTTAGTTGGGAATTCTTCTAAGAGGAATACCGAAAGAAATACATCAGCCAGAGGTTCATCGACCACAAAAGAAATGAGTTCCTAGAATTGAAGCAAGGCCGTATGTCAGTGACCAACTATGAACGGGAGTTCGTAAGGCTTAGCAAGTATGCAAGAGAGTGCGTGTCTATTGAGGCCATCATGTGCAAGAGATTTGAGGATGGATTGAACGAAGATATCCGCCTATATGTGGGAGTTCTCGAATTAAATGAGTTTATAGTGTTGGTGGATATAGCCTGTAAAGCCGATGAGTTGGCTAAAGAGAAGAGAAGAGTTGAGTACGAGTCTCGTGACTCGAGGAAGAGACAACTAAACTAGTCTCACCAATCCTCATTTATCAAAGGATTTCACTACTCGATCAGTCGCTTCAACGGGGTTTTCAAACCGAAGTAAAGGCAAGCAGTTTTCAGGATCGAAAGGGCAAACCATATCAATTGCTAGTATGGGCAACGTTTGATCAAATAGACAAGAATGTTCCCAGTGTGGCAGATGCCATTTTGGTGAGTGTCGGGCTAATGATAAAGCTTGTTTCAGATGTGGGTCCTTAGACCACTTTATCAGAGATTGACCCGAGGTGGACTAGAAAGAAAAGCTTCAGAGTGCAAGATCGAGAAGTTTTGCTAAAGGAAGACCCTTGAGAAACCCGGGAATTGAGATGGGAAGTAGGAATCCTTCTAAAGAACAAGCTGCTAGAGTCGAGGGTAGAGCACCAGCGAGGACATATGCCATTCGTGCTTGTGAAAAAGCATCTTCCCCCGATGTAATCACGGGTATCTTTTCTCTTCTTAATACTCGTGTTATAGCTTTAATTGATCTGGAATCTACCCACTCATACATATGCATGAAATTAGTCTCTAGCATGGGCATGCCTATAGAGTCTACTCAGTTCATTATAAGAGTGTCAAATCCCCTAGGCAAGTGTGTGTTGGTTGATAGAGTTTGCAAAGGGTGCCCTTTGATGATTAAGGGTCATTGCTTTCTGATTAATCTTATGTTATTACCATTTGACGAGTTTGACGTCATTCTTGGGATGGACTGGTTAGTTACCCATGGAGTAATTGTGATTTGTGGGAAGAAGCAGTTTGAGTTGAGAGATGAAAATGGTAATTTTATTTGTATTGAATCAGATAAGCTAGATGGGTCACCAACTGTGATATCAACCATGTCAGCTCAGAGATACCTAAGGAAGGGGTATGAGGCTTATCTTGCCTTCGTGCTGAACACTAAAGAAATCAGATCAAAAATTGAGTTAGTACCCATAGTATGTGAATACCTAGATGTTTTTCCAGAAGAGTTGCCATGACTACCTCCAGAGAGAGAGATTGAATTCAAAATTGATCTAGTTTCGGGTACTGCCCCTATTTCTATTACTCCGTATAGAATGGCTCCAAATGAACTAAAAGAGCTAAAAGCACAGTTGCAAGAATTAACGGATAAGGGTTTCGTGAAGCTGAGTTTTTCTCCATGGGGCGCCCCATTCTATTCGTGAAGAAGAAAGACGAATCCATGAGACTATGTATAGATTATCGACAACTCAATAAGGCGATTGTGAAGAATAAGTACCCGTTACCGAGGATCGACGATCTATTTGACCAATTGAAGGGAGCTACAGTATTTTCTAAGATAAATCTAAGGTCAAGGTATTATCAGTTGAGAGTCAAGGACTCGGACATATCAAAAACCACGTTTAGGACTAGGTACGGCCACTATGAGTTTGTGGTCATGCCTTTTGGACTAACTAATGCCTTTTCGACCATATTTGGATAGATTTGTTGTGGTCTTCATCAATGACATATTGATATACTCTCAAGATGAGAATGATCATGCAGAACATTTGACTATGGTTCTACAAGTTTTGAGAGAAAAACAATTGTATGCCAAACTGAGTAAGATTGAATTTTGGCTTAAGGAAGTGGGATTTTTAGGGCATATTGTCTCGAGAGATGGGATAAGAGTCGACCCGAGTAAAATTTCAGCAATTGTTAAGTGGGAACCGTCAAGAATGTAACTAAAGTAAGGAGTTTTCTAGGCCAAGCTGCTATTACAAATGTTTTGTCAAGGGGTTTTCCATGATAGCCACGCCAATGACAAGACTTCTGCAGAAAGATGTGAAATTTGTTTAGATAGAAAAATGTCAACAGAGTTTCGAGAAATTGAAGACACTATTGACTGAGGCTCCTATTTTGGTGCAACCTGAGTTGGGAGGAGAATTCATAGTTTATTATGACGCATCCTTGAACGGTTTAGGCTGTGTACTCATGCAAGAGGGTAAAGTGATTGAATATGCCTCTAGGTAGTTGAAGCCGTATGAAAAGAACTACCCGACTCATGATTTAGAGTTGGCCGCAATCGTGTTTGCATTAAAAATTTGGAGGCATCATTTATACGGTGAAAAGTGTCGGGTTTTTACTGACCACAAAAGACTAAAATATTTGATGACTCAGAAGGAACTAGATTTGAGGAAACAAAGATGGTTAGAATTAATTAAAGATTATGAGCTATTAATTAACTACCATCCGGGAAAGGCAAATGTAGTCGCCAACGCTTTGAGCCGAAAATCATTGTTTGCACTAAAAGCTATGAACACCCAGATGACCTTGATAGAGGATGGATCCATATTAGTCAAGTTGAAGGCTAAACCATTACTCCTTCAAGAGATTTGCGAAGCTCAGAAGGATGATAGCAGTTTGCAAGCCAAAAGAATTTTATGTGAGTCGAGCGTTGAGTCAGACTTTCGAATAAATCCTTATGGATGTCTAACATTTCGAGATAGGGTCTGTGTACCCAAGAATGATGAGCTTATTCACAAAATTTTGAAAGAAGCACATAACGGATGTTTGAATGTGCATCCAGGTAGTACAAAGATGTACCAAGATTTGAAGAAATGGTACTGGTTGCGAGGTATGAAGAAAGATATTTTTGAATTTGTATCAAAATGCCTGATTTGTCAACAAGTGAATGCCGAACATCAAGTACCTTCGGGTTTACTTTAGCCTATTATGGTTCCTGAATGGAAGTGGAACCGTATTACTATGGATTTCGTGGCGGGTTTACTGTTGACTCCCAAGAAGAAAGATGGAGTATGGGTAGTAGTCGATAGACTCACTAAGTTGGCCCAGTTTATCCAGTACGAGTCGACTACTCACTCGATAAATTGGCAGACTTGTACATGTCTGAGATAGTAAGACTTCATGATATACCTTTGTCAATCATTTCAAATAGAGATCCGAGATTCATGTCACGGTTTTGGAAAAAGCTACAAGAAGCTTTGGGCATAAAATTGAGTTTCAGTACTGCCTTTCATCCCCAAACCGATGGGCAGTCAAAGAGAACAGTTCAGATACTAGAAGACATGCTTAAATGTTGTGTTTTAGAATTCCACGGTAGTTAGGAGAAATACTTGCCATTGGTGGAATTCCCCTACAACAATAGTTTTCAGTCAAGTTTGAATATGGCGCCTTATGAGGCATTGTATGGACGTAAGTGTCGAATGCCTTTGTATTGGTCAGAACTCAAAGAAAAATAGACACACGGGGTTGATTTTGTTAAGGAAACTGAAGAGAAAGTAGAAGTGATTCGTAACTGTCTAAAAGCCACCTCAGATAGACAGAAGTCCTATTCATATTTAAAGAGGAAAGAGATAGAATATGAAGTGGGTGATAAAGTGTTCTTGAAAGTATCACCTTGGAGGAAAGTCCTCAAATTTGGTCGGAAGGGCAAATTGAGTCCGCGCTTTATTGGACTTTATGAAGTTACCGAAAGGATAGGACCGATAGCTTATCGCTAACTTTTCTGCTTGAGTTAGAGAAGATTCATGATGTCTTCCATGTGTCTATGTTACACCGATACCGTTCAGACCCTTCACATGTTATAGAACCAACAGAGGTAGAGATACAACCAAATTTGACTTATGGTGAAGAACCGGTTAAAATATTGGCCCGTGAAATCAAGCAGTTAAGAACTAAAAGCATAGCCCTAGTGAAAGTCCTATGGAAAAGGCACGAAATAGAAGAGGCTACATGGGAGTCCGAGAAAATGATGAGAAATCAATACCCTAATCTTTTCACCGGTAAGATTTTTGAGGACAAAAATCCTTAAGGGGGAGAATTATAATAGCCCGATTTAAGGGCTAGTCAAAATAGTGATCTCGGGATCACTATTTCAAGATCGAAGAAATTATCTTCATGATATATATTATGAGATAGAGCATGATAGCATATGAGCAATAAAATTTTGGTATTTTAATTTTAACGTTTTCGTGTTTAATTTGCAAAAAGGACTAAATCACATAATGTACTAAAGTCCCATTCTATATGCTAAGAGTACCAAATGGCTAGGGATTGTTAAATGGGGGTATTTAAAAGGCAATTTAGCCTTTGAAAGAGGCTTACCCGGCCATAAGAGAGCATGGGAGACAAAATTGTCAATTAGTGTCAAAGTTAGTAGTAGTAGGTGGACTAATTTGACTTTAAATAATAAAATAAGGAGAGAAAAATTATCATCTTTTTCTCCTATCATCTTCCACCGAAAATTTGCAGCAAATAAGGGGTAGAAACCTTCAAAAATTTTAGCAAACTCTCATCCATTCAAGTAAGTGTTCTAGAGAACTTTTCTTGAAAATAATTGTACTTTTGAGATCCCTAATGCTTAAGCATTCAAATGAGGGGACTATAGTGCAATGTTGTGAAAGGTTTAGAGTTTTGCCATGAGAGCTATTTTAGTTTTTTTTTTTGGCATTTTTAAGGAAGAACTTGAGTCTTAGTTGTTAGATGACCAACTTTTAAAAGGGGTGTTAGCATGAGGACACTAAATAGGACCTTAATGAAAAGGTTATGAACTTGGTAGTAAGTATGTAAAATATTGATTGTTGATGATAGCTTTAAGGGCATTAATGTTTGCCTAGGCTTGTTGAAGATAAAAATGTGATTAGAATTAATTTCTGAGCCTAGGGGCAAAATGGTCATTTTAACAAAATCTAGGGGTAAAATGGTAATTTTGCCTAAGTAGGATTATTGAGATGCTTATATTAATAAAATGATTAAAATGAGCTAATTTGCTATTATAGAGCAAGAGGAGATGAGAATTCACCTCAATCGTGGAAAGGATAAAGTCGTGGACTAAACCGAAGAACTAACTCATTTTGAAAACGAGGTAAGTTGTATGTGAATTTAATGCAATATTTTATCAGCATAAGTGAGAATGCTTAATGTCTTATTGATGCGTGATACTTCAATGAATTGAGAAACTTATGTGAATGTGATATCGAAGTCCTAATGGACCAGGACCATGTTTGGAACATGGCATAAGCGTTGATATGTGTATAGTGTAAGACCATGTTTGGAACATGGCATCGGCGTTGATATGTGTGCCAGTGTAAGACCATTTTGGAACATGGCATCGACATTAATATGTGTGCCAGTGTAAGATATTGTTTGGAACATGGCATCGGCGTTGATATGTGTGCTAGTGTAAGACCATGTTTGGAACATGGCATCGACGTTTATACGTATGCCAGTGTAAGACCATGTTTGGAACATGGCATCGGTACCTAGAGGAGACTTCATGTAAGACCATCTAGAGAGCATGACAATGGCTTTATACTTATCATAGTGATTATAAAAGCATGTATTTGATTATTCCCAGTGTATGGTGGGATGAACAAATGAATTTAAAAGTAGAGATGCGAATGAAAACAAGTGTTAAGGAATGGGTCATGAGAAATTGACTCTATATGTGTTACAGTAAATGTTAGATATGGACAGTTGTAAGTAAGGATTATCGAGAAGTCTTAGATTGTATATGATTAATTAATGTTATGGATGAATTATTCTTTTATTAAGATTATGATTTCTAATTATTTCTGTGCAACTTACTAAGCTTATTGCTTACCCCTTTTTCATTGCCCTTCTTTCTTATAGTATTGCCAAGATAACTCAAAGATCGTAGACGCAGGGGTTCAGAAATCACCCTATCAACAACACTTTGGTATAACAATTTTAGACTTGTTTTGAATATGGCATGTATAGGACTAGGGTGCTTTGTCAAGTTGTAATTGTTAGTTAAAGTGTTGGTGGTAAATCATTTTGTAATGGGTTCTTGATTCAGGCAAATGTTTGGCAAACTCTTCTTTTTGCAATAAAGATGATATTAATAAGGTGTGTGCCCCATTTAATTATTCTTTTGTATTGACTATTTGACTGGCCAGAATTGTCTATGTATGTAGGTTTATTGAGGTCAATGTAGTATGTATTATTATTTATGAAAAATGTATTGATTGATCCTGATTTCAAGGTGACAAATGGCTTGGTAAATGTTCCCTATGTGCCATCACAGCTTGGACACATGGCGTGTGTCAAGGCCGTGTTAACCTCGCACCTCAAGATAATATTCGAATAGGCCATAGGTAAATCCACGGCCATGCATGTATACACACGGTTTGGACCCTGCACCGTGTTAATTTAGTCAAGATATCAAGGGTTAGCACACTGCCTAAGCCCACGGCATGTCATGGCCAAATGTCATTCCACGGTTGGAAGACATGGGCGTGCGGGGTACACGGCAAGTTTGGTCACATGTGTGAACCATGTTCAAAAAAATGAGTTATTTGATTTAATTCTGAAAGTTTTCTGACATGAGTTAAAGGCCTCGTAGGCCCTTGTTATATATGTTGACTAAGAAAAGAAAGTTTTTAAGTCAGAACAAAATTTTATATCCCGTAAGTACATGTTTTAGTGTGGTCAAGCATAGTAATGTCTCGTATCCAGACCTAGTATCGGTCTTGGGTGTGAGGTGTTACAACGGATCAGATCGGTATCTACAGAGCATCGAAACATGGAATACATTGTCTATCTTTTCAAGCTCATATGGAAACAACAATGTGTACGCAACAGGTCTAACACGCACGATGATTTCATACTGTCCAATGAACCTCAGACTCAATTTGTCTTTACGTCCAGATCGGAGTACTTTCTTCCACGGAGACACTTTCAGAAACACTTTGTCACCGATCTCAAATTCAATCTCTTTTCATTTCAAATTCGCATAAGACTTCTGACGATCAGGTTCTACTTTCAAACTATCTCGGATCACTTTCACTTTTTGTTCAGTATCTTTTAATAAATCAACCCCGTGTAACTTATTTTCATTGAGCTCGGTCTAATACAGAGGTGTTTGACATTTACGTCTGTACAAAGCTTCATAAGGTGCCATTTTAATGCTTGACTGAAAACTGTTGTTATATGTAAATTCAATCAATGGCAGGTACTGTTCCCACGTACCATCAAACTCAAGAATGCAGCATCTCAACATTTTCTCAAGAATCTGAATAATTCGTTTAGACTGACCATCCGTTTGCGGGTGGAAAGTTGTATTGAAATATAATTTCGTGCCTAAAGATTCTTGCAATTTCTTCCAGAACCTTGAAGTAAACCTCAGATCACTATCATATACAATAGACAACGGTACCCCGTGCAACCTCACAATATCAGAAATATAAAGTTCAGCTAATCTATGAAGTGAGTAACTAGATCTCACCGAATAAAATGGGCAGATTTTGTCAATCTATCAACTACAACCCAAATCATATCTTTCTTTCTTGGAGTCCAAGGCAAACTAGAAACAAATTCCATCGTTACTCTATCCCATTTCCACTCATGAATCATAATCGGTTGTAGCAACCCAAACGAACTTGATGTTCAGCTTTAACTTGCTGATAGACTAAACATTTCGAAACAAAATCATAAATGTGTCGTTTCATACTGGACCACCAATAGTGTTGCTTCAAATCATGATACATTTTAGAGCTTCCCGAATGAACAGATAGGCAACTATTATGTGCTTCGTTAAAAGTCAATTGAATCAACTCTGGGTTTCTCTGAGCACGGATTTGATCTTAAAATCTCAAGCAATCATCATTATCAACTCGAAGTTTAGAATCAGAGTTTGGATCACACTGAGCTCGTTTTGCTATTATTTCATCATCAACTTTCTGAGCATCATATATCTATTGTAAAAACAATGGTTTTTCTTTCAATTCAGCTATCATGGAACCATCATCAGATAGATCTAATTGAGCATTCATAGCACGTAATGCAAACAATAATTTCCTACTCAGTGCATCAGCAACGACTTTTGCTTTACCCGGATGATAATCTATTACAAGTTCTAATCTTTCAATAACTCTAACCATCTTCTCTGTCATAAATTCAAATCTTTCTGAGTCATCAGATATTTCAAACTTTTATGATCCGAAAACACATGACATTTTTCCCTGAATAGATAATGTCGCCAAATCTTTAATGCGAAGACAATCGCAGTTAGCTTAAGATCGTGTGTCGGATAATTCTTTTCATGTGGCTTCAATTGTCTCGAAGCATAAGCTATTACTTTGCCTTCTTGCATCAAAACACATCCCAGACCATTTAATGAAGCATTACTGTATATCACGAATTCTTTACCTGATTCTGGCTGTACAAAAACTTGAGCTTCAGACAAAAGGGCTTTCAACTGATCAAAACTTCTCTGACATTTATCGGACCATTCAAACCTTACATCTTTCTAATGTAATCTAGTCAATGGAGTTGCTATCATCAAAAAGCCTTTTACAAACCGACGATAATAACCAGCAAGTCCCAGAAAATTGTGGACTTCAGATACATTCTTCGGAGGTTTCCAATCCAGAATAGCAGAAATCTTGCTCGGATCAACTCGTATTCCACAGGCTAATACTATATGTCCCAAAAAACTAACTTCATGCAACTAGAATTCACATTTACTGAATTTTGCATAAATTTACTTTTCTCTCAGAGTTTGCAATACAATTCTCAAATGTTCAACATGTTCAGTTTCATCCCGTGAATAAATCAAAATGTCATCAATGAATACAACAACAAATCGATCTAGGTACGGTCTTAAAATTCTGCTCATCAGATCCATAAAAACAGTAGGAGCATTCGTTAGTTCGAAAGGCATAACTAAAAACTAATAGTGCCTGTACCATATTCTGAAAGCAGTTTTCAGAATGTCTGAGTCATTTACCCTCAACTGGTAGTAACTCGATTTTAGATCTATCTTTGACAACACAAGGCTCCAAACAAATTTTGTAACATCCCCAAACCCTACCATTCACTATGACCGAATCACTACGGAACGATTGAAAATCTTATTAAACATAAAAATTTGTCAACTTTCAAAATAGCGTTTATTTAAAAGTATAAGTAAACTTGACATTATAAGATGTCCAAATTAAAAACTTTATTAACTTATATTTATTGAATAAATAGGTTGCTAAAATAAAACCATTTTCACACAGTAATTCAAATTAATCAAACCATAATTAAAATGATAATAAAATAATTCCAAAAATAAATAAGAAGGCCTTTATTACAACCAATATTTAAACCAAAAACTTAATATAAATAAGCTTTAAAATATTTAAACTCTTCCTTCTGCATGGGCCACCATGTGTCCTCTCCGATCCCGGTCCAATCTCAAGAGTCACCTGAAATGTTAAGAAAATAATTGGGTGAGTCCACAGACTCAGTGCATAATCATAACACATACTTCCACGTGTATGGGCTTGGCCCATAACCATACAATCCACGAACCGCTCACGCAATCATGCATCACAGCCCAACCTAGGTCCGTCCATTACTCCAACCTTAGCAGACTCCCTGCTCAATGCCGTGGCTAATCCACCGATCACAACCGAGTGATCCCATAATTCTTACCTCGGCAGACCTGCTGCACAAGGCCGTGGCAGAGCCACCAATCACATAAGTGATCCCAACATCAATCCGTCTACGGTGATGCACACAGCCATCAACCGCCGAGATGGGCACCAAGCCAACATCTCCCTTGATGATGCACACAGCAACTCATCAAGTGCTAATGTAGCCCGAGGCTGACATTAGACCACGTACATCAATGTGTACACCCTTCCTTCCTCGATCAAACCCAACTCCCATGAATGTATGTAAGGGCCTCATGTCAAATCATCATATAAAATAAGTATACATTTCATATCATTACCACATCATACACATATACATCATAATAACTTAACATCACAACTTACTCACGACATCCGATTACCAAAACATGGGTATTTATCACTTAAGCCATTATGATCGGCTACCTCACATCATACATATGTATAAACATTAGCAAGCAAGCAAGCAAAGAAATAGTGCAATGATTACGCACCTAATCGCTTGAGTTCTAAACTCGATCCTAACGCTATCGCTCAACGAGACTACGGCGATCATTTAATCTGCTTTGCTTTCGACGCCGCCCACACCCGGTGGCCAATCCCGAACCGCCGAGACAACCCTTTTCTTGAACTTCGGGATAGGGGCTTTCCTTTGCCCACCCTAACTGGTTGATGCCTCCATCAAAACGCTTAATCAGGTCGAAAGGTTAATCACTCAAGTCATAAATCCAAACATTGAACTTACTAAAATATTTCTTACCAACAAACTTGAATCCCGAAGGCTACTAAATGCTTCATGAACAACGACTAAACGACTCCTAAAAGATCTCCTGCGTTAGGCTCGCTTCCCCTACAATCGGCCTTAGAACTTCTAGAGAAAACCTAGTCCAATCGGCCAAGACAAGAATATCAGCATCAAGGCCATTTGGCCAAAACAAGCAATCCAAAGGGTTAACTCTTAAACCCTTACCTGCAACCGATTTGGTTTCCTACCAAATCCTGAACCAACGATGGTTCTTCTCTGGCAATCGGCTTCACCTTGAAACGTAAAATAGTTAGCCTAACAAGCCTTCGGCTTAACGATTACTACAAGGAATAGACTATAAACATAAATCCTTACCTTCCAAAACGACTAGGGAAAAGACCCAAACGCTCCACCCTTGCCAAAGATTCGACCAACCACCACAAGGACAACAAAGAAGTTTTCGACAAAAGTTGAGGAGAGATTCAGCTCAAGGAGTTTCGGCAACAGGGTTTGAGAAAGAAAGAAAAGGGTATGAGGGGACAAGATGAAATGGTTTTGGCTCAGGGGAAGTGGAGAGAAACAAGTAGGAAATTCGGCTAAGTGACCTTGAAGATTCGGCCAAAGTGAATAGGTGAGGAGAAGGAACTTTTAATGTGGTTAGAGTATGAGAAGAGAAGTGTGAAGGCTTAAGAAAAACCACAATTCGGCAAAGGGAGAAAATAAAGGAAAAAGGGGTGAAGGTTTTAGGAGCACAAGCCAAAATTTGGCTAAAGGATGAGCACACTCCCTTAAATAGAGTTCGCCACTACTCCAAGCTCATCATGGCCAAAATGTCAACAAAAGAACCCCTAGCCGTCCAACACCTTTGCCTCTCACCCAATCCCTTGATTCCTCCTAAAACACTCTACACCACCCTTTCAAACAACTTCAAACTTAAGCCAACTCATCTTTCCTCCTAGCCACCCATTTAAAAATGATTTGAACAAGTCAAATCCTTCTTTTAAGGTGCCAAAACTGAAACCAACTCCTTCCCCCCTCTCCTGACGTAAAAACAAAAGCAAAAAGCTACCTTTGTAGCTCGAACAATGGCCCCCTTGCACCATGAGGCGTCACCTTCCCAATGCTTAAAGTAGCGCCTCCTTGCCACTCTTCCAAAGCAATTCTAGTGTCAAAACCTCCCAAAGAATTCTCTTAAGGCCTCCAAAGCCAAGCTCCCCTTCTTTAACCCTGAAAACCAAAAAAATTCCCCAAGGCATTCCACCACCTTTTAGAGTTCCCAAGACCCCTAAAACTCACCCAACCACACACTGAAGTATGCCAACACCTGAGTTATGCACTAAATGTATAACCCTTAAAACCCGGGTGTTACAATTCTACCCTCCTTAAAAATAATTTCGTCCTCGAAATTACTTAGCTGCCTAACCGTCGTACATCTTAATTCACCACACTACGCTATAGTCAGGCACTCGATCTCAAGAAACTACCATAATCTCTAGGCAAAAATTTCTAAGTCCACACTCAAGGTTCTAGATACTCTACTAGCAACAACACAAGCTGGCACTATAGCGAACAAAACAATGAAGAAATATTCCAGGCATAAAAACTTACCAGTTGACACTTCTGGCACATCATTATCCTCTCTCCGACGGACTGCATAAACCAGACCTGGCTGTCTCGCCACAGTGCTACCATTACCTTGGCCTGATGCTCCACGACCTTGGCCGGAACCACTCCTTCCATGGTTCGGACCATGACCTCTCGTCACCTGCTGACCACCTCTGCCCGACCTTGGCCTACTGTCCGAGTCCTATTTGGACCCTGGGGACAATCCTTAATCAGTGAGACTTGGACTTGCATCCAAGCATTCTCGAACTCGATTCCAAAGACTCGCCAACATGATACCTTCCACATCGAGCACACAGACGATCCGGGTTCCCATAATCGCTTAGAAATACGATCGAAGTCTTGACGCTCGATCTTTTCTCAAATCTTTCAAATGATTCTGATGGACCGAACTCCTCTTATCCCGCTTTTTCTCTATCTCTATTCGCATCTCACCCTCTTGACCTCCTCATTATCCGAGCTTTCTCCACTAACACAGTGAAGTCTCTTTCTCGCTATGAGCAATCAAAACCTGCAACTCATCCCGCAACCCATCTTCAACTCGACGATCTCTCATAATCCGTAGCCACGATGCCCCGAGCATACCGGCTCAAACGCGAAACTCAAATTCTCGTACTCCGCTATTGACTTGCCTCCTTGCACCAAATTGAGGAACGCCTTCCTCGAGCATCCACATAGCTCGCTCGACATACTTTCCTCAAACTTGATCTTAAAGTAACCCCACCCACTCGATCCGTAGGGTACCTTCCTTAACAGTGAGCCACCACTGGTAGGCCTCATCTCGTAACAACAAAATAGCACCCTTAAGCTTCTCCTATGCAGTTAAATCCTAGTCGTCCATAATCCTTTCAACCGCCTCAAGCCATGATTCCCACGTTCGAGATACCCTGCACACTCCTCAAAAACTTTGGCTCTGCTCGACCTAAGTCTTTCGACCATCGACTTCGAGTTCCATTTCCCATTGGCTCTCGCCACTCTCGAGCACCCGCAAAGATAGCTGCGATACTACATCGTCTCCTCCTGTCTGATCCTGATGTTCAACCTCAACAGCTGGTGGCGGCACATCGCTCTCTGACCCATGGCTAGACCCTACCGGTTCTGATACTGCCATCCTGCCTCTACCACGTCCACGAGTATTGCGACCACGCCCCCTAGAACTCATATCTAGCATCGCGACTTAATCTGTTTAGGAAGTTTTATGCATTAGAATTTGGATTCCACTATTTATCCACGAGCAAATTTTAAGAAATGAAGTTTTCAAAAGCTGTTCTTTTGATCACACACAAGTTTTATCTAAAGTTCTCTATTCTAATTCGTAGAATTACACATTCAACACACCATTAAAGCATTCTGTCTATTCCCGATCCGGGGTAATTTCGTCATTTTCCTCTGAGGGTATTTTGTAATAAACCAAGAAATTTTGAAAACTTTAGTAAATCAAGACATTTTGAAATTTCTAAAACTGAGGAGCATTTTCGAAAAATTTTCAATTTAATGGTATGGCAAAATTTTGGAAACCAGGGGTATTTTGGTAATTTTTCTCAATCAGGGGTAATTTCATAAATTTCCAAGTCAAGGTATTATTTCAAAATACGATTGTTGGATACTTTTTAGAAGTAAGAAATTTTTTAAAAAAATTGGGGTAATATGGTAGTTTTAGAAACCAAGGGCATTTTGAAATTTTGCCACTAGGGGCATTTTGTAATTCTCAAGTAGGGTATTTTAGTAATTTTGTAAATCAAGAAAACGTCTTTCAAAATTAGATTTAGGGTTTACAAACCAAAGGGGTAAATTTTGGAAATTTTAAAACTAAGGGTTTTAAAACAGTAAGGCTGATCCCTTCCGGGTTTTAATAATCGGTTTAGCCTATGAACAAGTCCTCTTGGTTAAGGTGAACTGTAGCTACGCACCAGGTAGGATTCGAGAAAAGAGGAGGTGAGTCGCTAGGACTGCTTAAATACCAAGCTCTTACTGAATACCACTCCTAGACATGCGTACAGTGGTTACCACACCTTAACTCGGCGACTAACTTCACAGGTTTGTTTAGTAATCTTTAAGTCTTATGCATATGTTTGAGTAGACTAATCCTAGGGTCAAAAAGCCTTAATATTCTAATCTACGAGCCCAAATAAACCCATAACAATTCATATAAACAAATCACTTCAAAAGTCCGAAGTACTTACAGTGGACTTGGTAGGTACAAAGTGCCATGCCGTAAAATTTTTTTATAAAAACCCATATTTTGAAAACTTTGGGCCCAAAACCACAAAGTCGAGTTTTGAACCGGGCTCTGATACCAATTTGTAACATCCCCAAACCCAGCCCATTCACTATGACCGAATCCGGTTATGTCACTAGGGAAAGACGATTGAAAATCTTTTGACTTTAGCATTAAACATAAAAATTTGTCAACTTTTGAAAATAGCGTTTATTTAAAAGTATAAGTAAACTTGACATTATAAGATGTCCAAATTAAAACTTTATTAACTTATATTTATTGAATAAATAGGTTGCTAAAATAAAACCATTTTCACACAAGAATTCAAATTAATCAAACAATATTTAAAATGATAATAAAATAATTCCAAAAATAAATAAGAAGGCCTTTATTACAACCAATATTTAAACCAAAAACTTAATATAAATAAGCTTTAAAATATTTAAACTCTTCCTTCTGCATGGGCCACCATGTGAACTCTTCGATCCCGGTCCAATCTCAAGAGTCACCTGAAATGTTAAGAAAATAATTGGGTGAGTCCACAGACTCAGTGCATAACGTATGGGCTTGGCCCATAACCATACAATCCACGAACCGCTCATGCAATCATGCATCACAGCCCAACCTAGGTCCGTCCATTACTCCAACCTTAGTAGACTCCCTGCTCAATGCCGTGGCTAATCCACCGATCACAACCGAGTGATCCCACAATTCTTACCTCGGCAGACCTGCTGCACAAGGCCGTGGCAGAGCCACCAATCACATAAGTGATCCCAACATCAATCCGTCTACGGTGATGCACACAGCCATCAACCGCCGAGATGGGCACCAAGCCAACATCTCCCTTGATGATGCACACAGCAACTCATCAAGCGATAATGTAGCCCGAGGCTGACATTAGACCACGTACATCAATGTGTACACCCTTCCTTCCTCGATCAAACCCAACTCCCATGAATGTATGTAAGGGCCTCATGTCAAATTATCATATAAAATAAGTATACACTTCATATCATTACCACATCATACACATATACATCATAATAACTTAACATCACAACTTACTCACCTGATATCCGATTACCAAAACATGGGTATTTACCACTTAAGCCATTATGATCGGCTACCTCACATCATACATATGTATAAACGTTAGCAAGCAAGCAAGCAAAGAAATAGTGCAATGATTACGCACCTAATCGCTTGGAGTTCAAAACTCTCGATCCCAACGCTATCGCTCAACGAGACTACGGCAATCTGCCTAATCTGCTGCTCGGACGCTGGCCCACACCCCTGTGGCCAATCCCGAATCACCGAGACAACCCTTTTCTTAAACTTCGGGATAGGGGCTTTCCTTTGCCCACCCTGACTGGTTGATGCCTCCATCAAAACGCTTAATCAGGTCGAAAGGTTAATCACTCAAGTCATAAATCCAAACATTGAACTTACTAAAATATTTCTTACCAACAAACTTGAATCAAGGCTACTAAATGCTTCATGCGAACACCGACTAAACGACTCTGAAAAGATCTCCTGCGTTAGGCTCTCTTCTCCCTACAATCGGCCTTAGAACTTAGAGAAAACCTAGGCCAATCGACCAAGACAAGAATATCAAGATCAAGGCCATTTGACCAAAACAAGCAATCCAAAGGGTTAACTCTTAAACCCTTACCTGCAACCGATTTGGTTTCTACCAAATCTGAACCAACGATGGTTCTCCTCTGGCAATGGCTTCACCTTGAAATGCAAAACAGTTAGCCTAACAAGCCTTGACTTAACGATTACTACAAGGAATAGACTATAAACATAAATCCTTACCTTCCAAAATGACTAGGGAAAAGACCCAAACGCCCCACCCTTGCCAAAGATTCTACCAACCACCACAAGGACAACAAAGAAGTTTTGGCAAAAGTTGAGGAGAGATTCGCTCAAGGAGTTTGATGCAATGTGGTTTGAGAAAGAAAGAAAAGGGTATGAGGATAAGATGAAATGGTTTATTTCGGAAGAAGTGGAAGAAACAAGTAGGAAATTCATTAAGTGACCTTGAAGATTCTACCAAAGTGAGCAAAGAGGAGAAGGAACTTTTAGTGTGGTTAGAGTATGAGAAGAGAAGTGTAAAGGCTTAAGAAAAACCACAATTCGATAAAGGGAGAAAATGAAACAAAAGAACCCTCTAGCCAGTCCGACACCTTTGCCTCTCACCCAATCCTTGATTCCTCCTAAAACACTCTACACCACCCTTTCAAATATTTATTCTTTATGGTCACTTTGTTCAAACCGAAACGATAATCAATGTACATTATCATTGTGCCATCTTTCTTTTGTGTCACAAAGAATTCTCTTAAGGCCTCAAAGAGAACCCCAAGGTGAAAACCCCTAAACTCACCCAACCACACACCAAGTATGCGAAGTTATGCACTAAATGCAACCCTTTGTCATCAATCAACTCTTGGTCACTTTGTTCAACTGTAATCAATGACTTTAACTCTTTCAACTCCCTAAGGTGAAAAACTAGTGCCATTTTATACGAACTCTTTCAACTCTGTTAGCTATTGAAATAGGTGTAGTACCGAACAAATGATCAATACCAAATTCAACCTCACGTATCAGGCGTAATCCCGATAATTCTTCAGGGAATACATCAGAAACTCACAAACAACTGGCACTAATTCAACTTTCTTTTCAGATACTTTCGAATCAATCATATAAGCAAAATAGGCTTCACAACCCTTTTTCATATAACTTTGAGCTTTCAATACAGAAATCAGAGTGGGCAATCCATTCAAATCATTAGACTCAACCCTAATTATTTCATTATTCGGACATCTCAAATCAATAATCGTTCTTTTATAGTTCAGATCATCATCATGTAATGTCAACCAGTCTATACCCAGAATGATATCAAACTCATCAAATGGAAAAAGCATCAAATCAGTAGGGAAAAGATATCTCAGAACATTAACGAACAATTCTTGCATACTTTGTCAACCAAGACACTTTTACCTAAAGGGTTCAATATTTTTATAACAAACTCAGTAGACTCTACAGACAAAGTCTTACCGGATACTAAATTCATGCATATATATGAATAAGTAGAACCAGGGTCTATCAATGCAATCACAAAAGTATCATAAAGTGTAAATGTACCAGTTATAACGTCGAGATGAAGCTTCCTCACGAGCTCGGATGGTATACGCTCTAGCAGGCCCTCTAACTTCAGACCTTGCAATAGTGTCTCTCATAAACCTCTGACTACCACTGACGTTTCTTACATTTTGAGAAGGTCTACCTCTCACTGGGACATTATCGAATCTCGGATTCTGAGTAGTCTCTTGTTCAATAGACTCTGGGCAATCACAAATGAAATGATCTAATGATCCACATCTAAAACAAGCCCGATCATTCAATCTACAACTTCCCGGATGCCTTTTTCCATAATGCTTACATTCAAGTTTCTCGAATCAAACATTTCCAGCACTTGCTATTGAAGTTGATGGAGTTTTGGAGCTCATTTGTGATCTAGCTTGATCTCTATTCGAATGTCCCACATTAACCTTTGAACAACTATGCTCATCTCAGAATTTCTTTGAAGCAGACTGAAATGTTTTACTCGAAAATCTTTTTCTCACCTCTCTATTTCAGACTCAACTTTTCTTTTGTCTTTCCCGAGTGCCTTAGCTTTGCACGCTCGATCAACAAGCACAACAAACTCTTTTATCTTTAAAACCCCGACTAGCAAGTGGATATCTTCATTAAGGCCGTCTTCGAATCTTTTACACATTATTGCCTCGGTGGATACACATTCACGAGCATACTGACTCAGTCTCACGAACTCTTGTTCATATTCCGTAACAGTCATATGGCCCTATTTCAGTTCTAGAAATTCCTTTTGTTTCGGATTAATGAATCTCTCACTGATATATTTCTTTCGAAACTCAGACTGGAAGAAATCCCAAGTGACCCATTCCTTTGGAACCACAGAAATCAAAGTCTTCTACCACTGGTAAGCTACATCTCGGAGCAGTGAAACAACACATTTAATACTTTCTTCCGGAGTTAAGGAGATCTCATCAAATACCCGGATAGTGTTTTCTAACCAAAACTCAGATTTTTCAGCATCATCATCACTGGTGGCCCTCAACTCTTCAGCCCCATACTTACAGATTTTGTCAACCGGAGGCTTGTTCAACAAATTTAGATTCATAGTCGAAGGCATAGTAGATGTCTGAGGGGGATTAAGTGGGGGCGGAGGTTGTGAAACAACCGGATTATTTCTCATAAATTGAGTGAACAATTCACTCACCATCTGGAAGAAAGCTTGTTTAGCTTCTCCCTCTTGACCGCTCGTAGTTGGTCTCGATTCAGAGGGTGCTATCCTTTGCATAGGACCAAGCGCATTACTTTCTACATCATCAGCTACGGCTCTTTTGGGATCCATTACTATACGAAAAATCACATTTTATATATCAGGATTCATCACACTATCACAGTTCAGATATATGGCATGTATAGCTAGACTCTTACATGCTATGTTAGTTCTAGAATCGACTAAATCGTAGCTCTGATACCAATCAAATGTAACACCCCTAACCCGTATCTATCACCAAATTAGGGTTAAAGGTGTTACCGAACAGATTGGAAACTTTTATAGACATTTCATACTATGGTTCATTAATCACAATCAAAGTGTCCATTTTATAGGTCAACAAGACCTTAATCATGCTTTAGAATAGGGTCGGGACTAGACTGAATGCATATAAGATTTCTAAAAAATTTAAAAACTTTTCTAAGTTACTGAGGTCACACGCCTGTGTGGGCAGGCCATGTGCCTTCCACAGCTACTAGACACACCCATGTGTCTTGGTCGTGCCAAAATAGAGCTTGTATACTGACTTATCCACACGGCCACCAGACATGCCCGTGTGCCATGGCCATGTACACTTAGGCTAGCTATTGACTTATTCACACAGCTACCAGGCACACCCGTATGCCATGGCCGTGTACACTTAGGCTAGATACTGACTTATACCCACGGCCACTAGGCACGCCCGTGTGCCACGGCCGTGTAGGCAAAACAGACCACTTGCAAGGTCAAAATGTCACCCACACTAGGGTGATCTATCCTAGATACACACCAATTCATTTTATGCACAATTAACATCCAAAGGTAAGTTAAACTAAACAACCAATATTCACATCCAATCTCCTTTCTAATCATACCATTTCACCTATTAATTTGCATAATCAATTCCCATACAAAACCAAACATGATTCATTCACATTTATCTTTCATATAACCATTTCTTTGATCAAACATACTAACTCATAATACATTCATATGCTTACCAATAACTTGACCATTTTGTTAACTAACAAGTCATACCAAATCAAGCATCATATATCATAATCACTCATTCATATCATCAATATTTATCTAGCCACATCTCATGGCTATTTATACATATTTCAACCATAATCCAAAACAACTAGCCTATACATGCCATATTTAGCTATATACACATTTCAAAAGTACCAAAATGAGTTTGAGTAGTGTGATGATGATCCTCGATGGTACCCGGGCCTTCAGTAGCTTTGACGATCTATAAAACAGAGCAAACACACACACAGAGTAAGCTTTCAAAAGCTTAGTAAGCCATATACAAGTAAACTTAGTATAAAATACTCATAATCATATTAATATAATGTCATTTATAGTTCTCAAAACATATTCATCACATATTCTTTGACTTACATGCTTAACCATATCATACCACATTCTTCAACTCAAGTATCTCTTATACACATAGCTCATTCAAGCATATCTTCAAATTTTATATCATCATTCCATTACACAATCATCTTAGTAAGTACATATAGATACTTACCTTTCATACACACTTAATGAACATATCAAACGTACCTGATTTGGATATACAGATCATAGAGTTTTTTGTATCTCATATTTTCTCGTTGAATCGTTCAGAATCTAATAGGATAAATAAAGTGCTCAGATTAGTTGTACAATGCCAACGTCCCAGATGTGGTCTTACAAGTAATCAGATATTGATGCCACTATCCTAGATAGGGTTTTACACGAATCATTATGATGCCAATGTCCCAGACATGGTCTTACACGTTATTCTCATATTGTTGGAAACGTCCCAAACATGGTCTTACACGTAATTCTCATATCGATGCCAACGTCCTAGACGTGGTCATACACGAAATCTCAAATCAATGCTAATGTCCCGGACATGGTCTTACATGATATCACATAACAGACACCTATGTCATGACATAGACTACCCTATCTATTCCTAGGTTAAGGGACTTTTCGAACATTGTCAATATGTCAATTCTATCTCAGAGTTCATGTATACATCATCTCATATACATTCATCATTATCAATAATCATAAGAACATACATAATTCAATACAAATACATTTATTTGTATATTGACTTACCTTGGATTCGAATATTCGTTCGGACTCGGTTATTCTACAACATTTGCTTTCCCACGATCTAAGTCTGTTTTCTTTGATTCTTGATCTATACATATTCAAGTTTAACCCTTTCATTCATTAACTTATTCAATTCAATCCAAAAACATACATTTAGGGCTATTTTCAATTTAACCCTCACATTTGCACATTTTATCAATTTAGTCCATTTTTCACAAAACATCAAATATACAAAATCACCATCTATCCATGCTTAGCCGAATGCTCATGTATCTCATATAAGTCCAAACATTTCATCAAATTTACAATTTAATCCCTCAAAATACTATTTTCATAATTTAGCCCTAATTAGCTAAATTCATCAAAAATTCAAGAACAAAATATGTTCATTTAACACATATCTTTCATTTAACACTTAAACTCATCACAAATCTCACCATTTCATCAATGGCACATCTCATAAACATCATCTGTTCTTTAAATTACAACATGGGCTTGATAGCAGACTAAGCAACAATCTCAAAAACATAAAAATCATTAAGAATCAAAGTTAAAACATACCTTAATTTGATCTTAGATATGGCCGAATATAACAAAGCAAATCCCTTTATTTTTCTTACAACAATTAGGTAAAAGATGAATGGAAATCGCCACTTTAATGTTTTATTTTATTACAACATTAACCAATTACCCATTTACAAAATTAACCTTACAAACAAACATATAAAATACATAAATATAAGGCCATTGTTGTCTTTTATTAATCCACTAACTAAATATTGTCACAATTGCCTCATAAGGCCTCCTTATTAAAAAGCCATGTCAAATGGACACTTTTACAAATATCACGGTAGTTTTGTATTTAATGCAATTTAATCATTTTATCAGATTAAACATACAAACGGATAAATTAACTTACAGAATTTTTAACACATGCTTAATCACATATTAAAGGCACAAAAAATAATATTAAAATATTTCACTAACTCAGATTCGTGGTCCCGAAACCATTGTTTCAACTAGGGTCTAAACCAAACTATTACAAAAACCCTGATTCAATATATAATAGTTTCACCAAGTAAATTTTAACATGTTAAAATAATCACTTAGTATTAAAACAACTGGTATTTCGGCCATTTAATTTCATTTACAAAAAAGACCTTGAGATTCCACATTTGGGTCACCCCACTGTATGCATATTATGTAACACCCCAAACCTGGCTAGGATGTTATTGTCGAATCTAGTGATGTCACATGATAGTGCTTTAGAAAACGTAATTACGACAAAACCATTTTCTTTTGATATCCTAGGTTACCGTCAAAATGTGTCGTTTGTTTATTCCTTTTTCGTTTTCAAAATATTATGCGTTGCGAAAGCTTTTAAAATAATTTACGAATTCGTGTATATTTTGATAAAACATTCATTTATTTGGGAAACTCACGTCTTATCCTACTGCTAGCAATTATGAAATAAAAATCCCAACTTTAAACAAAATTCGTAAAGGCCATATTACATAAACTTTTTCCCAGATATAATTAAAACCATGAATAAAATTAAAAATCGTAAAGGTCCAGAACTGTGGTCAACTCCAAGTCCTCCGCTGCACTGACCCGTCTACTACTAAGGATTACCTGAACATATTAAATAGAAAAGGGTGAGCAAACTCAGTGTATAATCCTCACAGAAAACATACACACAGTAAAATCAGATAACAGGCATAAAATCACAGTTCGGGTCTGAGTCCATTAGAGAAACGGTGTGGACCTCAGCCTATTCAGATACAGAATCAGATATATTCTAGGAACTTAGCCCATTTCAGACATAATATGCAAATTAGAACAGAATATCAGAATCCTACCCACTAGCCTATACACACCAACTCCGTCCAACCCTACACACCATGTGGGGATAAAATCCACCCACCCATCCCTACACATCATTTGTACCGATTACGACACATAATCAGAAAGTTGCAGCTGAGCTGCCAGATATCAGGCTTAAGAGCCTTTTAGATACTTCCTCCAAATATCTTCAACCCACCTCGATGCAATGCAACATACATAATATGACGTACTTTTATGCAAATAACAGTCCATACATTCCAATCAGTATACATGCTAAGTGTAACATGTTTAGTACAGATTTCACATAATCAGATAACATAGCTATTGGTCTAAGTATTGCTTACCGACCTTTCATTAGGTTCACAGTCGACTTGGGTGACCCGTGCAACCTTTTAGAACATTTCATTAAAATGGACTCGCACGCCAATGTGGCATGCCCGTGTGGCCCACACAGCCTAATTGGCTGAGACTGTGTGTCGCACACGACTATGTGGTGACTTACAGTCTTGCACATGGCCTACCACACGGGTGACCACACGCCCGTGTTGCGTCGATTGAAAGGTTTTTAGCTTTTACCAAAACCTCATTTTACATATTTCGAGGTACACACCTGATTTGATTTCGCTGCCTACGCAATCCTGAGATCAACAAAATCTACAAATCCATAACCGAATCCTAAATTCAACGTTACTAACGAAATTTTAGCAAAACTAAAATAAGTCAGTCAAATGATACTATCAAATCCTTAACTTCAGTCGAATAATGAGAACTCCGCACCTTAAAATGCTAATGGTTGATCTCCATCCCCTCGGTTAACTCCTATAACGAACAAAACTCCTTTTAAACCCAACGATTTATTTATCCTAAACAAAGAACGCATCTCAAATACTTATCGAAGCTTGCTAAATGCACAAACGATGAGGAGAATATCGAAATAAGTGTTCAGTTTACGAAAAAAGAAGCAGAAAGTAGGAATACGGCACAAAATTTGACAAGAAGGGGAAAAAGATGAAGAAAATGATAAAGAATTTTGAAAGAGGAGGAATTCTATATTTTTGGAAAAAGAAAAGCTTCAAGATATCCCACAATCCCCTAATTCACTCCACTAACCCCACTACACCTCAACCACCTTAGTATTTCGGCTAAACAAAAACTCTTATAGTCCACTGAGCAAAAATCAACATCCTTGCTCGAGTAGGGATTTGAACATAAGACCTCCAACAGACCAACACTCAACTTAACCACCAAACCAGTAGGCCCATTCTGACATGTTCTTACAAATAAATACTTATAAGCCTACTAACCCAAAGGTAAGGCTTTATTCCATAAAAACTCAAAATTTACCCAAGCCAAGGCTTGAACCCAAGACTTCTCAGACACTCCCAGAACACTTAACCACTGAAGTAGACATATATTTGTGTCACAACTTACAAAAGCCAAAATTAAAGAAAAATCGGGGCATTACAACTTTATCCCCTAAAAGAAAATTTCGTCCTTGAAATTTTACCTAATCAGAAAAAGGTGAGGATACTGCTGGCACATCGAATCCTCTGGCTCCCAAGTGGCCTCTTCAGTGCTATGATTCCGCCACAACACTTTTAGTGAGGGGATAGACTTCCTTCGCAGAACTTTGATGTCGCTATCTAGAATCTGGATTGGCTCCTCCTCAAATGTCAAGTTTAGTCTAACCTCAATGTCCTCAATAGGTGCAATGTGCATGGGATCAGAGCGATAACGTCTCAACATTAAGACGTGGAACACATCATGAATGCGATTCAACTCAAGAAAGCTCCATCTGGTACGCCAATGGCCCTACTCATTTCAGAATATGGTACAACCCAATAAAATGAGGGCTCAGCTTACCCTTGCGATCGAACCTCAAAACCTTCTTCCATGGAGAGACCTTGAGAAAAATAAAGTCTCCCACAGAATACTCAATATCTTTTCTGTTCAGATTTGCATAGTACTTCTACCTATCCGATGCCTCTTTCAATCGATCTCAAATCAATCGGACCTTATCCTCAATTTCAGAAACCAATTCCAGACCCAAAACACGTCGCTCCCCCAACTTAGTCCAACATAAGAGAGTGCGACACTTACGGCCATAGAGGGCCTTGTACGATGCCATCTGAATGCTAGACTGATAGTTATTATTATGGGTGAACTCGACCAACAGTAAATACTCCTCCCAATTGCCTCGAAAATGTATAACACAGCTCCTCAACATATCCTCTAATACCTGAATCACCCTCTTTGACTGACCATCTGTCTGAAGATAGAAAGCAGTACTGAAATCCAACCTTGAACCCAACGCCTCATGCAATTTCTTCCAAAATTGAGACGTGAAGTGAGGATCCCTATCGGAGATAATCGAGACAAGAACCCCATGCAATCTCACAATTTTAGATACGTACAGCTTAACCAATTTTTGAGGAAAAGTTCATCTTGATCGGAATGAATTGAGTAGACTTGGTCAAACAGATCATCAATCCTCGGTAGGGAGTACTTATTCTTGATGGTTAGCTTGTTCAGCTATCGGTAGTCGATACACATCCTCATTGTCCCATCTTTCTTCTTCACAAAAAGACACATTGGGACGAATGAACCCACGATCTAACAGATCTTGAATTTGATCCTTAAGCTCTATAAGCTCTTTCGGTGCCATTTGGAAAGGCACAATAGACACCTGAGCTATTCTTAAAATGAGCCTAAATTCCACTTCTCGGCTTAGAAGTAGTCCCGATAATTCGTCAGGAAAAAATCTGAAAAGTCCCTTATGGTCCTGACGTCCTCAATCGAAGAGTCCCTAAAATTAGAAACATTGATGTAGGCCATGAATGCCTCACATCCCTTCCGTACTAAATTTTCTGTAACCAACGCAAAAATCACATTAGTCAAGTAGTCTCGATGTTCCCCAATCACTACTACCTCGCTGTCCTCTCTCGATTTTCAAAACAACCCTTTTTGTAGCATAGTCTAGACTTACCCGGTGCTCGACCAGCCAGTCCATTCCTAAAATCAAATCGAACTCCCCAAATGGAAACTCTATCAGATCAATAAGAAATATTATCCCTTGAACCTCTAACGGGATGTCTCTAAATAATTTACTCACTCGGATAGACTGCCCCAACGGACTCACAATAGTTACCTCACTCGAATTATTCTCAATCGAAATCCCTAATTTTTCAAACACAAAACTAGCTACGTAAGAGTGTGTACAGCCTATGTCTATTAGTGCCAAATAAGGTACATTATAAATTAGAAACATACCCATGATGACGTCCAGAGTGTCTCGGTCCTCACGGCGACGAGCAGCATAAACCAGTGCAGGCTGGCTCGCCTAAGTCAGTCCTAGCACCTTTGCCCAGTGCTCTCTATCCTCGGCCCATGCCGTTACCACCCCTGGCCTGACCTCAGCCCCTAGGTGGCTGTGCAGTACCAGTATCCACAGCTTGCATTTGATCAATTTTCAGCGGACAATCCCGAACACGATGCTCAGCCGACCCACATCTCAAACATGCCCCAGTCTTCCTCCAACACTTTCCCGGATGGCGTCAACCATAGTGTCCACAAAGTGCCACCCCATTAGGTGCAATAAGAGGTCTAACTCTCACTAGCCCATTAGATTTGGCCTTTTTCTTAGGCCTCATCGCAGAGCTCGAGGTCTCTGATTCCCTCTTATTCTTTCCTTTCTCACGATTTTGGCACTCAGCGCGCTTAACCTCCTCGGTGATCTTCGCCTTCCCAATTAGTGTAGCAAACTCACGCTCCCTCTGCAGAGCTATCAGAACTCACAAATTGTCCTTGAGTTTGTCCTCAAAATGGATACACCATTCATACTCGGTCACCACCATGCCCCGGGTATAACAGCTTAATCTCAAGAACTCGGCCACTTAGAGATCCCTCTATGTGAGATTAAAAAACTCACGCCTCCTAACGTTAATGTAACTGGCTTCCACATACTTGCTCTAGAAATCCGTCTTAAAGTAGTCCCAAGTCAATCGGTCAGGTTGAGTGCCCTCCTTAACAGTCAGCCACCACTGGTAACCTTCATCGCGAAGCAGAGAAACAGCCCCCTTAAAGCTTCTACTCAGCGAAAAAATCCAGGTCGTCCATATTCCTCTCCGTGGCCTCCATCCAATATTCGGCCACATTAGGGGTTACTCCAGTGACACCCCCGAATAATTCAGTCGCATTGGACCGGAGTCATTTCGTAAACCGACCCTTGGCCCCTAGATCCGGTGTTAGGCCCAACGAACCTTTCTAGAATTCTTAACATGGCTTGGGATAGTATGTCGACCCCAGTCGCACAATCATGAGACACAGTCTCTGTAGCAGGTGAGATCAACTTCTCGCTTGTATCCAGATTAGTCAGATTTTCAAATGCTGAAGACCAAGCTCGAGCCCCCCTTCGGCCTCTACCACGGCCTCTAGTACCCCGTCCGCGGATACCTCGTGTGCTCATCGTAACTTTGGGTTATCTGGATTAACATTTTTATGCATTAGTTACAGTTCCAATATTTGTTAATAGATGTTTTATGCAAAATAGTATCTGATGTTCAAAGTTCGTGATCGCGAATTGCAATTTTACTATGATTTTTAGTTTCGCTACAGTTTTCAGCTTACACTACGTAAAGTGTTTTCAGTATAGTATACTATCTAAGGCTGTTTCAAGCATACAAGTATTATTTTCAAACAAATTTATAAAGAATCCAGAATACTTACAGGATCGATGTCGAAGACTCGGGGCACCACATACTCATTTCAAATATATTTTGAATCACTTAAAAATTGTTTCTTTAATACCAACTTTTAAAACCCAAACCCACAGCCGAGTTTTGCAACCTGGCTCTAATACCACAAATGTAACACCCCAAACTCAGCCTGAATGTTATGGTTGAATTGGCGATGTCACATGATAGTGTTTTAGAAATTTAATTACGACAAAACCATTTTCTTTTGACATCCTAGATTACCGTCAAAACGTGTCGTTTGTTCATTCCTTTTCCTTTTCAAAATAATTTAAAAATTCTTGTATATATTGATAAAACATTTGTTTATTTTGAAAACTCGCATCTTATCCTATTGCTAGCAATTGTAAAAAAATCCTAGCTTTAAAAAAAATCTGTAAAGGCCATATTACGTAAACTTTTTCCTAGATATAATTAAAACCATGAATAAAAGTAAAAACCGTAAAGATCAGAATCGTGGTCACCGTCGAGTCCTCTGTTACACCGACCCATCTACTGTTGAGGGTTACCTGAATAGATTAAATAGAAAAGGGTGAGCTTTTGCAAACTCAGTGTGTAATCCCCACATAAAACATACACACAGTAAAATCATATAATAGGCATAAATTCACAGTTTGGGTCTGAGCCCATTACAGAAACGGTGTGGACCTCAGCCCACTCAGATAAAAAATCGGATATATTCTAGGGCCTTAGCCCATTTCAGACATAATATGTAGAATCCTACCCACCAGCCTCTACACACCAACTCCGTCTAACCCTACACACCATGTGGGGATAAAATCCACCCACCCATCCTTGCACACCATGCTAAACCAAATGCGGCACATAATCAAAAAGTTATAGTTGAGCTGCCAGATGACAGGATTAAGAGCCTTTTAGATAATTTCTCCAACTATCATCAACCCATCCTGATGCAACGCAACATACATATGACATACTTTTATACAAATAATAGTCCATGCATTCCAATCAGTATACATGCTAAGTGTAACATGTTCAGTACAGATTTCACATAATTAGATCACATAGCTATGGGTCTAAGTACTGCTTACCGACCTTTCATTAGGTTTACAGTCGACTTGGGCAACCAGTGCAACCTTTCAGAACATTTCATTAGCCCATGTGGCATGCTCGTGTGGGCCCACACACCCGTGTGGCCCACACTGCCCAAATTGTCCTTAGTCGTTTGGATCACACGGCCTGGCTCAGAATTCCACACACCCGTGTGGCCCACACGACCCAATTGGCCGAGCCCGTGTGTCGCACACGACTGTGTCACTCACGCATGTCCTGGCTCGTTGATCACACGGTCATGTGGTGACTTACAGTCTTACACACGGCCTACCACACAGGCTACCACGCGCCCGTGTGGCATCAACAAAAAGGTTTTTGACTTTTTCGAAACCTCAGTTTTTGTGTTTTCTGGTACACACCTAATTTTTAGAATACGAATAGAGAAGCAAAAAACAAGAATACAACACAAAAAGTCGACAAGAAAGGGAAAAAGATGACGAAAATGGTAAAGAATTTTGAGAAAGGATGAGAGCTAAATTTTTGGAAAAAGCAAAGTTGTAAGATATCCTACAATCCTCTAATTCACTCCACTAACCCTACTACATCTCAACCACCTTAGTATTTCAGCTAAACCAAAACTCTTACAGTCCACTGAGTAAAAATCAACATCCTTGCTCGAGCAGGGATTTGAACATAAGACCTCTAACAGACCAACACTCAACTTAACCACCAGACAAGCAGGCCCATTCTGACATGTTCTTACAAATAAATACTTATAAGCCTACTAAACCAAAGGTAAGGCTTTATTCCATAAAACCCAAAATTTGCCCAAGCCAAGGCTTGAACCCAAGACTTCTCAAACACTCCCAAAACACTTGACCACTGAAGTAGACTTATATTTGTGTCACAACTTACAAAAGCTGAAATTAAACAAAAATCGGGGCGTTACATATTACAACTAAGTAGTAATTTTTTTTTGATGCACTACAATCTCAAGCCTGGTCCCTTCTCAAACTCTCCGAATCCCCTATTTACCTGTAATTCATAATAAAATTAGTAAGCTCTAAAGAACTTAATGAGTCTTCATACCCTACTAACCCAATGCTAATATAATTGAACTTTTTGGCTTGGGTTTCTTGATTATTTTACCCATATTAGGATAGTACGCCACCCTCTTTGTCACAGTGGATGATTCTTTGGCAATTTTCCCTTACTAATTCCATTTTTATTTATTGTCGTAATGGCCCTTAATCATCTATCTCCTTGAGAGGGAAATCCTCGCGGATTCTCACTTGCATACAATAAAAGATACTCCTTAAATAATTCCCATGACACACCTTACACTAATGACTACAGATATTCACAAAAGACCATTCTTGGTGAATAGTCCCTATTGTGGGATATTGATAGTGTTTTTCTTATCGAAAATAGACTCGTATTATGATCCACCTAGATTCATAAGGGAAACACCCTTGTGTCTTAATATAGAAAGTCTGCTTATCCCCATCAAATGGACAGATCGGGCAATACATCATCCCACCCCATTTGCACAATTAAGTAGTCCACTCCTGGTGGTTATCTCTTTGAAATAGATAACTTGTAGGCGGATTCTTAATAGTGAATCCTCTATTTACGGAAATCATACATATGAGACAGTCATGTGGACTACATCATATTTCACATATAGTTTCTTCATTTTGAAAGTATATGAGAATATTGTATCATCCCCAAAAGAAATTGGAAAACTGTCATATATATATATATATATGATATGACTCCCTTACAATTTGTCTATACAATGAGCTCGAGTTTAAGATGCGCTGTAGCGCCCTAAATTTTTGGGCCTAGAAGTATTGGGCCTTGTGCATGGTAGCCGCTAATAGACGGCATATAAAAGTTTATGCGTGCAAGAAATATCACAATTGATTGTCTGCTTCAATCGTTAAGTGATTTTGGTGTGTTTAGGAGTGTTTGAGAAGTCTTGGGTTCTAACCTAGGCTTTAGTAAAAATTTATGTTTTCTCTTAAAGGAGCCATGATGTTAAAGGGTAGGTTTTAAGAATATTTTTTTGATAATTTATAACACAAGAGGAGCTTGTGTTGTAGTGGCAAGTGGCGTTAGGAGTATGCATGTGGTCTGAGGTTCAAGTCATAGCGTGTGCAGAATTTTTGGATTTTCTTGAATGAACCTGGATATCGACAAGAAGGCTTCATAAATATTTGAAGATAAAATGTGACACAAGGAAGTGAGTGGTCTAGTGGCAAGGCGTCATTATGGTTGCAAGGGAGCATGGGTTCAAGTCTTGGCCCTTACAATTGATTTTGATTCCCTTTTAAATGAACTTGGACTTTGGCCCATAGGCTTATATTTAGTTGTGCTTGTTTTGTTACACAAGGAGCTAGTTGGTAAGGTGGTTGGCGGCGTTGATTAAGTTGGGGAGAGCTTGAGTTCAAAATCCCTTGCATGCAAAATGTGACTATTTTGCTAATTTGGGATGATTTTGGATGATTGATGGAGGGATCCCACATCGGGAAGCTACCATGAGATTAGGCGAGAAGCTTGCTTTAAATAGAGCGATCTATGAGGAGAGTAAGCATACTTTGGTTGGCGTTTAGGCATATGAGTGTTTGGAGCGCAGATTAACTCCAGATTCCTATCAGGTAATCCCCAGCCATAGATGGATCGATGCTGCGAGGGACTCGAAGAAGGCCAGACATTGCTTATGTTTTCCATTTTGATTGCTTACATTCAAGTATTTTGATTTGGGGTTGTAATAAGGCCTCTTTAAGTTTCTAGATTTTATCTTTGGGTTTTTATTTATGTTTGAATTATATCCGTTAAAAGTAAATCACGGTTTTCCAAAATTTAACTATTTTAAAATAACACTACGTTTTCACAACATTTCAAAATGGTTTCACGACTTAATCTTTTTAATAAATCGATTACTCTCAAAATTAGCTTCCACAATTAAAAGGATATTTTGGGAATAAAGTTAATAATTTTTCAATGTACCACGTTTTAAGAAAAACTAACGTAATTGGGATTTTACTTAAGCTTTTAAACAAGAAGGGTTTTAAATAGAAACATGATTTTCAAAAAACACTTTGACATGACACACCAGTTCGGGCCTAACTACTAGGCAGGGTTTGGGATGTTACATTCAGTGGTATCAAAGCCAGGTTAAAAAACTCGACTGTGGAATGGGTTTTAAAAATTGGATTTCTGAAAGAATTGTTTCAAAAGGTTTTGAAAAGATTTGAACTAATCGAAATGTTTTTTAAATATTTTCCTGAAAGTGTGGCTGACCGAGTCTCCAACGTCGAATCTGTAAGCTTTCTGTTAGACAATATTTAAAGTTAGATTTTTTATTTATTTAGTGTATGTTTTGGAAGGCAGATTTATTATTTTTAAAAGCTAGCAACAGTGCTGTGATGGATTCTAAAGGCAAGCAAGGTCGCGAGAAGTTACCCGTCTCTCTAAAACATAAGATGGTTCAGGAGACGGTGGTCGAGGTAAGTCAGCCAACTTCGGGTAGCGATAACCCAGAGCTTGGTACAGAGGCACTGGCCCGATTGGTAAAGGAAGTGATGGAAGAAGTGTTTGAGGCAGGAGTTAAGGCATATCGCGAAACACTTCAAGCTAGGTGCTTGGAGTACAATAGGAAGAGGGATCGCATAGTCTCTTTTAAGTCAGGTGTGTTTTGTTTGGATGTGATGTTTGAATATACAAATTGTATGCATGTGTGATAAATATCTGTTTGTTTCTCTGGTTAGATGTTTGGTTGTGTAAGATGTTTTAAGATTAAGTTAAAATTGTATTGTGCTATTGGGATGAGAGTGCACAGCGGCAGCGTAGTAGGGTATTCTGTATTAAATGACTGTTAGATAGTTGGAAATTTCGAGGACGAAATTTTTTAAGGGTAGAATTGTAACGCCTCAAATTTTTGGGCCTAGAAGTGTTGGGCCTTGTGCATGGTAGCCTCTAAGAGACGGAACATAAAAGTTTATCCATGCAAGAAATATCACAATTGACTGTCTGCTTCAGTCGTTAAGTGATTTGGGTGTATTTGGGAGTGTCTAAGAAGTCTTAGGTTCAAACCTGGGCTTTAGCAAAAATTTATGTTTTCTCTTAAAGGAGCCTTAATGTTAGAGGGTAGGTTTTAAGAATATTTTTTTGATAATTTATAACACAAGAGGAGCTTATGTTGTAGTGGAAAGTGGCGTTAGGAGTATGCATGTGGTCTGAGGTTCAAGTCATAGCGTGTGCAGAATTTTTGGTTTTTCTTGAATGAACCTGGATATCGGCGGAAGGCTTTATAAATATTTGAGGATAACATGTGACACAAGAAAGTGAATGGTCTTTGGCACTTGCAGTTCATTTTGATTCCCTTTTAAATGAACTTGGACTTTGGCCCATAGGCTTATATTTAGTTGTGCTTGTTTTGTTACACAAGGAGTTAGTTGGTAAGGTGGCTAGCGGCATTGATTAAGTTGGAGGGGAGCCTGAGTTCAAAACCCTTTGCATGTGAAATGTGACTATTTTGCTAATTTGGGATAGTTTTGGAGGATTGATGGAGGGGTCCCACATCGGGAAGCTAGCATGAGAGTAGGCGAGAAGCTGGCTTTAAATAGAGCGATATATGAGGAGAGTAAGCATACATTGGTTGGCATTTGGGCATAGGAGTGTTTGGAGCATGGATTAACTCCATATTCCTATCAAGTAATCCCCAGCCCTAGATGGATCGGTGCTGCGAAGGACTCGGAGAAGGCCACACACTGCTTATGTTTTTCATTTTGATTGCTTACATTCAAGTATTTTGATTTGGGGTTATAATAAGGCCTCTTTAAGTTTTTGGATTTTATCTTTGGGTTTTTATTTATGTTTGAATTATATCCATTAGAAGTAAATCGTGGTTTTCCAAAATGTTAATTGTTTTTAAAATAACACTAATTTTCCACAACATTTTTGAAATGGTTTCGCGACTTAATCTTTTTCGTAAATCAATTACTCTCAAAATTAGCTTCCGTAATTAAAAGGATATTTTGGAATAAAGTTAATAGTTTTTCAATGTACCAAGTTTTAAGAAAAACTAATGTAACTGGGATTTTACTTAAGCTTTTAAACAATAAGGGTTTTAAATGGAAACATGATTTTTGAAAAACACTTCAATGTGACACACCAGATTCGGGCCTAACTACTAGGCCAGGTTTGGGGTGTTACATGTGCTACTAGCACGCAGACTCATTCTTGGTGGGCTTGTAAATTTAAATTTGAATCCACAAATTCTCCTATGACTTTCACCAAAGTTAATTCCATAACTAATGTGGGTGCAAATCTCCAAGAATAAGCTTGTAGATCGTCATAACTTATATCCACCTCACCTTATGTGCTAGCACAAGTACCATGGCCTTCTCATAATAATAGATCACCCATTTTTTGGACAAATACCAGTGGACATATTGTTGAATCATAATCACAAGATAGTTCTGACAAACTTTCCTTACAACAATAGTCCTGACGGACTTTCCCCATATTAGATAGCCCTCATGGACATCCGCAAAAGATAATCCTTATGGACCTCCCACATTAGATAGTCATGATTGACTTTCCACATAAGATTGTCCTGAAAGACTTTCAAGATCAGATAGTCTTGACGGACTTCTCACATATACGGCAATGCCATGGCCATGGACTTCCATTCGTCCCACTAAGGGCTCTTATACATCCCACACAATGGGCTCTCAATCGTACCATAAAGGGCTCTCATACTGATGCACATCGTTCTCCGTATCATTTCAAATCTCCTTTCCTAGATTAGTCCAACCGAACTTTCTTCAAAGCCACATACATAAAATGCATAAGCAACCTATGCATGACCATCCAAACCTCAAAAAAGCCATATAAATAGAATGCATATCTTATACACATTCCACCAATAAAGGCTACGAATCATACGACAAATAACATGTCAATTTATTGACATATCATAATCATACTTACTATCAGCCAATCATATCAATTTAATATGTAATAACACATTACACCAATTAAACGTTTACTCAACATAGTTAGCTTACAACCATTTGTATATTTTCATGCCACATTGCTTACAATCACCTTGCATCATATCTTTGGCATAGCATAATCATAGTTCAACCATTGGATAATTCATCATTTACATAATAGACCTGACATCAAATGTAGTAGTTATTTTGGTTTGCATTTTCAATAGTTAGTAACTAAATAGTAAAAGTTGATAAAATAAGTATTTTTAACACATTTTTTAGTGTTGATGACCTATTAGGCCGACACTGGCCTTAGGTAGGTTTAATTTGTGTACTTATGCATGCAGGAGGCTTAATTTTAGGCCAAATTGACGTAAAAACTTGGGACGAGTATTGCATAAGCTTCTCAAGTCATGAAAGCATGACAAAAACATCCAAAGCCATAAAATGAAAACTATGGTGTGACATAAAAAATCTATGGCTCGACATGCACCCTATGTTGAGCCATAGCAGCCCTTGTGTTGAGTCATAGCATCCTATGTTGAGCCATAGACTAAAGGTAGGACACAATCCATGATGACATCAATTATCGTACTTTGGCATATTCTCGTAGATTTTATTTATTACTTGCACCCAAAGTATCGGGGGCATATCGGGCATGAAATGCATATATTTTAGCCTATAAATAAAAGGCTTTTCTACACAAATTACGGCATCCATCCATCAAACCTAGTTTTTCTCATTCAGATTTCTTTGTATTTTCTTTTTATGTTCATTTAGTCAGAACTTTTTTATTGCAATGTGAAGATACTTATGAGCGGAGATTACTTTAGATTCGCGCTTCAATATATTTATTCATGAGCATTATCTTATCTTATCTCTTCTATTCTTTTATTTATTTTTCATTGATTTGGCCAATTAATCATTTTATGTATATTAGGATAGATTATGGTGCTTTACTCATATATCGCATGATTTGAGTATTAAACTAATTTATCTATTAATTGATTATCTATCTAAAATTGCTTATTCATTCAAGAGTAATTAGTATATTGAAGTGACTCCCTTGATAGAATATCTAGACAAGCTAAACAGGAAGGGCATCCCGTCAAGTATAACATGTTCCAAGTGGTGAGGTCGAAAGGGTATCCATATGCCTAGGAAGATACCAGAAGTGTGTGAAGATGAGACCAGAAGGGTGACTTAGTTAAGGGTGATAAATAACTCAATTGAGGATAAGTAATTATTTAATTGGATAATTAGGGAATTAATCAATCATAGGCTAGAGACTCACATTATCAACACTAGGAATAGAAAATTCCATTAGGTTAATTTAAGTTTATTTAATTTAATTAGTTTAATTAAAACATTAATTCGGATTAACACTACTAATTCGTGGCTCGATTAGATTAGTAATTCTATTTTGTAATTAATTTAATAATAGTTTCTCCAATCTACAATCCCTTGGGTAAGACCCTCGAAATACTTATCGATGTTTCGTTGTAAACTTTACTATATTACAATTTGACTTGTACACTTGTAGATACTGCACTTAAATATTCGTATTTTTTTATTTGCATGATTTTATATATAAATGATAGTGGTCAATAACATTGAAGTAAACAAATCATACTCTTGAAAATGTAGAAAAACATCCATTTACTAGCTAAGTTTTGGAACTCACTTGTAAATTAATGCCAACCCATTTGATAATTCTTTTTCCCTTACAATACGAGCCTCCTTAGTCAATACAACATAATAACCATTTCAGAATCTCCAAACATCATGAGATTCATACTTTACTTACATGCAGAAACCATTTAAGTAACTATTCATAACCTCAACCCAGAACAAAATAGATTCGGCAGAACTTTCTTTCTTTTCCTTGAATCCATGCATGTAGAAGGATTAGGAAACTTACCATCTTGATAATTCATCCATTATTTGTGCACAATCTTTAGCTTCTTTACACCATGCAGACCTTTCCTTAATATTCCTTTCTTGTAACTCCTTTCGTAAGGACGATGAAGAAAGAACAGAGAAAAAAAGAATCATCTTGGAGTTTAACATATCTCCTCTTCTTTCGCCAATCTCAATTCTATCAACCAAGTCTACAAATCCATAATCATCCTATCTCCCACTATCATCTTTCTAGTTCATAACCAACGGAATATGGTTGAAATCCAAATTTTACTTAACCAGCCTGCTACTTGTTCTTATTTGCAAAAAGAACCCGCTAGATTAGAGAACCTTTCAATTTATTACACCAAACTCTTTTGTTACTTAGGACATTACAAATCTGGGTCTGACAACTCTCCCCTTAAAGAATGGTCACTTTGGTAGATAATCTAACTAAAGAATCATGAGATAAAATTTTGTGGAGCACAGGAATAGATATCCTTAACGGATAATGGCTCTTCAACATCTATTCTTGACGGATGCATATGGGCGAAGCCTACTTAGCAAATACTTATCTACATGGAAAGAATTAGCGGATATTCTCGCTTTTTGAATACCAAAGTTTTAAGAAAAACCTTCGTGAATAATCAATAGCTATTAAGCATATATTGGGGAATCTAAAAATTTTATTACCATTTTGAACTTGAAACTTCCAGAGACGAGTGCTTTATATAACTAATTGCAAAAAAAGTAAATCGTTACTTAATCAAATTGTTTTTCCCAACTTTTTTCGTCCCTTGAATTCTTTCTAAGCCCTAATTTCTCTTCTTCGTCTTTCTCTTTCCTTTATTTTTCACATTAGAGCATTTCTAGTTTTTTGACTATAACACAACCCATCCTCTATTCTCCGACTAGAGTTAGGATAGGTACGGTGGATAGAGTCAGTGGTCATGGTGGCCAAAATATGAGGGGCCGAGGTAGAAGGTCTATTATATAAAGTGGAAACGAGCCACAAAATTGTAGAACTGATTCGCTAGTCGAATATCCATTTTATAGGTGTTAATACCACCCAAGAGGAGATGGTTAAACACCTGGAAACCAGGGGAATCAGGTTTCCCAACTTTGCCTACAATTTTGAGATTGTTAAAGGGAAATGTCTTTTGAGTGATTCAAATGATGGGTTTATCCTCTCACAATAATTTTTAGAGGTATACTTGTTAGAGGCAAACTTCCACATTCCTTTACATCATTTATTTTGTACGATGTTGAACAACTACAAATCGAGCCAGAATAGCTTATTGGCCTTTCTTTGTGGACACTAGTGGCGTTCTTCATCGACTACAACCAGCATTGTGAGTCGCCCTTCATTGGTATATTCCAACATATTTACCAATTAAAGCCCATCACCCAAGGGGTCTTAGTTGGAATGGTCCATTTCTATACACACAAGGGCCACGAGCCCATTATTCAAAATTGGATATCAAATCTTCACTTGAATCGTCAAATATTCATACAGATAAGGAGGAAAATTGATGGTATATTTTGCTTTCCTACTAGGTGGTCCACCCTCATGAATATACTTGTTTCTAGCGGCAATTATTTGATCCCGACATCTCCAGGGCATAATACAATCAATTAAAGTTGAGCCATACACTACAACTGGAGAAACTACTATAGCTAAGAATATCTTCTAATACTCTTTGAAAGACAATGCCCCAATGGTTTTAGAGCAGCATACTTGATGGTGGGGAAGATCCCCTAAGAGTAAAATGTACCAGCGAAGCGTGGCTTTATATAGCCATTGATGAATTAGCATCATCGATGGTAAGGAGAAGAAGGGAACCTACTAACTTCTTTTATTCTACCCACAATCTACTCTATTCAAGGGTGGTAAAGGTGAGTCTTCTAGTAGAGCTGTGGTTCCTAGTAGGGCTAACACTCTTGTTGCTATTGTTGTAGGCTCTACTTCTTCCAATTCATAAAACTCTCTGCAACATGATATGGGTGTTGAAGAATTGATGGACTCTTCATGAAAGGAAGAATTTGTTGTCCAAAGACTAAAGGTCAACAATAGTGGCCACAAGAAGCCGCGAGAGGAGGAACAATCTCTAAGTGTCGAATGTAGCAATGATGAATAGTTAGTTTGTTGCAGGCCTAGGAAGGCTCCAATAATAACCGAGGAAAGGGCTACTTATCTTCAAGCTCTTGAGTCTCCATCTAAGTTAGCCATTCACGTGGATCCTCCCGTTCCTATAACTATGCCATCTCCTGGAGAGCTTACCTTTGGTACCACTCATTACTTCTTGCAGAGCCCTTTCAGCTTCTTGCAAATCACTACCTCATTTAGTGAAGTACAAACCTTCTTCAATTGGAGAGACTGCATCCAAGCAAGTCAATATCTTTCCTCCCCCAATGAAATTAAATAGAAATAGGAGAGTGACCTGCCTCCGAAGTTGAGAGAAAACATTTACCCTTCTTTTTTTGTCCAGAAACATACATTGGAAGAATTAGTGGGCTCTTTCCAGTTAGTGGCGGTGAAATACAGACTTCTTGGCTATTGTCACACCTAGTTCTCTTGAGGGCTCTAACTTAAAGAAAATTTGAGGAGCCAAACGTATAGGAACAAAAAATTATGGACTCAAATGAGATATTTAGAGACTTTAGTAGTTGGTTAGGAATGATTGGATTCCAATCCTAGCTTAGTTAGATTGTCATTGGCTAGTTCCTTAGTGGGGAAAAAGTTCTTATGATGTAGTGGCGGTAATGCATGTGGAGACTATTTCGATGGAGTATATATATGTGTGGGTGGAAATAGAATCCCTCTCAATTCTACTTCCTTAAATCTTTCTCTTTAAGAATCATCTTTAATTGCTCTGAAGAAGATGATGATGTAGCTAAAGGAAGCCTTGCATGTTACAGCCATCGTATGACTTGGAGTTTAGAAGTAGAAAGATTGGGAACTGTTGCCAGGAAAAAGGAGGCTCTAGAGTTTGGGAAAGCTAAGCTACTAAGGATAAGGAAGTAATGTGAGTTTCTATACACGTTCTCTAGAATGTTGTGTATTTAGCATGAGTATGTGTTAATTTCATAATGAATTCCATGATGAAACATGACCTCTATTGCATGAGAATGCTTGTCTGTTTAAGGTTGAGTAAGTTATGAGTATCCTCCAGCATGTTGTTATGAAATGATGTTATAAATTTCTTATAATGTTTGTTTATTTACGGTGGAACACGGAAAGAGATTATTGAAGGGTTTAGATGAAGTTAAGGTTTGGTAAGGGGAAATCATGTTAGATACCACCAAACGGTGTTGTTATGTGCACTCGTGATGTGTGAAACTCTGGGCCTTGTGAAGGGGACACTGCGGTGTTCGAGCATCAATGTATAGGATGGTGAATGGAAGAATGGGCGGAGGAATAGGGAAAAAGAAAATTGGAATTCTATTAAGATTCCACCATTTGGTATTGTTGGGAGAAAACCATGATTTGCCAAGCTTCAAGTCATGTCAGGGGGACACTTCGGTGTTTGATGTGTCGTAAACTAACTAAAAATTTGACTAAGGAAAGTGCACCTATCAATTAGTAGTATAGCTACGGTGAACAAAGATATTGTTCCCATGTAGATTAAAAGTACAAGTAATTATTGCCTTTCTATTATTTAACCGATAAATTTGAATGATTGATTGAAAACTAAAATTAACTAAATTAATTAACTAATGAACACAACAAATAAAAAAATCAAGAAACTAAACGATTAACAATCAAGAAGTGAAATAATACCCAAGAAAGAACTCAACTAGATTTCATCTATCATTATCAATCTAAATTACGAATTCCTTTAATTAGTAACTTGATCCGTAGAAATCCCTAAATTATGCTAATATCTCTTTCGAGAGTAAGAACAACTGACTCTAGGTTGTTTAATTGAAATTTCTTTCTAATTAAAAACTCTATTATCACATTAACTCGATCTATGGATTCCCCAATTAAATTTGACTCTAATCCAATAGATTTGTGAATTCCTATTTCTAGAATTGCATATAACTCCACTCAATTATGTAAGATCTACTCTTAAACAAGGTCTATTCCTCATCTAATTTAAGAACATCAAACATGGATCAATAAACTAGAAATATCAAACCAATAACAAAGCACACATAATTAAGAAAAAGAATCTAAGAATTTACTGCGTAAAATAAAAATTAAAAGACAGAATTCATGATAGGGTTCATTCCCCTAGGTATTTAGAAAATTAGTTCATGTTTGACAATAGAAACATCCAAGATACAGTATACCCACAAGAAACAAACAAACTCATAATCGCCTCCTAAGAAATCAAATGCGAATCTTTAGTCTTGATGGAAATCTGCTTTAGAATTGACTTCAATGGTGTTTTTCAAGTTGTTTTCTTAAATATTCTATGATGGCTAACTCTTATCTTCTTATTTTTGACATATATACATTTTAAAATGCCCAAAAAAACCCTAAAAAACACGATTTCCCGCAGTTTATGGTGCAAATTCATAAAGTTGAAATAGCCTACCACATGGCTGTGTGATAGGCCATGGGGCTCACACGACCGTGTGGACACGCCATGTGGAATGGGCCAACCCATGTAGCTCCTATAGCTAGATTTGATTTTCTGGTTTTCCCTCATTTTTTATTCAATTTTCTCCCAAATGCTATATTAAGCATAAAAATGTGAATTTAAAGGATTAGGGGCATAAAATTTAAAATTAACATCGACTAATCACCCAAAAATGCAGTAAGAATGAGATTAAAACATGTTACCTTTAGCACTTATCAGTGTTCGAGCATCAAGATGAAATGTGAAAAAGGTTCTTCAGGATGACACCGTGACAATGATATTTAGGTTCTATAGAGCACCTGTAGCACCCCAAAAATTTTAATTATTTATTTTTACTTATTTGTAACACAAATATTGGTCTGCTTTAGTGGTTAAGTGATTTGGGTGTGTTTGGGAGTGTCTGAGGAGACCTGGGTTCAAGCCTGGGCTTCTGCAAAAAGTTTTGTTTTTAGCGAATAAACCTTTGCCTATAGTTAGTAGGCTTTTAAATTATTGTGGGTAAAAGCAAGACATAAAAAGCCAGCTGGTCTAGGGTGTAAGTGGCGTGTTACCTATGTCAGTGGACTAAGGTTCGAATCTTGGTAGAGGTAAGGGAATATCTATTTTGCTATTGTGCCATGCGGGGAGTTGGAGTTTGACTAAAACACTAAAGTGGTTGAGGAGAATTCAAATTTAGTGGTTGAGGGAAGGTGTGATCAGATGGAGAGGTTTGAGGAGGGATTTTAGGAGAAAATCAAGGGATGAGGGGAGAGGGAGTGTTGTGCCGAAGGTGGACTCTGGGCACTCAAGAATTCAGCCAAGAGTGTATACCTCATTTTGTTTTTCCTTTTGGTGCTTTTTCCTCTTCTTGGCCAAATATGGTAGGGGATTTTGGCACATTCTTTTGTTTCACATCTATCCTATTTTGACAACCTTTCTTTGGCCAATTATTGCCTCTTCCAATTGCCTCTTCTTGTTTCTTTTCTCAAGTAACTCTTCTATTGGCCAAATATACCTTCTTCCTTTTTTTTTTCATTTTTTCTTTTCCCTTTGCTGAAACCTCTTCTCCCCTAAACCGATTCTCTTCTTTCTCTCCCTCAAGTTTTGTGCTACCGATTTCCAATTCTGATCACTACCAAAACCATTCCTCTTCCTCTGCTCGATTGACTGTGCTCTTCCCTTCTTGTCGATTTGTTCTCATTTTTCGACCCTCACTGTGCTGATTTTATCTTTGCTCTCTGCCGATTTAGTGCTCTATTTCTAATCTATGGTTTTGTACTTTCGGTAAGTTGGTATTTGATTTGGCTTAAATTGTTCTTGTAGATAATTGTTAATAAGGGGTTTCAACTGGATTGCAGGTAATAACCCCGAGAGCTAGTGATCATCATTTTCCAGTGGGTGAAGTGTGTAGGGATTTGGTTGTTCAAACGATGTAAGTGGGTGTTAACGAAGCGATTAAATGGGTCGAGTAGAGTCATTTTAAATTCATTGATCTTACGACTAATTGATCGTTTATGTTCTGAATTCATATTTGGAGGGTGCTAAAACAGAGTGCGCTATTTTCTTAAACAAGTGTGTATACACTGCCCAAATTGTAAACCGGTAAAAGTAAAAAAAAATATGACAATTAACGCTACACGAGCGTACGCTCGCTCATGTGGTAAATCGAACGCATAAAACATGGTCATTAGACTGTTGAGACCACCATGAGCGATTTCGTGGTCTTAGGCTGTTTTGGGCTATGTTGGGTCGAAATGGGTCGTGTGGACCCAACGGGCTTATGGGCCCCACACAGGTAAACCACATGAACGTGTGGAGATTATTGGGCCAAACTGTTTGATTTTTGTGACTGAGACCAATTCTGGGCTATGTGGGCCACACAAGCCTGTGGGCCCACATGGGCCAATATTATGGGCTTTGGGTCCATTTTCACTGTTTGACTATTAAGGTTGAACGGGTTGCCCGAGATGACTGTGAACCTATTGATGGGTCGGTGAGTATACCTAGACCCCCAAACTAATATAAAATGACTGTTATGCCCCTATATTATAAAATGATTGTATATGAGCATGCCATGATATATATATTGCATACATGTCTGATGTGTTGCATGGGATGGGATTATTATGATTGGAGGAAGTGTGATGTACTGGAAGCTCTGCTGCAAATATCGTTTGGTGCCGCAGCCAATGCTAATTTTGGAGTGTAGGAATGGGTGGGTGATTTTATCCCCACATGGAGTGTTTGGCTGGACGGAGTGGAATGTAGAGGATGGTTGGGTAGGATTTTTAATTGCATGTCTAAACTGTTACTGTCACCAAAATAGGTTAAGGCCCACACTAATACTGATACCATAATGGGCTAAGGCCCAAACTGAACTGAACTGTTATTGATTTGGGCTTAGGCCCAGGCTGTAATTGATTGGCTAATTGCTTACATAGGGTTACACACTGAGTTTTCATAAACTCACCCCTCTATTTATCTGTAGAGGTAATCCCCAGTCTTTGACAGATCGGTGCTGCGAGGGATTCAAGGTGGCCACACAACCGCACTTGCTCTTATATTTGAGTTTTATTTCCAATAAATTTAATTTGGGTTTTTGTTATATAATAAGGCCTCTTTAAATTTTAGCCTTTAATTTCGGGATTTTACTTGTTTAAATCATATCTGAAAGAAGTAGGACGCGGATTTTCAAAAGCTAAATGTTTTTCAAAACACCACGTTTTCGTAACATTCGATAAAAGCTTCTGCATAAAACATTGTTTTAAATATAGCAACAAAAGAATATGATCAACAAACTGCTAAAAACAACTTGAGTTTTAAATAAACAAGATACCCTTACATTTCTGTTATGGTCATAAATGAGATTTATTATAGAATGGGTTTTCCCAATGAAAATATGTTTTCGAAAAACACTTCAATGTGATATCGCCAGATTCGGCCATAACATCTAGGTCGGGTTTGGGGTGTTACAGCACCATCGTGACGGCGGTTAGTAGGATCTATTGGGTGACATCACGATGGCGATAAGGTCCTTCGGGCTACACCTCAAAAGAGGTCTAAAGTATAGGACCATAGTTCACCTATGGCAACTAAGGTAGTCCGCTAGGACAGTAAACACAAGGTAGTCCGTTGGGACAGTAAACATGAGGTAGTCTATCGAGACAGTAACCACGGGGAATGTTCACCAAGACAAAAGACATGGAAGCGTCCACCAGGACAAAAGACATGGGAGTGTCCACCAGGACAAAAGACAGGGGAACATCTTCCAGGACATTTAATATGGTAAAAAGAGTGAAAGACCATAGCTTGATTATGGAATCATGAAGAGTTAGCCAATAAAGTGAACATAAGAATCATAAGGCGTAAGATCTTACTAAGTGATGGATTTGTAAATATCGCCAAATGGGGATGAACTCTAAGGCTGATAGAACAAGGTAAACCTCCTTATGAGGTTTTACCATTTAAATTATGAAGTACACACAAACACGAGGTTGCAAATCTTAGACGAGTAATCCTGTAACAGAGGATGTACTAGATGAAAGAGCAGAATTTAAGAGTCCGCAGATAAAGGGAAACTAGAGGCAGCTAAGTCCACCGAGGTCATACAGGGGCTAAATCCCTCAGGCTGGCTAAAGATTGAGTTCGGCAATAACTAACCTGGGGCAAGTAATCCGCCAAGATATAGGGAGGATAAGAATATGAAACTCTAGGGAAGTCAATGTCAGATAGCCAATGACCGACATTAGGTCTCCCATCTAAGATTACGAGGGAACAAAAAATTTGGTTGAAGTGTGTTCAAGTCCGTGTTCCTAGGGAACACATATCTCGAAGAAAATTCTTGTATACTACAAATAGAGGAGAAGTAAGTTAGTAATGGACTTCAAGGTAAAAAGGGGAAGACAAAGACCACATTACTACAGTCTGTTAGTGTAACAGCCCATTTTTCGTAAAATCAAAACAGTGGTTTTGGAACCACAAATCTGAGTTAAAAAGATATTTTATTTTAATATTATTACATGAATTTCATTATGATAGAAATGACATATGAAAATTTCATTAAGAAAATTTTACTGATTTCATATTTAATTGTGGAAACGACCAAATTGCATAAAATGAAAATGTTGAGTTCTAGTAGCTATAAGTATCAAATAGCTATGGAATTCAAAATTTGAGGTCCTTATATGGTAATTAGACCATTAAGAAAAGTTAGTAGATATTTTTGGTGAATCATCCATGGAAAATTAGAAAAAGAAAAGGACTAAATTGAAAAGTAGGAAAAATAAAGGATGATATAATAATTAAATAGAAATATCATATTATTATTATCGTCTTCTTCCCCAAACATACATGGAAACCCTAAGAAAGAGAAAGCAAGCTTTCTTGACTTAATTGGGTAAGTAATCTTGTCCCATTTTTAGTAATTTTTATATTTTCGAGATCGGAATAGCTTAATATATTTATTTTGGGGATTAATTTGCAAATATATCAAAGTATTGAAATTTTTCCATGAATGTAAATGTTGAAATTTTGAAATTTATAGTAGAAAATGAAAGGTTGTTTATAGATAAACAATTTTTTCAGAGAGAATTTTGATGAAATTGTGATTTAGGGACTAAATTGTAAATATGTAAAACCCATGAAAAAAATTTTATTTTTGTGAAATTCATGGGCTGTTATTAAGACATGTAAAACTTGGTTAGGCTTGGAATAAGGATTAAATTTCATGAATTTTATTTTTTGAGCCTAGGGAAAAAATTGTCATTTATGAAAAGTAAATGGGCAAAATGGTAATTTTGCCTAGGAAGTAAATTGAGCTCAATTGAGTATGAAATGGATTAAATTGATGTTAAATTAATTTATTTAGATCTGAAAAGACCAAATAAAGAGTTAGATCGAGGAAAAGAAAAGGTGACATATTAGTAGATTATCATACACGAACAAGTGTCGAGGTAAGTTCGTGTAACTAAAATGGTCATGCATATGTTGTGGACAAAATCTAGCTCAAACGAGCAATCCTGTTATAAGTCCTATCGAGTGTCCTGTTATATAGTTCTTGCGAGCATCATGATCGGTAGTGATCTTGCATGTGTTGCGCACTACCGCAGCTCTTTGTGAGCGTCTTGTTACACGATTCGATCTGTAGTGGTCCAGCATCTATTACAAACACAAATGCAGCTCTTTGTGAGTGTCCTGATATAGGCTCTTATGAGCTTCCTAACATGGCTTGCTTGAACTCCCTGTTATGCTATCCAAAGCTCCTTGTTAATAACTCTTCAAAGTTACCTGTTAAGTTCAATAAGCTTCCTAATTAAAACTCTTATGAGTTTCCTGATTAAAACTATTATGAGTTTCCTGTTTAGCCCGGGTAAGCTTCCTGATCCATGGCTCACATGAGCATCCTGTTACATGGCTCGAGAAAGTCCTTCCTGATTATGTTCCCTAATTGAGTACCCCTAAATACGAATTGACGGAGTTACAGTTTTATGCACTTTGAGTGTACTACTGATGTATCCATCGATATTTCAAATAAATTCAACAGGTAAAGTTTTAACATGTCTACACTGAATTGGAGATGACTTGTTATGGAAATGTATGAGTTATTTGAAAATGCGATATGAAAAAATTATGTATATGAAAGTTATTACCCGATTAGCTCATCATCATCATTATTATTTGAAAAGTATTTAGAAAATTTATGACTAACTAGTTTGATTGAGTATATGTGATTAGGCAAATGATTAATTTTGTTGGGATGCATGTTATTGATATACTTATTTTAAATGAACATGATTGGTAAGTGAAATTCTTGTTATACAAACTTACTGAGCATCAAATGCTTACTAAGTTTTCTTTCCTCTGTTTTATAGTACTCGGAAGCTCATAAAGGTTGGAGATTAGTTAGAGCATCATCACACTATCCTCCAGCTCGTTTTGGTATAAATAGGACTCTTACCTTGTGATGACGTCATGAACTCACTAAAATATGACAAAGGCAAGCAACCTATCGAACAGTAGTATAGCTATGGTAAGTTCGAAATATCGTATCCACGAGGACTAGAAGTACTAGTAATTACTATTTTTCTATTATTTAGCCTAATAATTAACGAAGTGTTTTAAACTAAAATTTAACTAACTAATTAAATATGAGCGCGACAGAGATAAAATTGGGAAAATATTCGAAGAAAACCAATGAGAGAGACAATACCCAAGGAGAAATCCACTTAGATTTCACTTATTATTATGATTTCAAATTAAACGATTTATTCACTTGCCTTGATCTGTAGAAATCCCTAAATTATGTTAATATCTCTTTCGAGACTAAGAACAACTAACTCTAGGTTGATTAATTGAAATCTCTTTCTAATTAAAGCCCCTATTGTCGCATTAACTCGATCTATGGATTCCCTATTAGATTTGACTCTAATCCGATAGATTTATGTCGTCCTATTTCTAGGATTGCAATCAACTCCGCTTAATTATGCTAGATCTACTCCTAAGCAAGGACTTTCTCTCTACTGATTAAGCACATCAAACTTGGATTAATATCCTAAAAATATTAAAACAAGGGTTAAGAACACATAATTAAGAACAAGAACAAGTATTTATCATGTAATTCAGATAATTAAATAATAACATTCATCATAGGTTTCATCCTCCCTAGGCATTTTAGAGAGTTTAGTTCATAATGTAAGAGGAAAACATCTCAAAATAAGGAAAACAACAAGACATAAAGAACCCAAAAACTTCTAAGGAAATTTGATGGAGATCATCAATCTTGAAGTGAATCTGCTTCTGAGATGATTCCGACAGCTTCTTTGAGTAGTTTCTTCATTCTACTCTATGTCCCCCTTTAAGTCTTCTTCTCGTGTGTTTTTATAGACTTTGGAATGCTTAAAATACCTAAAAATTATTTTTTTCCATGTGAAAATGAAACAGGGTGTGATGGGGCCACGGGCGTGTGATCAGCCCGTGTAAGAATACCCTGGCCGTGTGCAGTACTGATATGGTTAAAAATCGACACGGAATGGCACATGGGTGTGTGACCAACCCATGTGTATCTCAAGGAAGTGTGAGAGGCCCATGTTTAAGTTACCCATCTATGTGTAATGCTAACATGGTTTGAGATTGACATGGGATGGCACACGGGCGTGTGGCTAGCCCATGTGTGATACTAAAATCAGCTCTCTTTTTTGCTCAATTTTGGCTCGCTTTTCACTCCTTTCGTTTTCCTATGCTAAGTATATAAACATGAAATTAAAGGATTAGGAGCATCAAATGCACAAAATTGTATAATAAAACATCCAAAATCATGCTAAGCATGGGACTAAAATGTGTTACTTTTCTGGTTTATCAAATATCCCCACACTTAAGCGTTTGCTTGTCCTCAAGCAAAATTCTCAATTTACAATTAAAATTAAACTTTTTCAACTCATAATTCTCATCAATAATGTTTTATCATAATTCACAAATAATCACACATTGATAATTCGACTAAAAGAGCACTAAAGATTCAAACAATCCAAGTCACACATTTTTAATGTAACACCCCAAACCCGACCTAGACATTATGGCCGGATCTGGCATGTCACATCACAAGGTAATTTAAAAACTACGCGTTCAATGAAAACCCTTCCTCAAATTCCTTTCTCGCCTCTAGCTGAATTAATACTAGAGCTTCAGTCAAAATCTTTTTTAGTTTCTCAAAACTCTCTTGTTGTTTATCAATCCAAACAAATGGTAACCCTTTACGTATTAACCTAGTTAGAGGTGCAGCAATCGGTGAAAACCCCTCGACAAACCGTCTGTAGTACCCAACCAGACCCAGAAAACTTCAAATTTTAGATACCGACTTTGGTGACTTCCAATCCAATACGGCCTCAACTTTCTGAGAATCAACCCTAATCCCCTTGGCAGACATGACATGACCCAAAAATGTTACTTCTCTCAGCCAAAACTCACACTTGCTGAATTTGGCATAAAGCTGCTTTTCTCTTAATATCTGTAGAACAACCCGGAGATGTGAATCATGCTCCTCCTCAGTTCTTGAATGCACTAGAATATTATCTATAAACACCACCACGAACCGGTCCAAGTAGGGTTGGAAGACTCGATTCATCATATCCATGAAAGCAGCTGGTGCCATTCATTAGCCCAAACGGTATGACCAGAAACTCGTAATGTCCATAACGAGTCTTGAATGTGGCCTTGTATACATCTACCTCCTTAACCCTTAGCTGATGGTACCCCGATCTAAGATCTATTTTAAAGAAAACCGATGCTCCTCGTAGCTAATCAAACAGATCGTCTATTCTTGGTAAAGGGTGCTTATTTTTGGTCATCAATTTATTCAATTGAAGATAATCGATACAAATGCGCATTGACCTATCCTTCTTCTTCACAAATAGTATCGGTGCTCCCCACAGAGACACACTCGGTCGGATGAATCCTTGATCCAGTAGTTCTTGGATCTGAGCCTTTAATTCTACCAACTCCTTTAGTTCCACCCTATAAGGGCGATGGATACCGGAGCCATTCCCGGTAAAAGCTCAATGCCAAACTCGACTTCACGATTTGGTGGCAACCCCAGAAGTTCTTCAGGGAATACATCTAGAAACTCCTTTACGGTCCTGATATCCCCAACAGACAAACTCTTAACATCAGATGTGCTAACATAGGCTAGGAATGCCTCGTAACCCTTACGAACCAACTTCTCGCCATTATTGTTGAGATTACATTGGATAAATAATCTCTTCAATCTCCTACCACAATCACTTCCTCCTCCTCAGAAGACTTTAATACCATACGTTTAGCAGCGCAATCCAAATTTACATCGTGTTTCACTAGCCAGTCCATGCCCAAAATGAGATCAAACTTGCCAAACGGCAATTCCATCAAATTCACCGGAAAGACAACTCCTCGAACCTCTAAAGGCACGTCTCTAAATAGCTTATTCACTATAATTGACTGTCCTAAAGGACTAATCACTGACATTTCTCTATCAGCAAGTTCAAACTGTATACCCAAAGATCCAGACACAATACATGCAACATACGAGTGCGTCGACCCAATATCAATTAAAGCAATACATGGTACATCATGAATGAGGAACGTACCGGTTATGACATCAGGTGCATCACCATCCTCTCGACGCTGAGCAGCATAAACTAACCCTGGTTGTCTCGCCTCTGTATTACTAGCACCTCTGCCCAGTGCTCCAAGACCTTATCCTAACCCACTTTCCCCTCTAGGTGGACCACGACCTCTCGATGGCTACTGACCACCTCTCCCTAGGCTGTACAAAGCCCTGACCTACTTCTTGCCTCTGACCAGGCTCCTGAGGATAGTTTTTGTACTGATGATCCTTGGACCCACATCTGAAGCACCCCTAGTCCTTTTCCAACACTCTCTCAAATGAGGTCTCCCACACTCAACACAAGGTTGCGGTCGACTAACAACAACTGGAATCTCAACTCGGCCTGGCCATCAAACCTAGGCCTCTTATTAAACCCACTTGAAGAACTTGAAGGCCCAAAATCCCTCTTATTTCTACCCTTTTCTTTTCACGATTTTGACGCTCAGAGCATTTCACATCTTTGGCAATCTTTGCATTTTCAATCAAGGCAGCAAAATCCCTCTCCCTCTTTGGGGTACTAGTACCAGCAACTCATCCCGAAGTCCATTCTCAAAACACACGCAACGCTCATAATTGGTTGTGACTATACCCCGAGCATACCGGCTTAACCACAAAAACTATGCCTCATACTCTGCTACAGACTTGTTCCCCTGAACCAGATTCAAAAATTCTTTTCTCGAGCATCCACATAACTTGCCCCAACATATTTTCCTTGGAAGGCTGACTTAAAGAAATCCCATGCCAATTGGTCGGCTTGCGTGCCTTCCCACACGGTAAGCCACCATTGATATGCCTCATCTCGCAGTAAAGACACTGCTCCCTTTAGCTTCTGCTCCACCATGCAGTCAAGGTCATCCATGATTCGCTCAACTGCCTCCAACCAATACTCTGCTACATTTGGGGCTACACCAGAGATGCCCCTAAAGGTTTTTGCCCCGTTTAACCAGAGTTGCTCAGAAATTGACGCACGAGACACTGACCCAGCACTCGCTCCAGCAACCCTTTCCAAAACCCATAGCATCACTTGGGATAGAGCATCATCCCCACTGACTCGATCATGAGACCCTGTTTCAGTCACTGGTGATGTTGGTGCTTCCCTTTCAAGCATATGCCTTGATGCTGAAGAGCCACCCTAGCACCATGGCCTCTACCACGGCCTCGTGTACCCTTTTTGCTACCTCTTGTGCTCATATCGATGTAATGTATTAATCTGTTTAAGAGTTTTATGAATCAGCTTATAGTTCTCATGATTATTAACAAATGTTTTATGAAAAATAGTAATAAGAGTTGTTTTCGCAGATCAAGTTTACTATAGTTTCAGTCTCCTATAGTCTCAGTTTCCCTAACTAAAGAGTTTGGTATGCTACTACTATCCTTAGTAGTTTCTCAATACAGTCATTATAGCATATCACAGAGTATAAGGTCAGGAAACTTACGGATTTGGTGCCGAAGACTCGGTGTGCCATACTTTCAGTAACACTATCATTTCCCAAACTAAAAATTTATGTAGATTAGAAAAATTTTTGAAACCAATCCCATAGCCAAGTTTTGCAACCGGCTCTGATACCATTAAATGTAACATCCCAAACTTAGCCTAGACGTTATGGCCGAATCTAGCATATCACATCGCAAGATAATTTAAAAACGACGCGTTCAATGAAAACCCTTCCTCGATTAAAAACTTTTTACTATTTATAAATCCCGAATTTTATTGCTGACCAAAACAAGATTTGCTTAAAGTTACTTTCTTTGTAAACATAATAATATTTTCAAAAACATTGTTTGTTGCAGAAGACTAACTTTAAAAGTTGAGAAAATGTAATATTTTGAAAACAGTAGTTACTGTTTTAAAAACTCGTGTTTACTTATTTAGCGGTTCATAACTAAAAGATTTATCGAATAAAAGTTAAAAAGAAAATCCCAATGGCCTCATTACATAAATCATTAACCTAAAACTAATATAAAATAAATTAAACTCAAAATTTCTAAGTTCCGTTTATTAACAGATCTGATGTATGGCCACCTCCGAGTCCTCCACAGCTCCAAATCCTCTAACGCTGGGGATTACCCGCACAGTTAAAAGAAAAGGGTGAGTTACAAGAACTCAGTGTGTAATCCCCTACTACGATCATAATCTAGGCCCAAGCCCATATGGTGTCAGTCTGGACCTAAGCCCAATATCAAATAAATGCAACGGATATGTACCTACCCAATCCAACCAAACTCTCCACCCGTACCAACCAAACTCTCCGTGGGGACCAAGTCGACCCACCTAGCCAAAACCCTCTAATAATGCAGTCACACTACTAATAACGATATGTGTGGTTGAGCCACTAAATAAAGCATATGTGGCGTAGCCACTATAACAGTATGTGGCGATGCCATTAAACGGTACTTCCTCCAATCAGTAAACCTAACCCAATGTAGTATGTTATGAATGCAGTGTATTACGATTATAAACAGATATACAAAATCACATAAATAATATTTAACCACCATCAAGGGTATAATAGTCATTTTATCACTTAAGGGCAAAATGGTAATTTCACCCCTTGGGGGTATTTCAGTAATTTACCCATCGAAGGTACTTCGGTAGCTTATCCACTAAGGGTATTTTGGTAATTCACCCACTGAGAGTATTTCGATAATTCACCCACTAAGGGTATTTCAATAATTCACCCATCGATGGTATTTTAGTAATTTATCATCTAACGGCCTTTCAAAGGCCCACTGTCTCCTCGGACGACACATGTTCCCTTTTTGGTCACTATAGTGCGATTGGGCTTAAAATCCAATTTTGGCCCAAACGGGCCCACACGCTTGTGTGGCCCATTCAGCTCATTTTTGGTCTCAGTTCTGTGGATTTCGCAGTCGCATCAATCATTCATCAATTTCCATCGATTTTGTTCATGTAGGCTCGTTAACCTATTGGGCCCACTTAGCTCATTTTGGCTCAACAAGGCCCATTACGTCCTCAATTCCGCAAGAAAGTCCGTGAACTCTCAACGGTCTATCGCCATCACTAGTGGCTCAGTTTATCATTACAGACGCTCGCACGCTCGAGTGATCGCAGTTGCCATTATTTGGCTTGTCGGTATTTCAACTTTTAGCCGATTCACAACACACTGAAACGTGTGAGATTACACACCTTGATTACGAGTTGTGTTTTCCATCACTTCCAAGACACCTATAGTGATAATTGACAAAAGGTTAGTCTCAACCTTAACAACCTTAACTTTGAAACACCTTACTAGACTAACTTTACTTACCATGAACACGATCTCCTTCAATGTACCAAGTAATCGACCCTATCCCTTGGCTACGGAAATCAAGTCCCTAACAATATTTGATGAGCAGAAGAGTGTCAGTAAACATCCATCATTTGACCCCCCACAGAGGAGAGATGGAAGCCTGCTCGAATAACATAAGTCATCTAACAATAATCAAGTTACAAGAAATATTAGCCTTATTCCCCTCTTACCAAAACACCACAAAAATGGAAGTTGTCCTACAAGAAGTTTCGACCCTCACCACAGAGAACAAAAGGGATTCAAGATGGAGAAGGGTAAGTAGATTTGGCCTAGACAATAATAAGTCAAGGTTAAGAGTTTCGGCTTTAGTAGAGCAAATAGAGGGAATAAAGAAAATAAGAGCAAAGAAAACGTTACCTTTGACCAGAGAAGATTTGAATGGGAAAGAGAGATTCGGAAGCAAAGAGTAGCAACTATGAAATAATGATGGAACGAAGAAAAGGAAATGGAAGAAGAGAGGCTTAATGATGCAATGAATAGCCACAACAAAGGAATGAAGAATGAAGAGGAACTAGAATTGAATTCGGCAAAGGTCAAGAAAAAGAAAAGAGGCAAATGTACGAACCCTAAATGTCACTCTAGAGAAAAAGAAAAACAATTACCAAAAACGTCAATTTAGAAAAAACCCAAAATGAAAAGAAAATAGCACACACAAAGGAGTTTCGGTTTGCTCTCACACTCAAATTGTCAAATTTGCTTCCAAAAGCCATCCCCTAGCCGAAATCTCCCCCTTTAGACACACTCCCATAATCGGCCACTACTCCTTCACTCATCAACACCTTGATTTTCTCTACTATTTCCTCCTACAATTACTCTCCTTCATCCATTTGAACCATTTGACCCTGTCTCCAACTCCCTTTGAATAGTTTGATCCAAACTCTACTTCTCCCCTCTTAAGTCACAAAATAAAAGCCTTTATTTGTAACTTATGGGATTCGAACCCTTCCCCTCATTGCTCTCCACTTGACGCCAAGCCACTACACCACATGATCAACTTGTGTTAGTATAGCACACACAAATTTACTTAAGTCCTGCTTCCCACAGCCCTCTCCCCCTAAAGGGCCAAAAACTAAAATTTTTCCAAGGCTCAGACTCGAACCCAAGACTCCCTAGAACCCCCCAAACACACTCAAATAACCAACTAAGCAAGCACAACATGCAATTATGCAAAAATTTACAACCCCCTAACTTTTGGGATGTTACATTTAAAGCATGAAAACATAGGTATTTTCCCTTATCTAAATGATTATCTTTAATTCAAGACCGACAAGATTTGACATCCTCATTAAAGATTCATTCAAATCACTCAAAGTGTTTAAGGTTCAAAAATTAAGCACTTAAAAGTCAAACGTGAAAAGTTATTACCATAGGCTTGCATGAAAATCAAATCTTCACCACTATAAAATGAGATGATACACAAATCAAAAGGTCTTTAAAGGGTTGTAATGGGGCTTCGGTTAAAGGTATGGATAAAGGATGAAAACGAAGGTTAGAATCGAGATCGAATTGATAAATTACCTAACTAGAAAAAAATTACTACTAAATAATTACATCAATCGAAATAATTAAAGAAAATCATGAGCTTCTTCTTAGAAAATAAAATTATTTATTTAAGCTCAAACTTAAAGAACTAGTAATAATCAATATAAATGAATATATATTTCCACTTTTTTACTTTTTTTATAAGAGAGAATTAACAACTGAAACAATAGAACATAGTTAGGTAACTTAACCAAATCAAATCTCAACAAAAAAAGGGAGTTAATAAAATGGGAACAATGAGTCAAAAATGAGTTATGGGTTAATATTAATGGGTGAATCAAGAACAATTTATTAGGCTCAAAGGGGTTCACTAAGGGTTAATAAATGGCGGTAGGCTTTTAATGGGATAAGTGGATTAAACCTAAGTGTCTTTATCATCTCAGTATATCAAATCAAAGGTGTGGTCTGACATGCATAATCGAAGCAAGTTCCAGAATAACAAATCAATATTGACACACTCATAACCAATAATAAAGTGAGCAAGAAAAGTGTATGCTCTTAAATGCTCAAAATCTCACAAAAATTACGGTTTTTTTTATGTCAATCTCACAAATCTCAAACTTCAAGGTAATATTCAAATTTAGGGAAACAACCTAACAAATTTTTAATTTTGAAAATAGACTTATCATGTTTTATTCTCTAATGTCTTAAAGTTTAAATAATCAATGCATAATTACCTATGAATTTAATCTAAAACACATCAATGATAATCACAAATCAATAAGAATTCATTCTAATAGTAATATGAGAAAATTACTTAAACACAAGGCATAATTCAGGGATTTTCAAATAATCATATAAATAACCTCCCCACACTTATGATGTACATTGTCCTCAATGTACAAACAAATATAATTACAGTATAAACAGAATATCATAAGAGAGGGAGAAAAGTGAAACTGCCTAAATTTTGGATGAATCGGTGGAATAGTTGAAAGCGGAATTGTGGATATAGCTAAGTAAAGTGCATGATTCTGAGCAACTATTAAGAAAATAAACACAACTGTGGAAGAAGATTAAAGGATTACTCGATTAGGAACCATTAAAAAAACTAAAATAGAGTTCAAAATATAAAAGACAAGTCTTTGAAAAGATAATAAGAAACATAAAAGTAAAATAGACTAAAAGAAAATAAAAATAAAAATAAAAATAAAAATAAAAATAAAAATAAAAATAAAATAAAATAGATGGACTCAAAGGTCTTCATCGTCAGACGCGTCGTGAGTCATCGGTGCCGAAGAAGAAATATGGAGATGGTGGCAGATCTGCTGCAATATAGCCTCAAGACAGTCGAACCACTAAAAGCACTGTTGTTCGAAGCGAATTAGACGCTCGGATATGTCTGTCAAAGTGGTAGCAAATGAAGGAGGTCGGTGACTCGGAGGTGGAGGATGATGTTGGTCCTCGTGAGAGGGAGGAACATCATCAGTGATATCCTCGGGATCATCCTGAGCATCAAAATGACACAATCGGTACTAAGGAGGGTCCACTCTATGACGTCGCTATATCATCCTCATGTGGATCATGGTTGATAGGCCTTGCAAGGACATCCGGCTGACTAATGTGAGTAACGAGGATTGTGCCGGTGTGTCTAAAAGGCCAAAGTGTCAAGCGATACGAGTCACATAATGACCTAAGCAGATAGGGCCCTTCCTGTGGGATTTGGTCTGATGGCAAAAAGCGAGGGCAATAAAGTATGCCAAGTTGAATACATGCCTTTACGCCATGCTCCATAAGAAATAAGCGTTATGAGTATTGACGATGCCGATGCTCTGTCGCCGACCTGTCAAGGTGTGAGCTAATATTGCGTGAAGGTATCGTAGAGCTGGAGAGAGAGACGTCGCCTTCGAGTGACTTGGATCATAAGGACCCGTAGTGGTGAGAAGATCCACCCAACAGGAGGATGGTGGGTAATGAATATGGCAGTGGAGGTGAGAAAAGCTTTCGGGGACAGCGACCTTGTATTTACCATAAGTATTTGTCATGGTGTACCTGAAAAAGTAAAAGATTTTATCAATAAATAAACAATTCAAGCATCACCATAAGCCAAGGATGTATTATCCAAATAGTTCTAAATAACAGTGTATTCCTAAAATAGTGTATTTGAACTTCAAATTATGTGAAAACCAAAATTGAAATTATTATAAATCAAAGTTGTGAAACAATAAATAAATAATACTAACTTTATTGGATGCTTAAAATAAGAGAATTTGCAATAGTCATTAAAGAGGAATAAACTAAAGGTATTTTAAATAAAATAACAAAACTAAGAAGTAGTACCAAAATATCAATTGAAAAAATGAAGAAAAATAAAATCAAACTAAATAAGCAATAAAAAAGAACTAAGAAATCAGAAATAGTAATAAGCTTAATCAAAATTGAAAATAATAATAATAAAAATAATAAAATATAAATAAAAGTAAGAGTAATAGAAACAAAGAACTAAAAATGGGGGAAAAGGGGTGACCGACGGTGGGGATTTGGTTGGTCAGAGGTGCGGCGATAGACGTGAAGACCGATGGTGGCGTGGTGATGGGTCGTCTGGGTGACGGCGAGGATGTCGGTGGTGGGGGTTGAGTTGGTTCGGGCGGGTTTGTGGAACTGCAAAGGGAAAAAGTGAAGGGGAAAGGAGAAGAGATAGGGGGTGGTCGCGTAAGGGAAGAAAGAAAGGGAAAAGAAGAAGAGAGGGTTACGAGAGCGACGGAGATGGGGGCGATATGGCCGGTGAAAGGGGTGGGTTGACTGCGGCTAGGGATCTTGGGGATGTTAGAGAAAGAAGACAAAACACAAATGAAAAAAAGGGGGTTAGGGTTTAAATAGGGGACACGGTCGTGTAAGGCACGTGTTGGGCCACACGGCCGTGTCCCACGCCTGTGTGATGTCCTATTTAGCCAGTGTTTAATTAAAAATGAAGTCAGTTTGTTGCACGGCCTCGGACACGCCCGTGTGTCCGGTCCGTGTTCCTCACATGGTGATAAACCATATATATAACATATTTTAATTCCATGCTTGGCATATTTTTGGATGATTTATGATGATAATTAGTGAATTTGATGATTCTAATCCCTTAAATTCATGTTTCTATACTTAGTAGAGCATGTGGAAGCAAAAAAAGTGAAAAAGGGGCCAAAATCGGAGTTTTCAGGATCCACACGGGCTGGGCACATGCCCATTGCCAGCTCGTGTCGATTTCGCACCCTGCTTCCTTGTTACGTGGAAAAACCTAAGTTTTAGGGTCTCTAAGCCTTCTAAAGTCTATAAATACACACCAGAGGAAGACCTAAGGGAGAACGCAGAGTAGATCGAAGAAATTACTCGAAGGAAGCCCTCGGAATCATCTCAGAAGCAGGATCTCATTCAAGATTTAAGATCTCCATCAAGGTCTTTAGAAGTTTTTGGGTTCTTTATGTCTTATTGTTTTCTTAATTCTAAGATGTTTTCCTTCTACATTATGAACTGGACTCCCTAAATACCTAGGGAGGATGAAATCTATGATGAATCTTATTGTTTAATTATCTGAATTACACGATAAATATTTGTTCTTGTTCTTAATTATGTGTTCTTAACCCTTGCTTTAATATTTTCAGGATATTAAGTCAATATTGATGTGCTTATTCAGTAGAGCAAAAGTCCCTGTTAAAAGTAGATCTCATGCAATTAAGTGGAGTTAATTGCAACCCTAGAAATAGGATGACATAAATCTTCTGGATTAGAGTCAAATCTGATAAGGGAATCCATAGATCGAGTTAATGAGGCGATAGGGGTTTTAATTAGAAAGAGATTTCAATTAATCAACCTAGAGCCAATTGTTTTTAGTCTCGAAAGAGATATTAACATAATTTAGGGATTTCTACGGATCAAGACAACTGAATAAATCGTTTAATTCAGAGTCAGAATAATAAGTGAAGTCTAGGCGGATTCTTCCTTGGGTATTGTCTTTATTCATTGGTTTATTCAGTTGTTTTCTTCACTCTCTGTTGCATTTGTAGTGAATTAGTTAGTTAAATTTTTTAGTTTAAAATAAATTCCCTTAATAATTAGGCTAAATAATAAAAAGATAGTTATTACTAGTAATTTTAGTCCTTGAGGATACAATATTCTAGACTCATCAAAACTATACTACTGTTCGATAGGTGTGCTTGCCTTTGTCGAAATATTAGTTAGTTTCGAACCCATCAAGTTTTTGGCACCCTTTTCGGGGACTAAGATATTAGGAACGCTTAAATATTATTACTTTAGCCATTTTTATTTTTATTATTGTTTTCCTTTAATTTACTAATTTTTCTTTTATTTACTTCTGGCAGGTATTTTTAGTTTATGACTAGAAGGAACATGTCAGGACCATTATTTTTTGACAGTGAGATTGAAAGTACCACTTGCAGAAACCGTAGAGAAATAAGGCAAAGTATATAGTATATAGAGGAAGAGCAAGAGGAAGATACCAATATTATCGAGGAGATGGCTGATAACAATTCGCTACCTCCTGTGGTTGTCGCAAATCCGATGAATCAAAATCCTACTCCTCGTACTATGTACGATTATGCTAAGCCCAATTTAACTGAGCCTAAATCGAGTATTTTTAGACCTGCTATTGCTACAAATAATTTTGAACTAAAACCTAACACTATTCAAATGATTCAATAGTTTGTTCAAGATGGTTTGCAAGATAAGGACCCAAATACTCATTTGGCCAACTTTCTAGAGTTCTATGATACTTTTAAGATTAATTGCATTTCTAATGATGCTATTCACCTTCGGTTATTTCCTTTTTCCTTAAGAAATAAAGCTAAACAGTTGTAACACCCCAAAACCAGCCTAGATGTTATGACCGGATATGGCATGTCACATAAAAGGGATTGTTTAAAAACTGTGCGTTTGTTAAAAACTTCGTATTCTTTTTGAAACTCCGAGCTTTGTTGTTTGTGAAAATTTAGATTTGCTTTTATGGTTTTCTTGTAAAAACATTGTTATTGATATTATTATTATCCAAAAACTTGTTTAAAATCGAAACCAGGTTCAGTGAATTGTAGAAATGTGATATTTTGAAAACAGTTATTGTCGTTTTAAGAAAATCCAGAGTTTAATCGCTTAAAGTTTGAACATAACTGAAATGAAAGCTTAAAAGAAAAATTAAAGTCCAATGGCCTTATTACAAAATATTAAACCCAAATTAAAACAAATCTCAAAATAAAGTAAAACGAAATTTACTAAAGTTCGCGAGAAGTACACCAATGTATAGCCACCATAGAGTCCTCCACAGCTCCAAATCCTCACTGCTGGAGATCACCTGCAAGGTTAAAGTAGAGGGGTGAGTTACGAGAACTCAGTTTCACGAGAGTGCTCGTGATACTCTCAATGACTTGTCGTCATTATTTGCATTTTGATTTACCACTACAAGCGTTTGCACGCTTGAGTAGTCATAGATGACGGTTTTCCAGCTTTTTGACTTTTAGCCAAACCATAAAACATTGCAGGCATGCATTCGGAGGGGTGTGAGATTACACACCTGTTCACGATTTGCAGTACTAGGCCTTTTTTCCAACACATCAACAATCTAAGAAATCCACTACAAGGGATAGGTGTTTGGTTGGCCCTCTGATTAAACAAGTCGAAACCCTAGCAGTGTTTGGCACGAAAAAATAGATGTTAGCAACCCCTTAATCATGACCACAAAAGAACTCCAATAGCCATTTGGCTTGAGTAAGAACCAACCGAATAATAAAACCCTATCACCTATATTTGGCCATTACCTTACTTACCAACCAACTTTCAGAAACTAGAGATTAGAAGAAGGACAAGAGGGTATACTAACCCTCCAATAGATTCGGCCAACCCCAACAGAAGCAAGAGGGATATGAGATGGAAGAAGGTGGGTGGATTCAGCCTACCATAAAGGATTGAGATTGAGTGCTTTGGTTTTGAGGAGAAGTAAAAGAGATGAAAGAGAATAAAGAAGAAAGAAACATTACCTTGATCAGAGAGAACCGAATGGAAAGAAGAAAAAAAGATTAGTTCAGCATGACCAAATAGGGAATGACAGATGAAGTATTAAGGGAGAATGGATTCGGCCTAGTCACAAGAGTCAAGGTGAGAATTTCGGCTTTAGTAGAGGGAAAAGAGAGGGAAGAAAAAGTGTAAGAAAAGAAGTATTACCTTAATACCAGAGATGAGCCAAAAGTGAAAGAAGAGTTCAGCAGCAACAAGTAGAACTATGGAATGATGACAAACGAATAAGAGAAAGTGGGAGAAAGAGGCTCAATATGCACTAAACGGCCACCACTAATGAATGGAGAATTGGTGAGAACTAACACAAATTGGCTAAGAGTCAAGCAAAGGAAAGAGGAAATTGAACAAACTAGAATTGACACTCTAAAGAAAAGATGAAGAGATACCTAAAGCGTCACTTAGGAGAAAGACACGAAATGATAAGAAAGAAGAAAATCAAAATGTAAAACACCCATGCACACCCAAATAAGCCTCGATTTTGCTACCCACACCAATTCAAAACTCCCCCTTAGCTAGACTCCCATTTTCGGCCAACAACTTCCCACACACCCAACTCCTTGATTTTCTCCACCTTTTCCTCCTAAATTTGCTCTCCATCATCCATTTGAACCAATTGACCGAGTCTTCAACTCCCTTAGAAGAATTTGATCCAAACTTAGCTACCTCCTCTTCCAAGGCATAAAATAAAAGCCACCATTTACAGCTTGCGAGATTCAAACTCCCCTCCTCCATGCTTCCCTTGAGACGCCACAGCCACTTTGCCACATGCCCAACTTGTGTCTTAAAACATGGGCAACTAAAGATAAGTCTATGGCCAAAGTCTAAATCCATTTAGAAAGGTAATCTAAAAGAAATGCAAGTGCCAAGACCTGAACCTTGGACTCGCGTACTTCCTTCTGTGGCGTCATTCCCTTGTCTCCTATGTGGCCTCATTTGCCACTAGACCACAACTCCTTTTTGTGTCATTTTTCTCCACATTTTATTCTTAAAGCCTACTTTCTAACACACAGGGTTTTATTCACCTAAAACCAAAATTTTCCTAAAGCCCCAGTTTGATCTCGGGACTTCATAGAAGCCCCCTAACCTTCCAAAAACACTCACCTAATAGATCCAACTTGTAATAATACCGTTACTATATTCTCAAAAATTTTAAAACACTCCTACACTCAAGGCCCAATAGGCCCAATTCTCCTAGGCCCAATTTCAAGGTTTACAATAGTGGTTGAACTCGTTACCACGAGGTTCTATCACTACTTGGGAACAGATGACCGAGAAATTTTTATTGAAATAATTACTGCCGGCTAAAATAGCAAAGTTGAGGAATGATATCTCTTCTTTTGTGCAGATGGATTTATAAACTCTTTACGATGCATGGAAGAGGTATAAGGACTTATTGAGAAGCTGGCCTAACCATGGGTTACCTTTATGGCTACAGGTTCAAACCTTCTACAACGGTTTGAACCCCTCAACTAGGCAACTAATCGATGCAGCCACCAGTGGAACTCTAAATAACAAAACACCTGAAGTGGCTTATGAGTTTATAGAGGAGATGTCGCTGAATAATTATCAGTGGCAAGTCATAAGGACAAAGCCTAATAAAGCAACCGGTGTTTTCAACCTTGACGTGGTCACCATTCTATCTAACCAGGTAGAGCTTTTAAATAAAAAATCGATGGTTTATGTGTTTCTACGCAAGTACATCCGGTGATGCAATGCGACACAAATGGAGGAGGGATGAACATACAGAATATCCATCTTACAACCCGAGCACAGAGAATGAGCAAGTCCACTATATGAGTAATAATTCTAGGCCTCAAAATAATCCCTATAGTAATACTTACAATGCAGGTTGGAGGAACCATCCTAATTTCTCATAGGGTGGTCAAGGAAATTAGAGACCACAACCCCCTCCAGGCTTTCAACAACAACCCTACCAGCAGGAGAAGAAGCCGAACCTTGAGGAGATGCTAACAAAATTCATCTTGATGTCAGAAACCCATTTTCAAAACACCAAAATAGCGCTAAAAATTAGCAAGCATCAATCCAAGGGCTCGAGAACCAAATAAATTGGCTTCCTAAACTGATCTCAGGGTGACCACAAGATAGTTTGCCGAGTAACACCGAACCTAACCTAAGGGAGCAACTCCATTCCATCATTGTGCACGACGAAGAAGGGTTAGTAGAACCTAAACCAGAACTAAGGCAAGACCCTATGGTAAGCAATGGTAAGGCTGATGTAAGCCAAAATAAGCAAGATTCGGTTGGTAAGGAATATATACCTCATGTGCCATATCCTAACGCGACGAAGAAAGACCATGCCAATGAGCAATTTGGTAAATTTCTTAAACTCTTAAAAAAGTTACATATTAACTTACCATTTTTCAAGCTCTTTCGCAAATGCCCAACTCAGTTAAATTTTTAAAGGAGCTTTTAGCAAACAAAAGGAAGTTAGATGATGCGTCGTACGTGGAGCTAAATGCAGTCTGCTCAGCTATTTTATAGAATAAACTACCAACAAATTAAAGGATCCAAGGTACTCTTCCTTGTTTAATTGGTAGTTTAGATGTTAATAATGCTTTAGCTAATTTAGGGAAATATTAATGTCATGCCTTACAAAATGTTTAAACAGCTAGGTCTTGAGAAACCCAAACAAACTAGGATGAGCATCCAACTAGCAGATAAGACTATTAGATTTCCTAGGGGAATTGTTGAGGATGTGCTTGTAAAAATAGATAAATTTATATTCCCAGTTGACTTTGTTGTTCTAGACATGGATGAGGACAGTAACGCACATTTAATCTTAGGACGACCCTTTTTAGCAACTGATAGAACTATCATTGATGTTGACACAGGTGAATTGATACTTCATGTAGGTGATGACACGATTAAACTCCAAGCTCATAATTCTGTTAGGATATCTAGTAATCGAGATGATTTTACGAGTTCTGTTAGTGTGTGTAACGTTATGGCTCAAACTTCTTTGTAGGAAATCCCTAGGGAGAAAGTGATGGACCACATTCTATCTTATGCGACGAACACAAAACGACTCATGAGGAGTGAAGGCTTCAGATCGATGAACTAGACTAATGGAGGACACATGGCAAGGAGAAACCAAGAATACACGAAGCAAAACCGAAGCAACTCCATAATGTGCTTAAGAAGGGAACAAACCACTTCAAAATTGGGGACCAGGTACTGTTAGACGAAACTGACCCTTGAATAACCATTTCAGAGCTTAATGCAAATGAAGCGACTCCTTTTACGGTACTCAATGTCTTTCCATACAGAACAGTTGAGGTAACTCATTCTAATTTTGGCACTTTTAAGGTAAATGCTACTCGACTCAAACCGTATGTTGATAATAGAATTGATACTCTGCTCTGCGAACAACAATAACCAAGTGAAATAGAGGTAAGTCAAGCTTAGACTCTAAATAAGTGCTTCACGGGAGGCAACCCGAGCATTAACATGCCTAATCTACTAATTATATTTTATGAAATTTTCAAAAAATAAAAAATAAAAAATTGGTTTTTTTTAAACCCCACATAGCCTGGACACACGGGCGTGTCCCTAGCCATGTGGATCCTAGGACTTAGTGTTTAAATTTTAAATACATCGACAAAGGGCTACACAGCTTAGCAACATGGCAGTGTCACCTATATGGCGTAGACACACGGGCGTGTCATTGGCCGTGTAGATCCTGGAGCTTTAAAATCCTAAAAATTGATAGAGACACAGCCTAAATATATTCCACATGGGCGTGTCTTAGGCCGTGTGAAAACTGGAGCTTAATTTTTCAAATTTCAAAATTTAAAACAAGTAAGGGGGCTCCATGGGCAATACACACGGCCATGTGTGAGATCACACGGGCGTGTGGAATTCCACACGAGCTTGGGAGAAGCGAAGGATGATATACATGGCCGTGCGACTCGACCTTGTGAAGTCTGGGCTATTTTTTTCCCTCGACGAACACGGGTTGAAAACAAGCCACACGGGTGTGTGACACGGCCATGTGGCCCAACAGGGACCCTCACACAACCGTGTCACTCCATAAAAACCCTAACCCCTTTTCTCTTTTATTATTTTGTCTTCTTGTTTTATCTTATTTCTATTTTTTTATCTTATCTTTTATTTTTTATTTTAGTTTATTTGTCTTTTATGTTTCTTATTATCTTTTAAAGACTTGTCTATTATATTTTGAACTATATTTTAGTTATTATGGTTGTTCCTAATTGAGTAATCTTTTAATCTTCTCCACCAGTTGTGTTTATTTTCTTAATAGCTTGCTCAAAATCATGCACTACATTTAGCCCTCTCTACAATTCCATTAGTCACTAATTTGGGGACTTCATCCAAAATTCAGGGCAGTTTCACTTCTCTCCCTCTCTTATGATATTCTACTTATACTGTCATTAAATATATTCATACATTGAGGAAAATGTATATCTTAAGTGTGGGGAGGTTATATATATGATTATTAGAAAATTCCTGAACTATGTCCTGTATTCAAGTAATTTTCTCATTTTACTATTAGAATGAATTCTTATCAATTTGTGATTTTTTTTGATATGTTTTAGATTAAATTCATAGTTAATTGTGCATTGATTGTTTAAACTTCAATACATTAGAGAATCAAGCATGATAAGTCTATTTTCGAAAAAAATATAGCTAGGTTGTTTCCCTAAATTTAAATATTACCTTGAAGTTTGAAATTTGCAAGATTGACATCAAAAACCATAATTTTTGTGAGATTTTGAGCCTTTAGAGCATACACTTTTCTTTCTCACTTTATTAGTGGTTATGAGTGTGTCAATATTGATTTGTTGTTCTAGAACTTGTTTCGATTATGCATGTCGAGACACACTTTTGATTTGATATACTGAAATGATAAAGGCACTTAGGTTTTTAACCCACTTATCCCATTAAAAGCCTACCTTCATAATTAACCCTTAGTGAACCCCTTTGAGCCTAATAAACCGTTTCTTGATCTACCCTTAATATTAACCCATAACTCATTCTTTTTGATTCATTGAAAATTTTTCCTATTGTATTGCCTCCCTTTTTGTCGAGATTTGATTTGGTCAGTTGCCTAACTATGTTCTTTTGTTTCAGTTGTTAAATTATCTCTTTTTATCCACAACTCAAAAAAAAAGTGAAAAAAATAAAAATATATGTACATTTATTTTAATTATTACTAGTTCTATGTTATTTGAGCTTAAACGGTTAATTTCACATTTTGAGAAGAAGCTCGTGTTATTATTAATAAGTTTTCAATTGATGTAATTCAGTATTAGTTCATTTTTCTAGTTAGGTAAATTTTCAACTCGATCTCGATTTTAACCTTGTTTTTCAGCCTTTATCCACACCTTTAACCCAAGCCCCATTACAACCCTTTAAAGACCTTTTGATTTGTGTATCATCTCATTTTATAGTGGTGGAGATTTGATTTTTATGCAAGCCTATGGTAATAACTTTTCTTTTTTGACTTTTGAGTGCTTAATTTTTGAACCTTAAACACTTTGAGTGATTTGAGTGAACCTTTAGTAAGGATGCTGAATATTGTCGGTTTTGAATTAAAGGTAATTATTTAGACAAGGGGAAATACCTATGTTTTCATCCTTTAAAAATATATGACATCGATTGTTTGAATATTTAATGCTCTTTTAGTTAAATTATCAATGTGTGATTATTTATGAATTATGATAAAACATTATTGATGAGAATTATGAATTGAGAAAGCTTAATTTTAATTGTGAGTTGAGGATTTTGTTTGAGGATAAGCAAATGCATAAGTGTGGGGATATTTGATAAACCATAAATATAACATATTTAAATTCTATACTTGTCATATTTTTGGATGATTTATGATGAGAATTAGTGAATTTGATACTCCTAATCCCTTAAATTCATGTTTCTATACTTAGGAGAGCATTTGGGAGAAAAAGGAGCGAAAAAGGGGCCAAAATCGGAGTTTTCAAGATCCACATAGGCTGGGCACACGCCCATGTCGATTTCGCACCCTGCTTCCCTGTTACGCGGAAAAACCCAATTTTTAGGGTTTTTGAGCCTTCTAAAGTCTATAAATACACACCAGAAGAAGACCTAAGGGAGCATGCAAAGTAGATCAAAGAATTTACTCGAAGGAAGCCGTCGAATCATCTCAAAAGCAGGATCTCATTCAAGATTGAAAATCTCCATCAAGTTCTTTAAAAGTTTTTGGGTTTTTTATGTCTTGTTGTTTTCTTAATTCTAAGATGTTTTCCTTCTACGTTATGAACTAAACTCCCTAAATACCTATGGAGGATAAAATCTATGATGAATCTTATTATTTAATTATCTAAATTACATGATAAATACTTGTTCTTGTTCTTAATTATGTGTTCTTAACCCTTGCTTTAATATTTTCAGGATATTAAGTCAAGATTGATGTGCTTATTCAGTGGAGCAAAAGTCCCTATTTAAGAGTAAATATCACTAATTAAGCGGAGTTGATTGCAACCCTAGAAATAGGATGACATAAATCTGTTAGATTAGAGTCAAATATAATAAGGGAATTTATAGATTGAGTTAATGCGACGATTGGGGTTTTAATTAGAAAGAGATTTTAATTAATCACCCTAGAGTCAGTTGTTTTTAGTCTCGAAAAATATATTAACATAATTTAGGGATTTCTACAGATCAAGACAAGTGAATAAATTGTTTAATTCAGAGTTAGAATAATAAGTGAAGTCTAGGTGGATTCTTTCTTGGTATTGTCTTTATTCATTGGATTATTCGGTTATTTTCTTCACTCTCTGTTGCGTTCGTAGTGAATTAGTTAGTTAAATTTTTTAGTTTAAAATAAATCCCCTTAATTATTAGGCTGAATAATAAAATGATAGTTATTACTAGTAATTTTAGTCCTTGAGGATACGATATCCCAGACTCATTAAAGCTATACTATTGTTCGATAAGTACGCTTGCCTTTGTCAAAATATTAGTTAGTTTCGAGCCCATCACATGGCCATGTCGTACGGTCGTGAGTAATGTCTTTTGCTTCTCCCACACTCGTGTTGTAACACCCCAAACCCGGTCAATACACCACGACCGAATCTGGTATGCTACAGGGAAAAAGGTTTTGGGTGGTTTAGGTTGAAGTCTAGAAGTCTGATGAATCACTTTGCGAAACTTTGTATTTGAGGAAAACTTGAGTAGGTATTGACTAAAAATTTATGTTGTATTTGAAAACCCAGAGAGCTTTGAAAATTTATCTGAAGTGTAGGTAAAACTAATTTATGTCGGTTTGAAGTTTAAGTTGTTTCATATTATTACGAAAGTATTTTTGTCTTAGTAGAAAACCATATTTAAGTTAGAAAAACAATTCGAGTTCATCTTGTTCTAAGTTATAGTATGATACCCGATGGTATAGTTTAAAACATCGTTTTGAAGTTTTGAAACGTTGTCTTTCCAAGTTTTAGCACATTTTAACTCAAGTAGTTTGTTAAAGCATATTATACATCCAACAATAAGTAAACAAAACATAATTTAAAAAGGCCATTTACAACCCAAATAAAACCAAATAGAAATAATAAAATTTAAGTACCAAATTTCTTAAAAGTCCGAGCAAATCTTTATTTCGGTATGGCATGAGCACCTCGAGTCCATCCGGCTCCATGTCCGCGTCTAAGTGTCACTGAAAAGTCAAAGGAGAGGGTGAGTCGAGTGACTCGGTGTGTAAATCCCGCTCAAGAAGAACGACATGCTAACACACATCATACAAAGCAACATAATTAATGCAACCCGACCTAACCATCCATATCGCCTTTTCTACCCGTGTGGTACCAAACCCTTGGTGGTGCCAAACCACTTGGTGACATATAGCCACAATGTGTTACCAAAACACTTTGGTGTCCCAAAGACACAATTGTGCTACCAAAGCACCGGTGACCGTAGTCACAAATCCAATGATGGGGCCAACCCATCGTGTGATACCAAATCACTAGCAGGCGATCCCATATCTCATGTGGGGCCAACCCACAGTGGTTAAACCACGAGGGACAAGTCGCAATGAGGTGCCAAACCTCGGTGTCCCAAAGACACAATTGTGCTACCAAAGCACCGGTGACCGTAGTCACAAATCATTGATGGGGCCAACCCATCGTGTGATACCAAATCATGGCGTCAATCCCATATCTCACAAGTGGGGCCAACCCACGGTGGTATTAACCACAGGGACGAGACGCTGAGGTACCAAACCTCTGGAGGTGCCAAACCTCTGGTGACCCAAAGTCACAAAGTGTGTTACCAAAACACTGGTGCTCGTCAGCACAAAATATCACTGCTCCCTCCACTCGTATCACCCATCAACATACCACACTCATGTAATCATACATATCATATAATCATGCATATCATGCTAATATGTCTAATCTCATACCCCATGTCACATATATCCACAACCATGGTATCATATAGATCATCGACAAGCGCATAATAATCTTGACTTACCCGAGTCGAGAATCATACCCATTAGGGTATCACATCAATCATCAACATTTTCATTAATCATCACACAAAGTTATCAATTATATTACTAAGCAAGTCGTTAGTTTACACACCTGATTTAGCGGAGGTTTTAATACTAAGAACCGGTCTAAGACCCTCGACCACCTTGACAACTTTGATCCTAAAATCAACCAACCAAAGGGTTAGCACCCATATCATTCGGCCATAACCAATCAAATCAAAGGGTACACCGGTTTACCCTTACCTTAACCTGGATTTGGTTTCCTACCAAATCCGAATCCAACAGTGGTTCTTTCAGCAATTGGCTTTCCCCTAGAAAGAAAGTGGTTAATCCTTGAAACCATATTCATAATCGAAACTAAACAAATCAACCACGAGTAATCATTTCACCCTCACTTACCGATTGCTTATGAGTAAGAAGCCTGCGCTTGCTTGATTTGAACCCAAGGGACCCTATCTGAAAACAATTACTTACAAGAAGTTAATACCTTTTAACCGATACCAAAGTCACCCTTATCATACCAAAAATCGGTAAAATACTAGAGAAGGGAAATGGCCATTCGGCCTAGTACTTACCCTTTACAAGACCGATTGAACACAATCACCCAACAACACCCAATAATCGGCCTACCATCTACTAAGAGAGGAGAAAGATTCGCCCGTGTTTTATACCATCCCAAAATTGATTAGGAGAGAAGGAAAGGAAAATCGAAATGCAAGAGGATAGGGGTTGATAATCGGCCAAGAATGGAAATGAGAAAAGAACGAAATGAAAAAAATGAGAAAGAAAATTAGGAGGATGATGTTTGACACAAAGCTTCAAGAAGAAAGAGAGGTGAAAGAGGAGAGAACATTGGCTATTGAGAGTACCAAAAGAATAAGGCAAATTTCGTATATGCAACTTGGACTTTCGGTTTTCAAGAAGAAAAATGGAAGAAGCAAATGAAGTTTGGCTACTATAGGGGTTTGGTGTTTTCACTTCAAGAAGTGCAAAAGATAAGAGAAAACCTTGGAAGAAAATTCGCTAACAAAACCAAAATGAGACTTTTGTTTTACCAACAAAGACCGAATATGCACCAAATGGGGAAAATGCATTTGGCACCTCCAACACCACACCAAGCCGTCCACTCCCCACTCCAAACACCCCAAAATTCGGCATAATCCCCACAACACTCCACACCACTCAATTCAAATGAGTTTACCAAGTCTTCCTCCTACTTTCACTCTCCACCCTCTTTTGAATATGTTGACCAAGTCCATGGTAGAGTTCAAGTTGCCCACAACCTCTTCCTCCATGCCGTCCAAAATGAAAGTCAAAAGGGGTGGGATTCTCACGACTTGAACTCAAGACCTCCCCCTTGCATTTGACGCCACACACATGCTCCAAGTGGCGCATGCTTTGCCACTCCACCAGCTCCCTTCTTGTGTTACAAATTCACTTAAATTAATTATAAACCCCAACACCTTGACTCCTATCCCTAAAGCCCAAAACTAAAATTTCACCACCTACTCAGGCTCACTCCTAGCCTACAACTAAGCCCGAAAACACACAAACAACATCATAGCAAGCAATAAATCATGCAACCAATGCCAAAACAAAATAGCTCTTAACCCGGGATGTTACAGCTTCTACCCCTTAAAAGAATTTCGACCTCGAAATTACACGTCGTCAAGAGTTGCGGTATTCTTGTCTCATCATATCCTCGGGTTCCCACGCCGCTTCTTCCACGCCATGATTCCGCCAAAGAACCTTAACCAGAGGCACGGACTTCTGCGTAAACCTTCACATCCCAATCTAAAATCATGCATGTGCTCTTCCTCCATGGACATATCTGGATTTACCTCGATCTCCTCCACTGTTACCACATGTGATGGATTGGAACGATATCGACGAAGCATCGAAACGTGGAACACGTCGTGAATCTGACTTAGCTCAGCTGGCAACTCGAGTGATCATAGCAATCGGTTCCACTCGTCTTAGTACCTTATATGGCCCAATAAACCTCGGACTAAGCTTGCCTTTCTTCCCGAACCTTAATACTTTCTTCCACGGTGAGACCTTCAGGAAAACCCGATCTCCCACAGCAAACTCAATATCTCTTCGCTTAAGATCGGCATAGGACTTTTGCGGTCGAAGCTTCCTTCAATCGAGCACAGATCAACAACCTTATCTTCGGTCTCACCACCAACTCGGTCCCAATAATCGGCGTTCACTTAACTCGTCCAACAAGTAGGTGAACGACACTTCCTACCGTACAACGCCTCATAAGGTGCCATCTTGATGCTCGCTTGGTAGCTGTTGTTGTAGGCGAATTCAGCCAACGGTAGATACTCCTCCCAACTACCCCTCAAGTCAATACACAACCTCGAAGCATATCCTCCAAAATCAGATAACCTTTACGATTGCCCGTCGATCTGCGGATGAAATCTTGTCTTTGAAATCTAACCGTGTACCCAATTGCTCGATGCAACGCCTTCCGAACCTTGACGTGAATCTGGGATCCCTATCCGAGATGATCGACATCTTAACACCCGTGCGATCTCACTATCTCGACACATACACCGCCAACCTCTCAAGTGAGTAATCCACCCTCACTGGAATAAAGTGAGTGATTTAGTCGGTGATCCACAATTACCTGCATGAATCCTTCTTGCTCGGTGTAGCGGTAATCCACCGATTTAAATCCATAGTTATTCTTTCCCACTTCCACTGGGAATCTTCACCGGTCAAGCAACCCAGATGGCAACGATGCTCGGCCTTGACTGCGACAAGTCGACACTTACCCACAAACTTCGGTCACCTCCTTTTTCGCACCGGCCACCGTAATCTGTTCCTCGAGATCCTTATACATTTTGCTACCTCCGGGATGCATAGCGTAAGGGTCTGCTATGAGCATCTGAAGAATCTTTGCCTCAATTCACATCTCTCGGCATACAAGCCTTCCCACGAAACACGAACCCCATCACTAGACAAGCTATACCCTTCAACCCATCATTACGCACTTGTGTCCTCTGCGCGCTTAGAACTTCATCCAACAAGCGCTTTTCTACGATCGCTCAACCCAAGTAGGCTTAACTGCGATTCGCGAGAATACTCTCGTCGTCAGACAAACTCAAGTGGGCAAACAATGCCCTTAAATCAAACAACCTTACGGCTCAACGCGTGCGCCACGACGTTAGCCTTGCCCGGATGATACTCAATTGAGCAATCGTAGTCTTTCGTGACTCAATCCACCGTGCTGCCTCGATTCAAGTCTTTCCGAGTCGAAGGTACTTGAGACTCTTATGGTCCGTATAGACTATCGATCTTTCTCCGCATAAGTAATGCCTCCATATCTTTAAGGCAAATACTACATTTGCTAACTCCGGATCGTCGTGGGATAATTGACCTCATGTGGCCTCACCGCCGGGATCGTAAGCCACAACCTTCCTTCTGCATCAACACAACCCAAGCTCAGATGTGATGCATCGCGATACATCAGAAATTCCTTACCAGCCTCAGGTTGAATCAGAACCGGAGCTTCAGTCAAAATCTTCTTCAACTTATCGAAGCTCTCCTGTTGCTTCTCAGTCCAAATAAACGGAACTCCCTTTCTCAATAATTTGGTCATTGGTGCTGCAATTAACGAGAAACCCTCTACAAATCTTCGGTAGTATCCTGCCAAGCCCAGAAAACTCCGAATCTCCGCTACTGACTTAGGCGGCTTCCAATCCAAAACCGCTTCTATCTTGCGGGGGTCCACTCTAATCCCCTCAGCCGACACTACATGACCCAAAAATGTCACCTCCCTGAGCCAGAACTCGCATTTACTGAACTTCGCATAGAGCTGTTTCTCCCTTAGAATCTGCAATACCACCCGTAAATGAGTATCATGCTCTTCCTCAGTCCTTGAGTATACCAAGATGTCGTCGATAAAAACCACCACGAACTGATCTAGATACTGTTGGAACACCCTATTCATCGATCCATGAAAGTTTGCCGGTCGTTAGTCAACCCGAACGGCATAACCAAGAACTCAAAGTGCCCATACCGTGTACGAAATGCCGTCTTACAGATATCTGCCTCTTTTACCTTCAACTGGTGATACCCAGACCTTAGGTCGATCTTCGAGAAAATAGACGCCCCCTTCAGCTGATTATTTGATGACCCAGAAGATCCAAAACTCCTTTTGTGACGGTTTCTATCCATACTCTGCCTCACAGACTCTTTAATGCCCTCGGCAACCTTCGCCTTTTCAACTAGAATCGCAAATTCACGCTCCTGCTTTGGCGCAATTATCGACCTCGGTTAGTCTCGCAGCCATCCTCAAACGAACACACCTCTCATGCTCAAGGTAGCCACCATACCCACAGCATACCGACTCACCTCGAAACTCGCCTCGTATTCCGACAGATTTGCTCCTCGACTAACTTCGAAATGCTTTCCGCGCTCATTTATGTAATTAGCTCCAGCGAACTTTTTCGATAAGCGGCCGAAAATAGTCCCATGTCGGATCTTCAATTGCGGTATCACGGACCGTGAGCCACCACCGGTATGACTCATCCGGAGAAGTGATCGATTCCCTTTAATTTTCTTGGCGATCAGGTCCAGATCATCCATGATCCGCTCTGTCGCTTCGGCCAATTTTCGGCGAAGCTAGGAGCAACACCAGAGACACCGAAAGAATTCACCCGTTTGCGAAAGTCGCTCGCACGATTTCCTAACTCCTACACCTCCACCGCTCCACTACCCTTTCTAAAACCATGACGATCGCTGTGACCTTTGCATCATCGCCGGCGCTCCTCGAAACTCACCACCTCCACCGGTGGCGAAAACCAGATCTCATTCTCTGAACCCTGCCTAGAACCTACGGGCTCAGAAACAGTCATCCTACCACGACCACGTCCATGACCACGTCCACCTCGGGTACTCATGACTAAATCTCGTCTGATTAAAGAATTTTATGTATCAGTCATTATTCCACTATTTTTAAAGCAAAGTTTTATGAATTTTTAAAGAGACTTTGTTTTCGCGAGTCCACAGAGTCCTATTAGTTTCAGTCTCTAGAGTAGTCCTCCTAGTCGGCCAATCATATCAATCAATACAACAAATAGTACGAGGTACTTACATGGGCGGACTGGTGCCGGAGACTCGGTGTCATGCCTTTCAAACCATACTTTAAAATAGAATACTTGAAAACTATAGTTTTAAAACATTTTGGGCCTCGGCCCACAAATGAAACTTTGAACTTGGCTCGATACCACAAATGTAACACCCCAAACCCGTCAATACACCACGATGAATCTAGTATGCTCTGAGGGAAAAAGGTTTTGGGTGGTTTAGGTTGAAGTCTAGAAGTTTGATGAATCACTTTGCGAAACTTTGTATTTGAGGAAAACTTGAGTAGGTATTGACTAAAAATTTATGTTGTATTTGAAAACCCAGAGAGCTTTGAAAATTTATCTGAAGTGTAGGTAAAACTAATTTATGTCGGTTTGAAGTTTAAGTTGTTTCATATTATTACGAAAGTATTTTTGTCTTAGTAGAAAACCATATTTAAGTTAGAAAAACAATTCGAGTTCATCTTGTTCTAAGTTATAGTATGATACCCGATGGTATAGTTTAAAACATCATTTTGAAGTTACAAAACGTTGTCTTTCCAAGTTTTAGCACATTTTAACTCAAGTAGTTTGTTAAAGCATATTATACATCCAACAATAATAAACAAAACATAATTTAAAAAGGCCATTTACAACCCAAATAAAACCAAATAGAAATAATAAAATTTAAGTACCAAATTTCTTAAAAGTCCGAGCAAATCTTTATTTCGGTATGGCATGAGCACCTCGAGTCCATCCGGCTCCATGTCCGCGTCTAAGTGTCACCCGAAAAGTCAAAGGAGAGGGTGAGTTGGTGACTCGATGTGTAAATCCGCTCCAGAAGAACAACATGCTAACACACATCATACAAAGCAACATAATTAATGCAACCCGACCTAACCATCCATATCGCCTTTTCTACCCCGTGTGGTACCAAACCACTGGTGGTGCCAAACCACTGGTGACATATAGCCACAATGTGTTACCAAAACACTGGTGTCCCAAAGACACAATTGTGCTACCAAAGCACCGTGACCGTAGTCACAAATCCAATGATGGGGCCAACCCATCGTGTGATACCAAATCACTAGCAGACGATCCCATATCTCATGTGGGGCCAACCCACGGTGGTTAAACCACAGGGACAAGTCGCAATGAGGTGCCAAACCTCTGGTGTCCCAAAGACACAATTGTGCTACCAAAGCACTGGTGACCGTAGTCACAAATCTGTTGATGGGGCCAACCCATCGTGTGATACCAAATCACTGGCGTCAATCCCATATCTCACAAGTGGGGCCAACCCACGGTGGTATTAACCACAGGGACGAGACGCTGAGGTACCAAACCTCTGGAGGTGCCAAACCTCTGGTGACCCAAAGTCACAAAGTGTGTTACCAAAACACCGGTGCTCGTCAAGACAAAATATCACCGCTCCCTCCACTCGTATCACCCATCAACATACCACACTCATGTAATCATACATATCATATAATCATGCATATCATGCTAATATGTCTAATCTCATACCCCATGTCACATATATCCACAACCATGGTATCATATAGATCATCGATGGCGCATAATAATAATCTTGACTTACCCGAGTCGAATCATACCCATTAGGGTATCACATCAATCATCAACTGCTTTCATTAATCATCACACGGGTTATCAATTATATTACTAAGCGAATGCGTTAGTACACACCGATTTAGCGGAGGTTTTAATACTAAGAACCGGTCTAAGACCTCGACCACCTTGACAACTTTGATCCTAAAATCAACCAACCAAAGGGTTAGCACCCATATCATTCGCCATAACCAATCAAATCAAAGGGTACACCTGCTTTACCCTTACCTTAACTCGATTTGGTTTCCTACCAAATCCGAATCCAACAAATGGTTCTTTCAAAGAATTGGCTTTCCCTAGAAAGAAAGTGGTTAATCCTTGAAACCATATTCATAATCGAAACTAAACAAATCAACCACGAGTAATCATTTCACCCTCACTTACCGATTGCTTAACAGAGTAAGAAGCCTCACCTTGCTTGATTTCGAACCCAAGGGACCCTATACGAAAACAATTACTTACAAGAAGTTAATACCTTTTAACCGATACCAAAGTCACCTTATCATACCAAAAATCGGTAAAATACTAGAGAAAGGGAAATGGCCATTCGCCTAGTACTTACCCTTTACAAGACCGATTGAACACAATCACCCAACAACACCCAATAATCGCCTACCATCTACTAAGAGAGGAGAAAGATTCGCCCGGTGTTTTATACCATCCCAAAATTGATCAGAGAGAAGGAAAGGAAAATCGAAATGCAAGAGGATAGGGTTGATAATCGCCAAGAATGGAAATGAGAAAAGAACGAAATGAAAAAAATGAGAAAGAAAATTAGGAGGATGATGTTTGACACAAAGCTTCAAGAAGAAAGAGAGGTGAAAGAGAGAGAACATTGGCTATTGAGAGTACCAAAAGAATAAGGCAAATTTCGGTATATGCAACTTGGACTTTCGGTTTTCAAGAAGAAAAATGGAAGAAGCAAATGAAGTTTCTGCTACTATAGGGGTTTGGTGTTTTCACTTCAAGAAGTGCAAAAGATGAGAGAAAACCTTGGAAGAAAATTCGCTAACAAAACCAAAATGAGACTTTTGTTTTACCAACAAAGACCGAATATGCACCAAATGGGAAAATGCATTTCGGCACCTCCAACACCACACCAAGCCGTCCACTCCCCACTCCAAACACCCCAAAATTCGCCATAATCCCCACAACACTCCACACCACTCAATTCAAATGAGTTTACCAAGTCTTCCTCCTACTTTCACTCTCCACCCCTCTTTTGAATATGTTGACCAAGTCCATGGTAGAGTTCAAGTTGCCCACAACCTCTTCCTCCATGCCGTCCAAAATGAAAGTCAAAAGGGGTGGGATTCTCACGACTTGAACTCAAGACCTCCCCCTTGCATTTGACGCCACACACATGCTCCAAGTGGCGCATGCTTTGCCACTCCACCAGCTCCCTTCTTGTGTTACAAATTCACTTAAATTAATTATAAACCCCCAACACCTTCAGCTCCTATCCCCTAAAGCCCAAAACTAAAATTTCACCACCTACTCAGGCTCACTCCTAGCCTACAACTAAGCCCCGAAAACACACAAACAACATCATAGCAAGCAATAAATCATGCAACCAATGCCAAAACAAAATAGCTCTTAACCCGGGATATTACACGTGTGCATTTAAGAATATAAAGCCAGTTTTCACATGGCCTCAAGCGCACCCGTGTGTCCAGACACAGCCGTGTCGCACGACCATGTACAATCACCTTCGCTTGTTCCATGCCCGTGTGACTTCTTCCATGCCCGTGGGTTTAGGTCGTGTCTCTCACACGACAGTGTGTTTTGCCCTTGTTGCTTCCTAACTTGTTTTAAACTTGAAAGGTTTAGCTCTAAGGTTCACACGGCCTATGACACACCCATGGGTCCAGGGCGTGGGTATTAATCGTAGACCGTGTCTCTGTCTTTTTTGGGAAAAATCTAAGTCCTATTTGCACAAGGCCAAGAACACGCCCATGTGTCCAGGCCGTGTGGGCCACTGTCAATTTTCTTAAAGTTTTGAAACTAAGTCATGAGAATTTACATGGCCGAAAACACGCCCAGATGTTTAGGCCATGGGGTTCACACTACCAGAGGGACGCTCGTGTGTCCAGGCCGTGTGAGTTAAAAATTTGCATTCTAAATATGAAAAATAGGTAAAAATAAACTAATTAGTAGTGTTAGTGCTCGGGTTACCTCCCGAGAAGCACTTGTTTAAAGTCTTAAGCTAGACTTACCTTATTTTCATCATTTACAAAGGTTCACGGAGCTGAAGCTTCTCTCTATTATCTCTAAAATCCTCACCATTTTAAAGTTTAAGTCGTTGTCCGTTTACCTTGAATATGCCATAAGTCGGGTGAGTTCCCTCAATTGTGCCGTAAGGAAAGATGGTTTGGATTACGAATGGACCTTACCATCTTGATTTCAACTTTCTAGGGAACAATTTGAGCTTTGAATTGTATAGCAAAACAAGATCTTCGACTGCAAATTGCTTAGGTTGCTTCAAACGAGCATCATGGTGTCGCTTTGTCACTTCTTTATATAATCGTGAGTTCTCATAAGCATTTTTTCACCACTCATCTAGCTCGTTCAATTGCATCAATATTTTCTCACCTACAAGTTTAGGATTATAGTTTAGGAATTTTATAGCCCAAAATGCTTTGTGCTCTAATTCAAATGGTAAATGACAGCTTTCCCGTAGACAAGTTTGTACGGAGATGTTCCTATGGGAGTTTTAAAAGAGGTTCTATAGGCCCATAAAGTGTCGTCTACTTTTATTGCCTATTCTTTCCTATTTGATTCTACGATTTTCTCTAGGATACGCTTAAGCTCTCAGTTTGCCACTTCAACTTGTCCACTAGTTTGAGGGTGATAAGGGGTAGCTGTTCTATCGTACACTCTATATTTTTTAGGACTTTATCGAATTGAGCATTACAAAATTAGTATCCCTATCACTAATAATTGCTTTAGGTGTTCCAAATCAAGAGAAGAGCTTCTAAAGAAATCTTACTACCACTCTAGAATCATTAGTAGGTAAAGCTTGAGCTTCCACCCATTTTGACATATAATCAACCGCTACTAAGATGTATTTTTTCCTAAATGAGCTAGGGAATTGACCCATAAAATCAATGCCCCATACATCAAATATTTCACATGATAGCATATATGTTTGAGGCATTCTATCACGTTTAGAGATATTACTTGTTTTATGGCATCTATCACACGAAGTAACATACCTATTAGCGTCCTTGAACAATATGGGCCAATAAAAACCTGATTCGAGCGTTTTATGTGCTGTCCTAATCCCACTGTAATGTCCTCTTGTAGGTCCTGAATGACAATGTTCTAGGATTTTGCTTGCCTCTAACTTCTTAACACATCTTCAAATTACTTGATCTACACATATACGAAAAAGAAAAGGATCCTCCCAAAAATAATTTTTCACATCGATAAAGAATCGCTTCTTTTGATGATGTATCAACCCTTTTGGTAGGATGTTAGTAGCTAAGTAATTCGCAATATCCGCAAACCAAGGTACTTCGGAGTCGGATATAACCACGAGTTGTTCCTCAAGAAACTATTCATTTATCTCACTCTCATTGAGCTCTTTGAGATGTGGATTCTCAAGCCTAGAAAGGTGGTCTGCCACAAGATTTTCAGCCCCTTTCTTATCCTGAATTTCTAAATCAAATTCCTGCAAAAGTAAAATTCATCTTATGAGTCGAGGTTTTGCATCAGATATAGTTAGGAGATAATGAAAAGTGGAATGGTTAGTGTAAACAACAACTTTAGATAATATCAAATATTGTCTAAATTTATCAAATGTAAAAACCAGGTAGCAATTCTTTTTCTATGGTAGTGTAATTTTCTTGTGCTGCCGTCAATGTCTTACTAGCATTATAAATCGATTGAAAATGCTTCTCTCTTCACTATCCAAGAACTACACCTATTACAAAATCACTCGCATCACACATTAGTTCAAAGGGCAAATTCCAATCAGGTGCAATTATAATTGGATCATTGATTAATTTATCTTCGAGTGTATTAAATGCTTCTAAACATTCCTGATCAAAATTGAAAGGCACATCTTTTTCTAGTAGTTTGTTAAAGGCTTAGCTATTTTAGAAAAATCTTTAATAAATCTTCTGTAAAATCTAGCATGTCCTAAAAAGGTTCTAATAGCCTTAACTGAACTAGGAGGAGGTAATTTTTCTATGGTCTCAATTTTTGCTTTATCAACCTCAATCCCTTTACCAGAAATTTTGTGGCCTAACACAATTCCTTCTCGAACCATGAAGTGACACTTTTCCCAATAAAGCACAAGGTTCATCTCCTCACATCTTATTAGAACTTATTTTAAATTTTCATGGCAAAGGTGGAAAGAATTACCGAATACTGAGAAGTCGTCCATAAATACCTCCATAATATCTTCCACAAGTTCATCAAAGATGGCTAGCATGCAGCGCTGAAAAGTAGCAGGAGCATTACATAATCCAAAATTCATTCTACGATAAGTAAATGTACCATATGGACATGTAAATGTTGTCTTCTCTGAATCCTCAGGAGCTATCAAAATTTGGAAGTAGCCAGAGAGTCCGTCTAGGAAGCAATAATACATATGCCCATATAATCTTTCTAACATTTGATCAATGAATGGTAAGGGAAAGTTATCTTTTCTTGTGGCATCGTTCAACTTCCTATAGTCAATACAAACTCTCCAACCTGTGACTATTCTTGTTGGAATTAATTCATTCTTCTTATTGGCTACAACAGCCATGCCTCCCTTCTTTAAAACAACCTCCACAGGACTCACTCAAGTACTGTCAGAAATAGGATAAATAACTCCAGCATCTAGAAGTTTAATAACCTCATCTTTAACAACTTCTTTTATGTTGGGATTTAGTCGCTTTGAGCTTGTACACAACATTTATATTCATCTTTAATTAAAAATTTGTGGGTGCAAAACGATGGGCTGATCCCTTTAATGTTAGAAATCTTCCAATCTATGGCTCTTTTATGCTCCCTTAGTACTTGTAGTAGCTCATCTTTCTCATTGGGTCACAAGTCTGAAGCAATAATTATCGGTAGTGTAGAATTATCTCCGAGGAACGTATACTCTAAGTGATTTGGTAATTGCTTTAGTTCCAATTTGGGAGGTTCTTCAATAGAGGGTTTTTGTTTTAGTTCATCTTTCATTTCAATGCCCTCATACTTCTTTTGTCTTGGGAAAGACTCGTTCGAGATTCACTCAATTTTTATCTCCCCTATCTCAGTGGTATAGTCATCTGCCTCCTCACCTTGGACAAGACACAGTTCCAACGTGTCTTTATGAATGATTTCCTGAAAAGAATATTGAATAGAATGATCAATGGTGTCAATAAAGTAACAGGAATCATCTTGTTCTCTAGAGTATCACATAGCATCATAAATCTTAAAAATAATTTCTTCGTCACCTACTCTAAGCACAAGTTTACCATCACCTACATCAATGATAGCCCTAGAAGTGGCTAAAAATGGGTGACCTAAAATTAAAGGTACCTCAACGTCCTCATCCATGTCAAGCACAACAAAATCAATAGGGAATATGAATTTATCTACTTTTACCAAAACATCTTCAATAATTCCTCTAGGATATTTAACAGATCTATCAGCTAATTGGATACTCATCCTAGTGGGTTTTGGTTCCCCAAGACCAAGCTGCTTGAACATTTTGTAAGGCATCAAATTAATGCTGGCACCTAAATCAGCTAATGCTTTCTCAATATTTAAACTATCAATTAAATAGGGAATAGTAAAACTTCCTGGATGTTTCAATTTAGTTGGTAGCTTATTTTGAAGAATAGCTGAATATTCCTCGTTGAGTTCCACGGTTGATAGCTCTTCAAACTTCCTTTTATTTGTTAAAAGCTCTTTTAAAAATTTTGCATGTTTAGGCATCTGCAAAATAGCTTCAACAAAAGGTAAGTTAATATGCAATTTTTTAAAAAGTTCAAGAAATTAACCAAATTGTGCATCTATGCGATCTTTCTTCAACTTTGCTAGATATGGGATCTGTGGTTTATATTCTTTAAGCACCGGTGTCACACTCTCGTTGGATTTTACTTCCTCACCCTTCACCTTATCAGTTTCTTGTGGCATCATCTTTTCAGCTTCAACCAACACCTTCCCATTCCTTAGTGTAACTACCTTCACATGCTCTTTTGGGTTAGGTTCAGTGTTACTAGGTAGACTACCTTGTTGCCTTTCGAAAACTAATTTAGCCAGCTGTCCAATTTTATTTTCAAGCCCTTGAATTGATGTTTGCTGATTTTTCAATGCTGACTTGGTATTCTGAAAATGAGTCTCTGACACTGAAATAAATATTGCTAGCATATCTTCAAGGTTTGACTTCTTCTCTTGCTAGTAGGGTGGTTGGAAACCTGGAAGAGGTTGTGGTCTTTGATTCCCTTGACCACTCCATGAAAAATTTGGGCGGTTCTTCCATCCTGGATTATATGTGTTACTGTAAATATTATTTAGAGGTTTAGAGTTATTACCCATATAATTCAATTGCTCATTATCCATGCTAGGACTGTAGGGTAGATATTCTGAGGTATTCATCCCTCCTCCATTTGTGTCGCATTGCATCATCGGATGTACCTGTGTAGAAACACATAAACCATCAATCATTTTATTTAAGAGCTCTACCTGGTTTGATAACATGGTGACCGCGTCAAGGTTGAAAACACCAGCGACTTTTGTCGATTTTGTTTTCATGACTTGCCACTGATAATTATTCAGTGACATCTCCTCTATAAACTCATAAGCCACTTCAGGTGTTTTATTATTCAGAGTCTCACCGGTGGCTGCATCAATCAGTTGCCTAGTTGAGGGGTTCAAACCGTTGTAAAAAGTTTGAACCTGTAACCATAGAGGTAACCCATGGTGAGGGCTCCTTCTCAATAAGCCCTTATACCTCTCCAATGAATCGTAAAGAGTTTCTAAAACCATCTTCACAAAAGAAGAAATATCATTCCTCAACTTTGCCATTTTAGCCGGTGAAAAATACTTTAATAGGGACGTTTCTATCATTTATTCCCAAGTAGTGATGGAACCTCGTGGTAACGAGTTCAACCATTGTTTAGCTTTATTCTTTAATGAAAAGGGAAATAACCGTAAGCGAATGGCATCATCAGAAATGCCACTAATTTTAAAAGTGTTGTAGAATTCTAAGAAATTAGCCAAATGAGTATTTGGGTCTTCGTCCTGCAAACCACCAAACTAAACAAACTGTTGAATCATTTGAATAGTGTTAAGTTTCAGTTCAAAATTATTTGCAGCAATAGCAGGTCCAACAATACTTGATTCAGCCTGTTAAATTGGGCTTAGCATAATCATACATTGTACGAGGAGTAGGATTTTGATTCACAGGATTCGCGGCAACCACATGAGGTAACGGATTATTCTGATTATCAGCCATCTCCTCAGTAATATTGGTGTCATCCTCTTACTCTTCCTCTATATACTATAGACTTCTCCTTATTTCTCTATGATTTCTGTGAGCTATTCTTTCAATTTCACTATCAAATAATAGAGGTTCGGTCAGGTTTCTTCTAGTCATAAACTAAAGATACCTTCCAGAATAAAAACAAAAGAAAGATTAGAAACAAATAATAAACTAAAAGCAAAAAATAAATTGCAGAAAATAAAAAAATGGCTAAAGTAATAAAAATTAAGTGTTCCTAATATTCTAGTCCCTGGCAACAACGCCAAAAACTTGATGACGTCATGAACTAACTAAAATACCAAAAAGGCAAGCGCACATATCGAACAGTAGTATAGCTATGGTGAGTCTAGAATATCGTATCCACGAGGACTAAAAGTACTAGTAATTACTAATTTTCTATTATTTAGCCTAATAATTAAGGAATTATTTTAATCTAAAATTTAACTAACTAATTAAATATGAGTGCAACAGAGATAAAATTGGGTAAATATTCGAAGAAAACCAATGAGAGAGACAATACCCAAGGAGAAATCCACCGAGATTTCACTTATTATTATGATTCCAAATTAAACGATTTATTCACTTGCCTTGATCCGTAGAAATTCTTAAATTATGTTAAAATCTCTTTTGGGACTAAGAACAACTGACTCTAGATTGGTTAATTAAAATCTCTTTCTAATTAAAACCCCTATTGTCGTATTAACTCGATCTATGGATTCCCTTGTTAGATTTGACTCTAATCCAGTAGATTTATGTCGTCCTATTTCTAGGATTGCAATCAACTCTACTTAATTATGCTAGATCTACTCTTAAGCAGGGACTTTTGCTCCACTGATTAAACACATCAAACTTGGATTAATATCCTAAAATATTAAAGCAAGGGTTAAGAACATATAATTAAGAACAAGAACAAGTATTTATCATGTAATTCAGATAATTAAATAATAAGATTCATCATAGGTTTCATCCTCCCTAGGTATTTTAGGGAGTTTAGTTTATAATGTAAGAGGAAAACATCTTAAAATAAGGAAAACAACAAAACATAAAGAACCCAAAAACTTTTAAGGAAATTTGATGGAAATCTTCAATCTTGAAGTGAATTTGCTTCTGAGACGATTCTGAGGCTTCCTTCGAGTAATTTCTTCATTCTACTCAGTGTCCCCCTCTAGATCTTCTTCTCGTGTGTTTTTATAGACTTTGGAATGCTCAAAATACCTAAAAATTGTCTCTTTTTTTGCATGAAAATGAAACAGGGTGCGATGGGGTGTGATCAGCCCGTGTAAGAATGCCAAGGCCGTGTACAGTACTGATATGGTTAGAAATCGACACAGCATGGCACATGGGACATGTAACCAGTCCGTGTGTATCCCATGGGAGTGTGAGAGGCCCATGTTTAAGGTACCCAGTCCGTGTGTAATACTGACATGGTTAGAGATTGACACGGGATGGCACACGGGCGTGTGGCTAGCAGTGTGTGATACTAAAATCAGCTCTTTTTTGCTTGATTTTGGCTCGTTTTTCACTCTTTTCGCTTCCCTATGCTCACCTAAGTATAGAAACATGAAATTAAAGGATTAGGAGCATCGAATTCAAAAAATTGCATCCAAAAGCATGCTAAGCATAGGATTAACATGTGTTACTTTTATGGTTTATCACCTTGGTGTAATGGCATGCATAAGGTAATGATAATAAATGAGTGTATGTAAATGTTTTAGTTGTAACTTGCCATTGGAATGGCTAGTGATAGTAAATTTAATGAATAATTATGCCTGAAGTTTATTATATATTTAGTATATTAATGTGTTTGGTTTAATATATTAGATGCAATGAAGTTTGGGTAAGTATATAATTTTAATGTAAAGATGATACTCGAAAGAATGAGTAAATGTGTCATGCATAAAACTTGATCATTTGATTGATTTATATGCCTTCAATTGGTTGATGAATATATTGAAGTGTTAATGTAGGTGCAAGGTAAAAAGGGTGAGAAATAAGGCTTAGAAAATGGCCTTATTCTATCCACACAGGCGGACACACGGGCGTGTGGTTTGGCTGTGTGTCCCCTGCATCTTAAAATTAGAGAATTAAAATGCTCAGAATTTAGAACACGGGCAGAGACACGGGCGTATGTCTCAGTCGTGTGAGACACATGGCCCAGTACATGGGCGTATGTCCTGGCCGTGTAACCCCTGCACCTAATTTTTGAAAATTAAATTGTCTACACGGTCTAGCACACGGGCATGTGGCTAGCCATGTGACCCAAGTCAGAGAGTTACAAAGGGAAGGACACAAGTTCCAACACAGCCGTGTGCCTCATAACGAATGCCCACATGGCTTGAGACACGGGCATGTCATTGGTCGTGTGGCTCACACGGCCTGGCCACACAGGCGTGTGTCCCCTGCACCTAAGAAAAAATTTTGAGATTTCGCAAAAAATTTTTGTGATTCCGGTTTAGTCCTGTCTTGATTTTAATATGTATTTTTGGGCCTCGAGGACCATATGAGGGACATTATGATTTATTGTGATTTATTTTGGAAAATTAATAGTAAATGACATGAATTAACTGTAATTGAACTTTAAACTTCGGTAATGCTCCATAACCCTATTTAGGCGACGGATACGGGTTAGGGGTGTTACAGCTAGTGGTTCACAACTGATCGCTAAAATCAGAGCTTTAAATTTTATAAAGAATGTGATTGAACCTGGAAACTAACTCTGACAACGATTAAAGGCAAGTGTACCTATTGAACAGTAGTATAGCTTAGGCAAGACCGGATTATCGAACCCAAAGGAACTAAAAGTACTAATACTTACTTTCTTTTTATTATTTAGCCTAAAATATGGAGTGATTGATTGATTTAATTTAATTGATCGACTACTAAGCTAAAGACAAAAAGAACGAATTGGGAAATAACTTGAAGAAAACTCAATTGATCACGACGATACCCTTAGGAAGAATCCACCTAGACTTCACTTGTTATCTAACACTGAACCATATGATTCATTCACTTAGATTGATTTGTAGGACTCCTAACATATATTAAACCTTCTCTCGAGGCGAATAACGTCTAACCCTAGGTTAATTAGTGGAACTCTCGTTCTCTTATAATAACCCCTAGAATAGCAGTAAATTGATCTATGGATTCACATATTAGGTTTCACCTTAATCCGGCAAAATCTCGTCACCCTATCTCTAGGCGTGCGATCAACTCCGCTTAATTATGCTAGATCTACTCTTAAGCAGGGTCTATTCCTCCTCCACCTATGCACATCAGATTGGATTAAGCATGCATAATTAAGAACAAACTAAGTATTTATCATATAATTCAGAAAATAATAACAAGATTCATCTAGGTTTCATCCCCTTCAGGTATCTGAGGGGTTTAGTTTATAACAAAGAAAGAAAACATCTCAAGAGAAATGATAAAATAAAACATAAGAAATCCCTAAAACCCCCTAAAGGAATTGAAGAAGAAATCTGCCATCTTGAGTAGAATTTCGGCTTCTTGGGATGGATCAACTGGCTATCTTTGAGTAATTCCCTCAATCTGACCTTCTCGGCTTGGCTCATTGGCCTAGCTTTGATGCCTTTCTCTAGGATGCACTTAGGATATTTATATAGACATTCAGAATGTTTTACTTTGTCCCTCAGTGTCCTAATTAGAGTATAGTTCCTACTCTGTGTTTGATTAAGCTTTGGAAAGTGTTTCTTTGCCTCAAAGTATCCAAATTCGAGTGAAATTGCTCTCTCCATGGCAGAGAGCATGGCCAGGCACATGCCCGTAAATCATGATTGGTAGTGTTTTGATTTTATTATTTGAGGCATGGCCATGTGATTCGGGGGTCAGGCCATGTGAAGTATTTTGACGATGCACGGCCGTGTGGCTTAATGTCCAAGCCGTATCAATTTCCTCTTTGGCCCAAATTGGCTCATTTTAAGCCCGTTTCTTGTTCTTTTCGTTCTAGGGTGCTTTCCTGAGTATAATACATGAAAAGAAAGGATTAAGAGCACCTTTTTACATAAATTGAGGGCTAAATCATCCAAAATCATATTAAATGTAGGATTAAAATATGTTATAATTACGGTTTATCAAATACCCCCACACTTAAGCTTTTGCTTGTCCTCAAGCAAAATTCTCAATTTACAATTAAAACAAACTTTCCTTAATTCACAATTCCTATCAATAATGCCTCATCATAATTCATAGATAATTCATACATGGATAATTTAACTCAAAGACTCATAAAGATTCAAGCAATTCTAAGTCATAAATTTGTAGTATGAAAAACATAGGTGTCTTCCATCTTCTAAATAATTACCTTTGATTCAAAATCGACAAGGGTTGATATCTGATAAACCGTAAAAGTATCATATTTTAACCCCATATATAGTATGCTTTTGGATGATTTAGCCCTTGATTTATGTAAAAAAAGTGCTTTTACTCCTTTCTTTTCATGTTTATACTCAGAAAAGCACTCGAGGACGAAAAGAACGTAAAACGGGCTTAAAACGGAACAAATTGGGCCAACCCAAGAATTTAACATGGCTTGAACTTCAAGCCACACGGCCTGTGCCTCGTCAAATTACTTTACACGACCATGCCACGATTTACACGACCATGCCCCAATCGACAGAATCGAGACACGGCCTGAAGACGATTTACACGGGCGTGTGCCATGGGCGTGCCCCTGCCACAGGAATGAGCAATTTCACTCATATTTGGATGCTTGAAGCCAAAGAAACATACTCCTAAGTCTATTTAAACACCTTAATAGTAATTCTACTTGAAAGAGGTACTTAGGAGCCAAGTAAAGCATCTAAGGAGCCTATATAAACAACCCAAGGCAGCCGTTCTAAAAGATAGTTTTAGGCAAAGTTTTCTGCCAGAGCTTTTATTCAGGGAATCACTCGAAGATAGCCAGTTGATCCATCTCAAGAAGTCAGAGTTCTACTCAAGACAGAAGATCTCCTCTTCAATTCCTTCAGGGGGTTTTAGGGATTTCTTATGTTTTGTTTAATTTTTTCTCTTGAGATGTTTTCTTATTTTGTTATGAACTAAACCCTTCAGATACCTGAAGGGGATGAAACCTATGATGGATTTTGTTATTTGATTTCTAAATTATATGATAAGTAATTAGTTTGTTCTTAATTATGTTGCTTAATTTAATCTGATATGCTTAGGTGGAGAAGGAATAGACCCTGCCTAAGAGAAGATCTAGCATAATTAAGCGGAGTTGATCGCACGCCTAGAGATAGGGTGACGAGATTTTGTCGGATTAGGGTGAAACCTAATATGGGAGTCCATTGATCGATTTACTGCTTCCTTAGGGGGTTATTATAAGAGAACAGAGTTCCACTAATTAACCTAAGGCTAGACGTTATTCACCTCAAGAGAGGGTTTAATATAGGTTAGGGAGTCTCACGGATCAAGCTAAGTAAAGAAATCATATGAATTAAAAGTTAGATAACAAGAGAAGTCATAGGTGGATTCTTCTTGAGGGTATTGTCGTAATCAACTGAGTTTTTCGACAGTCTTTTCCTAAAGTTTCATTCTTTTGTCTTTATATCTAGTTTAGGTTTTCATTAGTTTAATAAACCAATCACTCCATATTTTAGGCTAAATAATAGAAAAAAAGTGAGTAGTAGTACTTTTAGGTTCTTTTGGGTTATAAAATAATCTTGCCTAAACTATACTATTGTTCAATAGGTGCACTTGCCTCAATCGTTATCATAGTTAGTCTACAGGCTCGATCATTCTTTATAAATATTAAAACTCGACTGTTTGACACGATCAAGTTTTTGGCGCCGTTGCCGGGGAACACTAAAATATTAAGAAAGCTCTATTTCTATTACTTTAGCCATTATTTTATTATTTTTGCAATTTACTTTTATTTTTAGTTTAGGTTAAATTTTCATTTATACTAAATTTCTTTCTTTCTTCTCCTAGTAGGTACCTCTAGTTTATGACTAGAAGGAACCCGAGAGGACCTTTAGCGTACGAAAGTGACATTGAAGCTACCACTCACAAGAATCGTAGAGAAATTAGACGAAGACTACCAAAGAGAAGAACAAGATAGATCCACTCCTACTGAAGGGATGGACGAAAACAATCCACCGCCAAATGTGCAAGAATAGAATGCTCCGCGTACTATGTATGATTATGCTAAACCTAATTTGACAGGAGCAGAATCTAGTATTGTCAGGCCAGTTATAGCTACTAACAATTTTGAATTAAAGCCTAATACAATACAAATTATTCAACAGTTTGTTCAATTAGATGGCTTGCAGGACGAAGACCCAAACACTTATATACTTAATTTTTTAGAGTTCTGTGATACCTTCAAAATAAATGGCATTTCTGATAATGCCATTCGTCTTCGGTTATTTCCCTTTTCATTAAGGAATAAAGCAAAGCAATGGTTGAACTCGTTACCACGAGGGTCAATCACCACATGGGATCAAATGACCGAAAAATTTCTTTTAAAATACTTTCCACCAGCCAAAACGGTCAAATTTAGGAATGACATATCTTCTTTTGTGCAGAATGATGCAGAAACATTATATGATGCATGGGAAAGATATAAGGATCTCCTGAGAAGATGTCCACACCACGGATTACCTTTGTGGCTTTAAGTCCAAACTTTTTACAACGGTGTGAATTCTTCAACGAGGCAAATGATTGACTCATCAGCCGTTGGAACTTTGAATAACAAAACTCCTGAAGCGGCTTACAACTTTATTGAAGAGATGTCGTTGAATACCTATCAATGGCAAATTACAAGGGCCAAACCGACAAAATCAGCCAGAGTTTTTAACATAGACGCAGTAACAATGCTGTCAACACAGGTGGAGATGATGAATAAAAAGCTTGATAATTTATGTTCTTCACAGGTACACCCGGTAATGCAATGCGAAGCAAGTGGGAATGTGGTGAATCCTGAGTACCCACCCTACCAACCAAGAGCAAAACATGAGCAGACAAACTATATAGGTAACAATTTCAGATCCAATAATAATCCTTATAGTAACACTTATAACGCAGGTTGGAGGAACCACCCAAATTTTTCGTGGGGAGGACAAGGAAATCAAGGAAATCAAAGCAGCAACCTCCTCCAAATTATTAAAATCAGTCATATCCACAAGAGAAGCAATCAAACCTCGAAGAGATGCTGACGAAATTCATGGCAGCCACAGATTCTCGTTTCCAAAAGACTAAAGCAGCACTTGACGAACAACAAAAATCGATCAAAGGGATCAAGAATAAAGTTAGAGAACTTACTAGGTCAGTGGGACATCTCACAAAGCTGATTTTCAAACGTCAACAAGGACGTCTACCAAGCAACACAGAAATAAACCCAAAAGAACAGATCCAAGCCATCACAGCTCAAGAGGGTACAAAGGTAGACGAGCCCACCACGGCACAAGAAACCAAAGAAGAAAAAGGTAAAATAGAGGTAGCACACAAAAGCCAAAACCAATAATCAAAGAATGCAAACCTCGCATACCTTATCCTGAAGCATTGAAGGGAGATGATTCAGAGGAACAGTTCGGTAAGTTTCTTAAACTTTTAAAGAAATTACATATTAACTTACCCCTTCTTGAAGCTCTTTTCCAAATGCCAGATGCGAGGAAATTTTTAGGACAACTCTTGACAAACAAACGCAAAATAGACGA